>CM067370.1:151854867-151862367 GCA_034401795.1 Chaetoderma sp. LZ-2023a | reverse complement strand
AACTGCTGCTGCTGCTACTGCTGCTGCTTCTGCTGCTGCTGCTGCTACTGCTGCTGCTTCTGCTGCTGCTGCTACTACTACTCCTGCTCCTACTACTACTACTACTACTACTACTACTACTACTACTACTACTACTACTGCTGCTGCTGCTGCTGCTGCTGCTGCTACTACTACTACTACTACTACTACTACTACTACTACTACTACTACTACTACTACTACTACTACTATTACTACTACTACTACTACTAGTACTACTAGTACTACTACTGCTACTACTACTACTACTACTGCTACTACTACTACTACTACTACTACTACTACTACTACTACTACTACTACTACTACTACTACTACGACTACCGCTGCCACTACCGCTGCTGCTGCACCAGCAACGATGATGCCGACTGCGATGGCGACGCTGCAGCCATCGGTGATGACCACGACGACGACAACAACAACAACAACAACAACAACAACAACAACAACAACAACAACAACAACAACAATGAACGACGACGACGACGACGACGACGACAATAATGACGACGACGATGACAACAAAAACAACAAACAACAACAACAACAACAAACAAACAACAACAACAACAACAACAACAACAACAACAACAACAACAACGCAAAAGGGGACACATCAGATCGCGGTCAGGTAACTATATAGGCCGTCCTGACTTTGAAAAAAGGTCACTGAGATATGATATATTAAGGTAAGATAGAAGCCAGCTCGTAGTCATATCACCTGAATAGCTAACATGATCATGTGACATCCATGTGCCTCCCATGCTCTCTAGTACAATTCAGCTCCTAAGTCCAGCATTTTCAAATTTTGCACCATGTGACATACTTCACGAAACATGCCACAGGTTTTGGACCTGGCTTGTTTCGTGCTTTATTTTTTCTGGGAAGTACAGGTCGAATAAAAAATATATTCTATGGAGCCAATTTACTCTAACTTTTCGCCCAGTCGAATACAGCCATTGTGTTTAGGGATCATTATGAAGTTATTTCTGAGCTGTACTGTATAAAAGATACAAGCTTAGCCATGAACTGAAAGGACTGGTTGTGTACATATATACGTTATTATCACACAGTATAAATTACATACATATAACCTGGCTTGAGGGATCAGCTTATGGCGCATAATTTATAAGTAGCCACTAATAAGACAGTCTCTTTAAAAGGTGGCCTGGTAAGAATGTTTCCCTTGGAGCCAAGAGATGGGAGTTCTTTAAAATAGGTGGTCAGAAGATCACTGTCTTAAGGAAACACCCTGTTATTGGCACAAGGGCGGGCTGGGGTGGTGTGTGTGTGCGTGCGTGCGTGCGTACGCGTGTGCGTGCGTGCGTGCGTGTGTGTGTGCTCAAACAGGTTTGACTGTATTCGATTTATGGTATTGTGTGAAATAAGCTGGTACATAGGCTATGGGGTTAGATAAGTAACTCGATAAGCCCAAAGCCTAGCCAAGGGAGAACTGTAGCACGGATCGACCGGACGGGTACGAACCGTCCCAGCTAAGCTGGGTGCGATCGGCCGTTCCGGATTCTCTCCAGGCACGCCACCCCCACCCCCCCCCCCAACCCCTGAGTAGAATAGTACGCGTGTATAACGCCCTATGAGAGGTTTTCGTTAAAAACGATGTCCGTAAGAACGTCTAGCGCGCATGCGCGCGCGCGTCGGAGCTTCCCTGGCAATAGGATTACAGAACTTTTTACTTTGTTGAAATCGGACCAGAAATGGCCGAGTTATCATTAATTATCTTCAAAATATTGCTTTGCTGTCGTAATCGCGTGTATGCGTTAACTGAATGGGGGGAACGCGATGTTCACGTGATAACCACGTCACCATTTCTAGCTGCGCGCTGATTGGCTGAAGCGCCTGCCTCTGACGTCACGAGTAGTATAAAAGGGACGAAAAATGAGACTCGAGAGCATCATCGGCGGGAAGCCGACGCAGTCAGGAAGACTGCTGGACCAGCGCAGTGCCAGACGTGGGACAACTGCTAACCAACGGTGGTACCAAGACCACTGCAGTTCCTCTTGGAATTGAGATCTCCTGCGCGTGTGTGTGCAATAAATTAATGTAAGAACTCCCTTTCCGGAACTTTCTCAGAAGTTTCCTGCGGATGGGCCTTGTGTGCCCGATGTGATTCTACAGGATGTAGAGCTGATGGTGATTCTTGGTGGATAACTCGCCGGATCTTCCGATCACGCTGAAAAGTGGTATCAAACCTCCGCGCTGCATATCGCGTGTGTTAATTCACTTTTAGACCACAGTCTGGTGGGACTCTGCTCAGTGCGCTGCAAGAGCTATGCGACGTATCCCGCATCATGTACCCAGTTATTGTACATGCATATTTAATTACAAATATAGCCCTCATTGTTAATGGGCAACTTTCAAACTACCGTCGCCGGACGGAAACTTTACAACAACTGTTTAAATTATGTATCAGTTAATCTGACTATCCAGTGGATATCTTTCTAACCGTTCTTCTTCGCCGTCTTGAGAGTGAGCCGCGTCAACAGTTTGCCTGCGGAAATCTTCCCTGCAGTCAAGATCATGCCATCTCACACTACACAACCGTAGCGTATCAATTTCAGTGATTTACGAACTCTTACTGTACCGATGACCAATAGGTACTCAAGTAACTATATACTATTGTGCATTTAATTATCTCCGCAATTAGTTCTGATGACTAATAGGTAGGCTACCTACCGGTCCTTCTGACCGCATTTTTATACTTTCTGTTTCATACTGTAAATATTATCTTTATTTCCATGTGCTCTCAACTAACAGCACCGTTAGGTCCTATGACCTGTGATATATCGTTAGCACTGTATTAGTTAGTTGTGTATATAGCAAGTAGCCATCCTAGTTATTATGTTTTGTTTCTATATAAAAACTCGAGGACGCTGTACGCTAGGTAATACTATACAGCAACATTATATCCGCATCACTATATTCCCCCAGCATCATTTTACACTGAGGTCGCTGATCATGCTCCAATTGCTCGAGCCTGACATGTTACCGAGTAAACCTGGCTGTTCTAGCTCGATAGGATAGGTTTTAAATTAGTTAGGGACACTCTCTCCATAAGAGATGCATAGTGTACGCCTCTTTTCCGGTTGTAGTGGATATGTAACACCACGCACCGACTAGGTTGTGTAAAATTGGCCAATTACCTTAGGGCCTCTTATTAATATTGAGTGATTGTCTCTTTCTATGCTCCTCCAGCCGCACGGCTTAATAATTGTCTCGACTCCCAATCGACACGTTAGCAGGATCCGACTCTGGGAAACTATTGGGGTTTCCGAGCGGTGATAACTAAAGTGCCGAGTTACATACATCTCCCTGCGATGCTCGCTTGCAAAAAAAAGAAACCTCTGCGGATTTACAGATCTGTGCGGTACCTTCGGCGAGACCACGTAGAAAGAACACCATGTAGCTCTATGTACTGTATTATTTGCTCATTACTGTCAAACGAGTAGCATTGTTTGTATAGTTATTAATTGTGACTGTTTAATTATATCATCATGTCCAGACTTATAAGTTAATAATGGACCGTCATACCGGTGACACCAATAGTTGGGACGAGACAGTGAGGTTCAATCTCGGCGGCAATGGTCGCACGGCCCCACTGGAACGTGAATGTTCCACCGTCTCTAGAGGTCGGTCTTTGTACCTTCCGGAGAGACGCGATACAGGATCCGCAACCCCCAGAACCACAGCTAATAAGCCCTCCTGCACATCCTGTACATGCAGTGCAGCGGAGTGGAGCGACATGGCGGACTAGCGCATACCGCCGCAAGCTACAGAACTTACTAAGGCCGTGTTCTCAGTAGAGAGTTAATGGGGAATAACGCCATGAAAACACGACCTAAGTATCCCGACAAGGATTTGTCAAATTAACTATTATAGCGCCGAAGTCAAATATAAGGATTTTAATTGACTTTACTATTGGCACAAGTAAAATTGATTTTCATATTGAAAACAATAGGTTACTGTCAGTGAAGTTGTTGGTGTCCTAGACATCAACCGCGTACAATAACCTCATTAAAAAAATAAACCAGTTATTATGTTAGATAAACTAAAGAATGCAAATTAACAAAATTCAGTGTTAAAAGGGTTAATAATAATAATAATAATAATAATAATAATAATAAATTAAAAAAAATAAAAATAATAATCCAATGCCATTATCCAGTACTTCAAGCACAGAATATGCAAGAGAATGGATTTCTTACTTGCTACAAAATCTACAAATACTTTGAAAGGTGTGGCAATTTCAACCATCAAACTTCACTTTATTTCTCCCAGGCTATTACCAGAAGTCTTCTGCTATTACAATAGCATACGGGGGCAACAGCTATTACATACAATATAGATGACAGTGGAGCTATTTTACATATAACTCAGGAGTAGTAGTAGTAGTAGTAGTAGTAGTAGTAGTAGTAGTAGTAGTAGTAGTAGTAGTAGTAGTAGTAGTAGTAGTAGTAGTAATAGTAGTAGTAGTAGTAGTAGTAGTAGTAGTAGTAGTAGTAGTAGTAGTAGTAGTAGTAGTAGTAGTAACAGTTGTAGTAGAAGTAGTAGTAGTAGTAGTAGTAGTAGTAGTAGTAGTAGTAGTAGTAGCAGCAGCAGCAGCAGCAGCAGCAGCAGCAGCAGCAGCAGCAGCAGCAGCAGCAGCAGCAGCAGTAGTAACAAGCATTCTCTAAGAATTGCTTTGCAATACATGTTCCCTACCTGGTGATATAAATCTTTAGAGATTGGCAGTCCAAAACTCCATTAAAAATTGACAGAAGCAGCTGAAACTCGAACTTGATCTGTATCTTCTTGTAACAAAGCAATACACCAAGTTTGAGTTATATATGGTGAAGGAGTACGAAAAAGTCCTGAAAGCTAATACGTTTGTATTTCATAAGTCGAAAGGGGACATAACTCTATCAAAAATTGACGCAAGCGCCTGAAACTCGAACTTGCTCTGTAATTTCTCATAACAAAGCAATGTACCAATTCTCAGTTGAATATATCGAAGGGCTGCGAAAATAATTGTAACAAACTAATATTTTTTTGTATTTCATACGTCGGAAGGGGGGGGGGGGATTGACGAAAATGCATGAAACTAAAACCTGCTCTATAAGGCCCTATAATAAATCAACCTACCAATTCTCATTTGAATCCCTTGAAGGAGTGCGAAAAAAGTGCGGAAAACTGATAGTCGAAAGGGAACGTAACTCCTTCAAAATTGACGCAACCTCCTGAAACTTGAACTTGGTCTGTAGTTTCTCGTAACAAAGCAACGCAATACACCTTTCCCACATTGACGTCATCACGCCGGGATCCCCTAAATCCACGCGTAGAGCAAAACTGCTGGCCGGTACCGCCGCCAACAAGCCGCCGACCCGCGTTGAGTTACTTTGGCACTAACATACACCGCAATCTAAACCGTGCCTATGAAACACTAAAATCATTAAATTATTTAAATCATATATCATTGGAAAGCGCTCCTCTAATCTAGCCCGAATTGATTTAGACGTCCATCCTGACATCCAGGTTGAGTGCTATCCTGGTGCCACATTATCACATTTCAGAACAATGGCTATGCGACACCAGGATGGCCCTAGCACGGAGAAGATCATCCTGAATATTGGCATCAACTCCAAAAATGAGCATCCAACCAAAGCCTCAAGCCATTTACGGTTCATGGCTCGTGAATTTAAAAACACCTTCCCTAATGCGGAGTTACACTTTGCTGAGATTAACTTCTCTGATAGCTTGTCAGACAGGCAAAGGTACTGTCTCAAGCGTATCAACGAATCAGCAAGGTCCAACTGCCACGTTGATAAGGTCATCCCCAAAATTTCTGATGCCAATTTTCATGTTGAGAAGGATAGAATCCATTGGACGAAAGAAACAGCTAATTGTATTTATAACCATTGGTTGACGGTACTTGGTTTAAACTAAATGTGGGTCAAGGCAATAGCTCCCCTAACATAGGATTAGGAACAAACCTTGTCAATTTAGCAGCTGACTATGATCTCTCACCATCTGAAAAATCAATTCTCGATCGTGGTCTTACTTTTGTACCAACTCCAAAACCAAAAACAGGATTAGATTTGCTTTTAGACACAGGTCTTATTGAAGTAGCTAATTTTGGTCATTCAGTAAAAATAGCCCATCATTTTCGAAATTTAAATGGAGAGTCAAAACCATTCACTGGAAAATCCGGTTGGGACCCTCCAGATAGGCTAGTTGATGACAATATTAAAGCAACCATAAAAACGGTTGCTGGTATAGCCAGATCATTGCCAGTTAAAAACAATAAGCAAAACCTTTCATTTCTCGAACGACAGGCTATCAACAAATTACGTAGAAATCAAAATATTATTATAAAACCAGCCGATAAAGGTTCAGCAACTGTGATTATGTCTAGAGAAAACTACATCCGCGATGCCGAAAGGCAGCTAACTAACACCAGGCATTACAGAAAACTTGATAATTTAATTTGGCCTCAAAACCGACAAAATTTCATTGAAATACTTAATTCATTGCATACAGATAAGTACATCGATAAGAAACAGCTAAAGTATCTGCTAGGTGAGAATAATCCACAAAATCGGACATTTTATATCTTGCCTAAAATCCATAAACCTATCAGCAACTGGTTAGATCCATTGACACCACCTGGACGACCCACCATTTCAGACTGTGGCAGTGAGTCTTATGGCATTTCAGAATATATTGATTACTATTTAAAGCCCATTGCTAATAGACACAAGAGCTTTCTCAAGAACACAGAACACTTTCTTTCAAAGTTATCCAAATTGTCAGTTCCGAAAGATGCATATTTAGTCACATTAGATATAGATGCTATGTATACCAATATAGATATTGATGCTGGAGTCAATGCTATTAAGAATTCTTTTGTCAAATTTCCTGATCCAGATCGACCAGACACGGAAATTCTAAAATTATTAGAGCTAAGTCTTAAAGGAAACGATTTCCAATTTAATGGTGAAAATTACCTTCAAATCTGTGGATGCGCAATGGGTAAACGATTCAGCCCAAATTTTGCCACGATTTATGTTGCGGAGTGGGAAGAGGAGGCACTGAACAAATCAACCAAAAGGCCTCTTCTTTACCTCAGATATCTAGATGACATCTTCATAGTTTGGCAACATACAGAAGAAGACTTTTGGGAATTTTTTCGCATTTTAAATAACCAAGATTCAAACATCAAGCTAAAAGCTACTATTAGTGGAACATCGGTTGACTTTTTAGATGTCACGATCTATAAGGGTCCTCAATTTGATTCCTCTGGAAAATTAGAATATAAAGTATTCTTTAAGCCAACAGACTCACATCAGCTGCTTCACAAAAAATCATTTCATCCTCCACACACATTTAAAGGTTTGATCAAATCGCAAATCATAAGATTTTTTCGAAACTCTAGCAACAGGCAAAATCTGAATAGTGCATGCTCTA
>CM067370.1:151749867-151849867 GCA_034401795.1 Chaetoderma sp. LZ-2023a | reverse complement strand
TGTGGGTGGAGCTTAGCTAGTGATGGGCGGGGCATAGCTAAAAATGGAAAGGTCCATTCGCTATCCTTTGAGGAGCACATGCCGGAGAAGGTAAACAACTGATGGGAATTACATATTTACATTGCTCAGGAAACATTCAAATGGCTTTACAAAGCTCAAGTCAGATCCCATCTAGAATATGCGAGTACCGTGTGCTATTCGTTCTGGAGAAATATGTGACCGTGATAGAGAATGTGCAGAGAAGCCGCTTCTCGGGCTGATGGAGCTAATGCAGGAAGATCAGCTTTCAATTTGATTGTTTCGTAAATATAATGCTTCCTTAAATTGAAAATCTCACCCGCTCACAAGTTTCCATAAAGACAACAAATAATAACAAATATATGTAACTGGGTGGGAATTTGTGTGTAAAAATTAGTATGTGGTCATAATGCACTGGGACCGTTATATTACAACAAAATATGGAACATTTCCAAATTTATTTATACACCTGTGCAAAAGTTAAGCACCAGCAAAAACAATAGAACGTAGAAACATGATTGTACAACTAGGCTGCCATACTTTTTGTCCCCGCGTTAACTGACATAATTCCAAGTACGAAATGCACATGCATGCATGACTTCACGCCGCTTGATGTCCGTGCGTGGCGGGAAACAGCACACGTGTTCAGTTATGTAAAAGTCCAGTTTGAGGTGTAGAACATTACATACAGATTTAGGCGACAAGATTAGGAATTTTGTGTTCATGACCGTGGTTTATTTGTACAGAGAGAATTAGCTCTTGATTGTGAACCGCTATGGCAAGACGAAGGTTAAGTGATCGTGTGAAATGGCAAATCATAGGCATGCATACCACTGGTATGTCATGCAGAGAGATTGGCAGACAGCTGAACATTAACCATACTGTAATCAGTCGTTTGATTGCAAAACATGGGCAAACTAACGAGGTGAAGGACAGGCCTAGATCTAGAAGACCGAAGAAGACTACTGCCTGTGATGATCGAGCCCTAGTACGCCTTGTTAGGAGATCTCCATTCACCAACAGCAGAGTGCTCAGCCAGCAATGGGAAACGCGCAATAGAGTGTCAATGTCTACCGTCAAAAGGAGACTGTATGCTGCTGGCATGAAGGCTAGGAGACCTGTCAGACGTCCTCTCCTCACTGCACACCACAAAGAGGAGCGTCTGAGGTAGTGCAACGAAAGAAGACAGTGGAACATGAGATCCTGGAGACGGGTACACTGGTCCGATGAAAGTCGGTTCCTGCTTCATGCCACAGATGGTCGAACTCGTGTATGGAGGTCCAGACGCACGGCGTACGACCAACGTAACATCATGGAAGAAGTTCCATTTGGTGGAGGTTCCGTTATGATATGGGGGTGCATCTCATTTGATTGTAAGCTGGATCTGTTGACTGTACCTGGAACACTAAATGGACAAAGATATCAAGATTCCATACTGGATAGAGTTGTGGTCCCTCATTTTGTAAATCATGCACCTGGAACCCACCCTATATTCATGGATGACAATGCCCGACCACATCGTGCTAGAGCTGTGCATGAATACCTCCGCCAGAATGCCATCGAAACCCTACCATGGCCAGCAAGGAGCCCTGACATGAACCCTATTGAGCATATCTGGGACATTCTGGGAAACATGGTGAGAAGGAGGGATCCTCCTGTGCAGAACCTACAGGAATTAACAGACGCACTCCATCTTGAATGGCAACAAATACCACAATGGCGTATCAGTCGGTTGGTGACCAGCATGAGACGTCGTGTCCAGGCCGTCATCCAGGCACAAGGTGGATATACCCGGTATTAATAATGGCAGTCTCAAACTCGTGAACAGATGTTAAACTTCGTTTTCAGACACCATTAATGACAATCTAGCCACGTGTGTCAACTGTAGGGCAATAGTTGTCAGTTGTGTCAACGTAACCATATTCAGGCCTCGTTTTCAAGTTCAAACAAAATCATACAGTGTTTCCCCACCATCATAACCAGCATTCCTCTAGTTGCATTATTACCTCTTGCACTAAGATGGATGGGTACATGAATGTTTATGCTATTGCTTTCTTCATAGCACATGAATATACCCTCGCATGTGCGTAAAAATAGGGTGGTGCTTAACTTTTGCACAGGTGTATATATCTAGAGGTAATGCCCCTTTAATTCAGCACGCTGATCACTTTCAATAAATCGATGGGTTGGAATTTGAGAACAAGGAATGAACACGATAACCAAATAATAAATGAAAATACCTTAGCAATCACTTTTGAGTCCCATAGAATCGCATAATCAATGGAAATTAATGGTGAGAAGGGCTTGGTAAATGAGTCTTGGCGTTGTTAGTAAAATTTGTAATGTTTCGAAAGGTAGGAAGCGGTTGGCCTCTGATGATTAAGATAGTAATTAATGAAAGAAGATTCAATTTTCCATCATTCTACTTGCATGACCACTTCGATGGAGGAACACGGAAATCAGGCAAATGAGGTAACCATGTTAGGGACATCGTGAACTTGAACACCCACAATTTTATTTTCGCACAATGAGGCCAGTTTATGGCAGATTTAATCATAACTGTGATCCAAGTGAGGTTTATGAACGGTATCAGCGAAATCACACAAAGATGATTAGTATCTTACCTTTTAAAAGCTGCACACAATTTATGAATTTTCAACGCTCTAACCGGACACCAAAATTCATTACAGGGTGAAAGATTAGTAAGACCTTTAATAACAATAGATTGAGCAGTGTGACGACTAGATTGAGGCTTAGATAGGAACTGTCTATGATGATACAATATAAGACCATATCCTATAACTTTGAACAGATCCTCTTTAGCAGACAGAAAAGCAATTTTTAATGCCAGGAACAGATGGATGCAAGAGGCTTAAAATGTTTAACCTGCAACACAAGAGCCAAATTGCATGCAGAAAGTGGTTTAGAGACAGGACGCCTCAGATTGCCTAGCTGTTGGATAAACTCATTTAGAACATTAATATCCTTGGGATCAGCATTTAAAGGGCATGGAAGAGAAGAAGCTAATGAACTCCTGCCTTCTCTAACAGTAATAGCTGCTAATTTATAGTAATGAAAAGGTAACTCATGACTTCTGTGTGATTTAATAAAGATACAGAACCGGGCATAATGCCGATGGGCACACCATCTTCTGCAAATTTCAAATCTATCCATATAGACTCCCGGAGTATCATCACGTCTGGAGTGATCAAGTATCTCCTTGTTCTGTCAGAAAGGTTAGCCTCAGAGACCGAACACTTGGCAGTCTCCAGATGCATAGCTTGAAGATTTGAGAATTCAGATGAAGACACTTGACCTTGATATGAGATAGAAGATCGAGACATATGGGAAGAAGACGCATGAGGTCCACCAATAGGTCTAACAAGTCAACAAACTCTTGGGTCACAGAGAGGCAATAAGAATGATTTTGTAGACCTTCTCTGGAATCTTTTCATCACTAGAGCAACTGGTCGGAAGGAAGGCATATTCAAAGATCGCTTTCCAGGGGTGGAACAGGGTATACACAACGAGAGTGACTCTCTCGAAATGGACACATGGATGTCAAGATCTGGGTATTGAACTTGGTCATGAAGAGATGCACAACCTCAGTTCACTGGATTAAGAAAAGGCTTCCTCCTGTGTCCATTGACCGGACATTGAAAGGGAGTTCCAGATCACACCACCCTCCTGGGAGGCATTCGTGAATATAATCACACCAGGTGGAGGATTCCGTAAAGGAACCCAGTTTACAAGAAATGGTTGGTTTGTCCAAAAGTCATAATGATCTAGAAGATGACTCCGAAAAGGAATTGTCATGTCCAAAGCATATCTTGATTGTTTCCAGAGCGATATTAAATGCATCTGGAATGATATTCTCATGATTGGAAGTCAATGGATCACATTTTCCACGCTGACCATTAAGGCCAGAGCTCTCAGAAAGACCCTTACCAACACAGATTTTCTCTTTAAAAACAAGTAATAATCTCAATCCTGGGATCGGATAGGAAAATCAGCCCCTTAGCAGATCGATTTTAATGCTGAGAGGGATGAAATTCTGAGAAGGAGCTAGGTTGGACTTTTTTTAGCTGATCATCCAACCAAGATCCTGGGCAAGGCAAAGAATCAATTGCAGATTATCTTCTACCATACAATTGAAAGAGGTTTTTAGAAACCAGTCGTATATTTAGGCATTCAGATGGATAGGCGAATGGTGACGTATCAACACCGCAGCTGATAGTAAACGGGTGAACAGGGAAGGTGCTGTGGTTAAACTGAAGTGCATGGCTCGAACTGAAGGAATTTTTGAATGAAACATAGATCAGAACGTGGAAATATGCATGCTTGAGGTCGATGGACACTATCCATACGCCAGGGTCGAGACCGGTTATCACTGAAGAAATGGTTTCCGTGTTGAATTCTGGAGACTGAATGAATAGATTCAACTCCTTCAAATTTATGATGGTGTGCATGCACCCTGTTTTCTTGATGACTAGAAAAATCATGGAATAATAAGCCAGGCCTATTTCTGACTGAGTAATCTCCTTTACTGCTTCTTTCACGATCATCGCTCCTAGTCGAGTCCATTTTGGATTGACAGATGATGGAGGAGTATCCTGATTCCAAATTGGAGACTAGCCCCAATGGACAACTAACCATGAATCTCGGATTAGAGATTGGCAAGCTTCCCACAAAATGAAAAAACCATCCTCACACAGTAAAGATTGCCAGGGAACAGGACCTAGTGAGATCGGAAGAGGCATTCAACAGAAAACCGTGAAAGACATGTAAATGAGGATTGGCGATAGATGGCACTACCGGGGATTTGGCCAGACCATCAAACTTTATGCTGTACCTGCTTCGTGAATCAGCACAGTCACGAGGTCTGAAGTGGTAACTCGAACCATAACTCGAATCCCTAGCATGGACCGAATCAGAATACAATGAAACATGCGGCATGGAAGATGAAATTGAATCAGTCCGATCCTGATCTCCTGCTAGTAAGACTGGGAATGAGAGCGATTTAATCAGTAAATACCATAGAAGGACAGTTGTCACTCACATCTGGTTTAGCGCTCCTGCTCTGAGGTGAAGAAGAATGACTCTGACCTCAAGAATATCCTCTCTTGGCAGGCCAGCCCTTAATGTTAGCTCTCTGGTCTTCAACATTTTAGCCACTTTAAACCATGAAGATTCCTTAACATTAATATCTGGAGCAGAGACACCAAAGATATCTTGACCAGGCAGTACCACTGTGATCTAATCATGTTTCAATCTATCACACATCTATATGTTCGAAATCGAAGCATTCCTGTGATGATCATATGCGAGGGCTGTGAAAAAGTTTCTAACTTTGAGAACTTCTTCAGGCGATTGGGATAAAGCCCATTGAATTGCTGACCATTTATCTCTGGGTGATTATGCTTATGGTTCTGTGCGAGCTCCTTCCTCATCTTTAGAATCTTTTAAAATTCTTACAGTCAACAATTCGATAATAAATATGTTGGATTTCTTTAACAATGACTATAATGTTACAGATTTTAAGATGTGTCCTGCAAATGTTGCACTAGTTAGTATCCCCAATATCAATTGATTTAGAATAGGCAACGATCAATTGTTGGTTCCCGAGGGTGAGGGGGGGGGGCGGAGCCAAATCTAAATAGCCTCTTGCACTCCGCAATCACATGGGTAACTCAGATATCAAATTTGGTTGTGTTCCGTCTGAATATTTCCACCACCGCCACCCCCTGGGCGGAGCCAAATCTAAGAGATAGCGTAACGGACGGACGGACAGACAGACAGACGGACAGACAGACAGCATGGCAGACTAACAGACGGACGGAGGCGATTACAATATCCCCGACGTTTTTTAAAAGTGGGGATAATTACTTATTTTAATAACACCTACCAGTAACTGCACTTCATAGTTCATTTTGTTTGCATGTATTATAATACATTAATTGACTATTAAAAAAAATCTATTAGACTAGTGAAATTTCTTAAGTATTCATGCCATGTGATAACTGGTGTTTATTTTGGAACCACTGTTGATATAAGCTGTTACTGTCCAAGACAACAGCGCCACTAAGTAACATTAGTTCAAAACGTACGTGGTCAGTTATGCCGGATATATTCATAATTTAATTTCTCAATATATCTAACATAGGATTGCGCTGTATCGGCAGTGCTAGTTAACGTCACGGTCATTCATTATGTTTGACCGGCAAGATGGCGCGTAGCCATGGCTTTAGGCAACATGATCACGTGGCTGAAGAACGTCTAAGGCGTTATATTTATCTCGTTTTATGTAAAATAATAATTTTTTGTTTGTAGGACCTATAGCGTACTGTCTATTATGTATCGTGTCCTTTGAAGATTCAATTCGCTTTATCGCCAAATTGTGGCGAAAAATCACTACGTTAATAGCCACTCAATACATACCAGATTTTTTTCCACAATGTCGTACCGAAGGAGATCTCGCGAGACACGAATGATAGAGATGCTATTACATACTCCGTGCAATCAGAAACACCTGTGCAATCAGAAATTGCTTATAATCTTGTGTTAAAAGTGCATCAAAGATCTCAAAATCGTTAATGGTCAAAATTTGCCTGAAAAAATTGGAATTTTTTGCCATGGGAAAGTACCTTTGCAGTTCAACAAGAGAATACTATTTTTCTTTGTAGATTTAGTACTGTACTGAAAATCCAAATGTTTGATAAATCAGCATCCATTTACAGGCCATGAGGAGATTATCTTTCGAAAATTTATCACTGTATAATGACTTGCTCGGTTACCGAGCCAGTTATTCCAGTGATACATCTTCAAAAAATAATCTCCTCATGTCCGGCAAATGGACATTCCGGCCCAAGACCATGGCAGAGGCCAGTCGCCTTGATTATGATCAGGTTATGTTGGCACAAGCAGATTAAAAGGGTATTAGTAAAAAATGCACACGCTGCAAAAAAAGTCTTGACCTTTAATAGTAGCCACAGGGCCGAACTTAAGGCGGTGCAACAAGTGCACTTGCACAGGACCCCCAAATTTCCAGGGCCCCAAAAGTGACACAGAAATTGTTTTTTTGGTGTTAATTTTGGGCGCCCTGCATAACTTCAGATTACACGCATACATGCCACACCTACAGTACAACTCATAAATCAGTCAAACTTTTTCCAAAATAAATAATTTTGAACACGATGTAAAAAATGTTATGTTGAACATTTTGAACATAATTGGATTGGAAGACATTGCTGCCTTAGGCAGCAATGTCTTCCAATCCAATTATGTTCAAAATATTCAACAGAACATTTTTTAAATCGTGTTTGAAATAATTCAAATCATTTCGAGTTGTACTGAATACATCCCAATCCCTCTAACCTCTGTGGCCCCCCATCACCATTACTGTCGAAACTGAACCTAGCTTTCTAGCGATCATAACCGCAGTTCCGAGGGAACTTTCCGGGTAAGAATTTCAGAGATTTTGCGCATGGCCCTCCTGAGTCCCAAGTTCGGCCTTAAGTAGCCATATTATTGTTGTTGTTGCTTGAAAGAATAATCACTATTGGACAACAAACACCAGTAATCACGTGCACATATCACCCTAGCAACGATGTACCGGAATACTCAGTAAACACCTCGCTTTAAATATCACTATAAACACGACACTAACATTAATGACAAACTAGAGAGAAATACGTTTACGTTTCGTAAGCCTAACGGCTTTACGTAACTACAAAAATACACAGATAATAGCTGTTCGATAATGGCTGCTCGGATGAATTCGTCCTAGATACACCACTTGAATGCTATTTAGAGAATAGGCTACAGGGCTGTAAAGCCCATATGACAACACACCTTTAGTACACGCGATATTTGCAATTGGTTCTAGTAGTTTTTCCCGCTGAATAGCTCGTACATGTGTATTCATTTTTATTAAACTGACCGATATGCTCCAAATCCTTTGTCGACGAGGTGTCTGTAAAATCCATAGAAATCTTATAAATATATTATCTAAATACGATTTCTGCCATTTCATTGAAACCATGATGGAAGGGAGATAAAAGTTGTCTTCTAAGAACCGTATGAGCAAATAGGAAATTAGCTTGATTACGTACCATCGCCTACAGGTGATACATTTTGAGTTGGAAATCGATCTGCGTGTAGGTGGCAGGCTGTCAGATATTGAACAAAACCTGTTTTTGTTATTAACTTGTGAACGTTTCAAGCGAATCGGTGTCATGAAATATTGCGTGTCTATGTATGCAAAATTATCCAAGCTTTTGGTTCGTCTTCAAATCATTCTGTTTGTTTGAAAAGCATTGCTTAACATCTTGAACATTCCACAACAGAAACAACGGTGACAAATTCTTAATAATGCAAGCGCTATGTTGTTGACTATTTTGAAATTAAGTTGGCAGGAACAGGTTCCAGTGAAATTGGTTTTAAAAATATTCAATAACTTTCTTGTAGCCTATAGTTGTTTCGAAAATTGAGGCACTTGAATTCCAAGGGTTAAAGCATCGATGACGCATTAACACTTATCACGCTGATAGGCTTGCGCGATTATTGTGTTGAATGATCGCGATCGATTATTAAAAAATAATCGTGATTATTCGATTAATCAGCCTGGATAGAAATTACCAAGACATAACAACAAAAGAATATCAATGACGAAAATTGCAATGGTGTTTAGAAAAGTCCATTTTCAGGGCAAGACAAGACTATTTTTGAAAATGTATCGCTGGAATTCCTGACTCGATTCTCGAGCCAGGCATTCCGGCAATACATTTTCAAAAATAGTCTTCTCTTGCCCTCCGAATGAAAATACATTCACTAAGCAAAATGTAATTTTCTTCATCACCGATCACATTAAAAGGTAATTGAAAATTAGGTTTCGAAATATTTTATGCAATAGAAAATATTCACGATTATTCGATTATTTAATTTTTAATCATATAAATTCACGATTTAAAACATAATCGCGATTTTCGATTTAATCACGTAATCGCGCAAGCCTACACAGAATTGTCAGAATTTGTACCTGACTATTATAAAAGAAATTATACAGATGACAAAATTAGAGGTCTATTACAATTATGCAACTAACCTGTTTTAAATCGATTATGTAAGCTTTTATTGCATTCCAAGAAAAAGAACAGATAATTGGTCAGTGTTTAAAACAAAATAAAAGATATGTAATCAAGCAAGCATACGACGACGACGACGACGACGGCAAAAGCAGCGACAACAACAACAACAACAACAACAACAACAACAACAACAACAGCAACAACGACGACAACAACAACAACAATAATAACATCTGAATTGCTATACTACTACTACTACTACTACTACTACTACTACTACTACTACTACTACTACTACTACTACTACTACTACTACTACTACTACTACTACTACTACTACTCCTACTACTACTACTACTACTACTACTACTACTACCACCACTACTACTACTACTACTACTACTACTACTACTACTACCACTACTACTACTACTACTACTACTACTACTACTACTACTACTACTACTACTACTGCTGCTGCTGCTGCTGCTGCTGCTGCTGCTGCTGCTGCTGTTGCTACTACTACTACTACTACTACTACTACTACTACTACTACTACTACTAAAACCACTACAACAACTGCAACTATGTTGCATGTTTAGATCATTGCCAATAATAATAATAATAAAAATAATAATAATAATAATAATAATAATAATAATAAATATAGCTGCAAGCGGCGGTGCATCGGAGGCCAAGCATCTGGCCTCATGGCAGGTAAAATGAAAACGTTTATCAAATTTCCAGCCGATCTGTTCAGCGGTTCTGGAGAAGTCGTTTTCATGAAAACTACATCATCCAAGATGGCCGCTAAGGTTTAGCACATGCTCTGGATGACATTTCATGAGTTTTGAATCAATTCGCAAAGCAGCTTCCGAGATGAAGATTTTTAAAGACGTTTCGCAAAATCGGTCAAAATCCAAGATGGCTGCCGGCCTAATTGGCCGATCGGCTTCATTTGTAGAGATTTGAATCCCGATGCCATAGGGATTCATCCTGCCAAATATAAATGAAATCGAACACGTTCTTCTTGAGAAGAAGACAATTCAATTCTCCAATTGCTTTAGTATTGGCAATTTTAGCGGAAAACGATCCAAGATGGCCGCCAAATCGTTCGTCCGACAGTATGGAAAATGGCAAATTTGGAATCAGAAGACCCAAATACCTTTGTAAAACCAATTTCGGGTTCAAATTTCAACAAATAAAAAAATAATTCAAAATGGCCGCCAACCATGCTGAATATTGATTTGTCGATGGCGACTGTAATGCCCCTAAGTCATTAATCATATCAGCCAAATTTCGGCCCGATCCGTTGAGCGGTTCTGGAGAAGAAGTCGTTTTCACGAAAACTAGGTCATTCAAGATGACCACCCAAGTTTTTGGCCAATCAAATTCCCTTGGACAAACCTGGTTCAGCGGATACCCTAGATGATATTTTATGAGTTTTGAATCAATCCGCCGAGTGGTTTCGGAAATACTACAAAATCCAAAAAGGCCGCCGGCCTAATAGGCCGACCAGCATTGTTTGAACAGAATCAGATCTCTATTACCTAACGATGCTTCTTGCAAAATATAATTGAAATCCACCAAGTGGTTTCCGAGGAGAAGGAATTTAAAATTTCTAATTGCTTTATTATGAGGGAGTTTGGCGGGAAACGAATCCAAGATGGCAGCCAAACCGTCGATCGAGCAAATTCGAAAATGCCAGATTTGGATTTCTCGAACCCAAAAACCTATATAGGCCCAATTTGGACATCAAAATCCATTAAATAAAAAATTCAAACTTGCCGCCAGAAAGCTCGATGCTGATTGGTCCATACGTAAATCCATGTTTTTCGAGCTATTAACTTCTCTTGAACAAACTTTATAGGGACCCACTCTCCGCTGCTTCTGATCAAATTTCAGCTCATTCCATTCAGTGGTTCTGGGAGAAGTTTTTTTAAAACGGAAATCCAAGATGGCCGCCATCCTATCTAGAAAATCATATCTATTTACACGCAAAAAGTTTGCGCTAATAAGGCCCTCTTGTCATGCCAAGCCTGAATTTCACCGGCGTTTTTGTCTTCGCGCTATTCGCGAACAAAAAAGTGGCGGAATAAAAAAAGAAAAAAACCCAACAACAACAGAACAAAAACAATAGGTGGCCAGCCACTGGCTTGGCTTCCTAATAATATATTGTCGAGAAAATAATATTTAACTATTATAACTTATTGTGTATCTCTATATCACGTGTAATGTACAACTATCTCTACCGTCACCTATATACATGTAAAGCCAACCTCATATGCTACAGTTGTAGCCTGTGAGAATAAAGGTATCTTGACTTTGACTTGGCACCATCTTAGCTAGAAATGGGCGTGGCATAGCTAGAAATGGATCCCTCTATAAATGCCTAAGGTTTTAAATATATAGTCGTACTAATCATGATAAAGCCATATCCACAGCGCAGCCACCACAACAAAACTAAAGCTTTCTATAAAAGTGCATTCGCGGGTTCACGTTGCACTGGTAGTAAAACATATCTTCATCGTTTTCTTGTCATAATAATTATGCTTTACGGATGATGAACACACGCAATCGTGTACATAACCTAAATGCACAAAAACAAAGACATAAGAAAATTCTAATTACGACAACAAGATAAATGAATATTCAGGACCAGCTTAGTAACTGCGTTATACCACCGAATTATGTAACCAATAGGCTGTATAATGTTCCGAAAGTAAAATTATGTTATTATAAATGTTAATGGGTTAGTTTGTCTATATTGAGTCACCGAATTTCTAGGTCCCTTTCAGTACCACTGAGGCGCGAACTGGGTTTCCCGGTTAAGTAGTCAAGATCTTCGGGTGCCAAAGATATCATTGAACAGATCACGTCCATACGATACACTCCAATCGAAAGAATATTGTAAATGGTAAACTTAATTATGTTCATTCTAAGAGCTTGTAAAATGGTAATAGATTTTTATCGGAGAGGTGGCTACAGGAAGCTCCTTTATTCCCCTCTGATTTTGCAGATGTGGAATTTCAGAGCATTTAGTGTTCTGGTGAATGCATCTATCTGATTAGTGTAAGATTAACCACTCGTGCATTAAACCCGCCTCACAGCGCTCAAATGGAGCTTTTATGAAATAAGAGTTTTCAAGCAAATTGAAATATTTGCTCAGTGAATGACCATTTGTAGGTTTATTACTGGAATTTAGGAAAATCGTTTTTAAGGGGTGATTTTTTTTACAGGTTTGACGATTAAAAGGTTAATTGGCAAAAAAAATCTAAATTTTTGTTTAGTCAGTGCCCATTTGCAGGCCAATATATAAGACCTTTTTGAAAATTTATCACTGGAATGACTGGCTCGATAACCGAGCCAGTCATTCCAGTGATAAATTTTCAAAAATAGTCTTCTCTTATCCTGCAAATAGACAGTTCTCAAGACAAGGGCAGACTTGAAAATTGGTTGGAAAATAGTGTAAGCTTGTTTACATATCATCTACTCCTCTGGCTTTATACACCAGGACGCGCACCGGGATACAAACCATTACAAATGGAGGTTGTTGTGGACAGCTTGAACATTAAACAGGAAGAGATAAAATTTCAAATTTTTGCGTAATCAGTGTCCATTCGAATGACAAGAGAAGACTAATTTTCGGAAATTTATCACAGATGCTGTTTTGGCACGTTTCACCATTGAATGGTTAAGTCGACACAAGATGGGCAGGGGCGGATCCATGAGGTCATTTGCCGGGTGGGTGGGGTAGGGACCCAAAATTTCAAGGGCATTAACTCTTGAAAATGGGCTCATTCCGCCACCAGCAGGTAAGGAAAAAAAAATTGACAACCGTGCCCGGGGGAGGGGGGGTGTGTGTGGGGGAGGGGAAGGGGTTGTGTGTGCACGTGACACCCCCCCCCCCCCTAGTGCACCCCAGGATCCGCCACTGTTGAGTTAAATGAAGTAACGCAAACTATCTAGACAGAAAATAAGATGGAATACATATAGCGCGATTTTAAAATCAATCTATTGAATCAAACGGTTTATATATGACAGTGTTCCTACAGACATGAAATTTGTCCTCTTAGCCTAAATCCAACATATTTCAGAAAAAGATTTTAGGCAAGAAATGGCATGCAATACAAAGTTGCCTACCTAAAAAACTGTCACCTTGTAAATATCCTTCACGAAATTCACAATGCATATTCTTTAGAGATGAACTATTCACCAGAAGATGCATTTTTATGAACATGTTACTTAATAATTCATACGGTTTTATGGCAAATTATATCCCTAGTAAGCCAAGCGGAAAATGATCTCCTAATAAAATGTTTACATTTACAGATCATTAAGATGATTTTATGCGCTGGGAAAATGCCACCAGAGTTGTTTTCATCTTCTTCTTTTCGTTCGCTGATCATACCGCCAGTCCTGTAAGTGACTATCGACATGATCATAAGCATATGAATTAAATATGAATGTATCAAATGTAAGAATATATTGAAACAGCATCGACTGCCAATCAAAAAGTTCAATACAAAAACAAAGAATGAAAAACCCCAAGACAGCTAAAGCGTGTACACTCACGGATAACGTGGATTGCCATTTTGATAGCAAATAGCCATGGTCCAAATCTGCGGACAATTAGGCAAAATTTCCCAAAACCAAATTACTAATGACACATATTGTATCCCCTGACATAACATAGAACAGTTTTGTAAATTGGATGAGTTACAAGGTAATAGTGCAGGGGTATGTTTAATCCCCTGGGACATTATTGCAGAAGGTGTACAATTTATTTGGTAACGTTAAATATGTCTCAAATAACATAAAAATGCATGTTGGCACTCTGGCAATTTGTTCGATTCAAAATTTGTAAAATGGCCGCCAATTTGTTCAGAGAACTTAAGGAAAGGGTTAGAATTATCAAATTTTCACAATCTATGTGTCAATTCTTATGTTTTCAAACATACCGGATCAGATTCTGACCTTTAGAATGCAGTAAAAACAAAGTCTAACATCATATTAAGCGACTTATAGCTTTATGGCCTTAAAATATGACAAAATAAACAATCAGTGTGGCTAACACAGAATACGGTAAGCTCAAAATTTCAAAGACATCACATAGGCATATATCATCACATCCAGCAACCAAGTTCGCACGATCATCTTGATGATTCTCACAGTCGTCATCAGCATCACAACAGCTACATAAATGAGTGCAGTTCAGACTCGTCTTTCGACACTGGCACTGGTATGTAGAACATTTGCTTTTGACACATCACACTTTACTTTTTGGAGTATGGCGTCACGCGCTGGTAACCGATTGGTCATGACAGGAAACCACTCTTGTGTTTCCAGATTCTACCCATAACCACTAGGCGACGGGAGTTTGGGATTTGGTACTTCGTCATAGTTCCATACCATTAATTGATAATGTGCACGTAATATGGCTTCGCGCAGTGCATCTGATGTAGGTGGCAGCTTTTCTGATTTTGTTTGGTTCTTCTTAAAAAGCCACCACCTTAAATAATTCACTTTGGAGATTTTAGTGTTTAAAAAGTAAAACTCGCAGACACACATCTCGAGGACAGCAAGTGTTTCATGCAAGTGTTTCATGATTTTGCTTGGTGTCTGTTCCAAGTTTTGCCATTGCAGTGCGAATTTGCCATTGGCCACCTGAAAGGCCTTCCAACAGGTAAGCTTCCCTTTACCTGCAAATCGATCAGTGTTATCAGCACCACCGGCAGCATGAAATGTGGGAAGGGCAGTGAGTTTGCTTGGCCCCAGCGCCTGCGACGTGTGGGCGGAGCTTAACTAGGGATGGGCGGGACTCAGCTAAAATTGGAAAGGCCCATTATGTCACACGATGTAAGGAATATTCTGTTGAATATTTCGGAGCTAACTTGATTCTAAGCGATTGCTACCTTAGGTAGTAATGGCTTCAAATAAAACAACGGTACTCAGAGATTGCAGATCCTCGCTCTCCAGTTTTTGTCACACTGTGAAAAGTTTTCTGATTTTCTGGATTTTTTAGGATTTTCTTGGATCACGTCCAAAGCTGTGGAATCATATTGTAGGGTCACACACTTCCATGTTTTAAAATTTGAGTCAAATCGGACCAGAATGTAATCCGATCCGGACCCGCGTTCTCTTACGGATCATGGTCAAAATCAGTGAATCCTCATGCAACGTAAGTTCATTCGTTGTGTTAAAATCTGAGCCAAATCGGACCAGAAGTTTCAGAGGTACAGCACTAGAGACATTGACCAACGGAGATCCACACACACACACACACACACACCACACACACACACACACACACACACCACACCACACACACACACACACACACACACACACACACACACACACACAAACACACACACACACACACACACACACACACACACACACACACACACACACACACACACACACACACACACACACACACACACACACACACACACACACACACACACACACACACACACACACACACACACACACACACACACACACACACACACACACACACACACACACACACACACACACACACACACACACACACACACACACACACACACACACACACACACACACACACACACACACACACACACACACGACCACATTACGTTCTTCACCTTACGGGGCGAGGTTAATTAAGTCTAAAATTATTCAACAGTATGTTTTGTTTTGTTTTGGAAACATGTTATGCTATTTTAAGCACTGGGACACAATAACTCGATATATTTCGATGATTTGCCTTTTAATATATCGCGATAATTTCCTGGTACCAAGTATTAATTAATCCTTTGTAATGCTACATAAAAATAACATTTGAGCGGACATGAACGAATGAACAAATGAACAAAGGAACGAACGAACAAACAATCATTAAACGAGCAAACGAACAAAGGAATGAACGAGCAACCATACAAACAAATGAACCAACGAGCGAATGAACGAACAAACAAACCGACATAGGAACTAACAAACGAACGAAGTAACTTAACAAACGAACAAAGAAACGAACAAACGAACAGACGAACGAAAAAGAATGAATGAATGAGTAAAGAAACAAACAAATGAACGAACAAAGGAACGAACAAACAAACAAAGAAACAAAAGACTAAACGAAGAGTCGAAAAACGAACAAATGATCGAACGAACAAAGGAACAAATCAGATCGATCGATAGATAGATAGATAGATAGATAGATAGATAGATAGATAGATAGATAGATAGATAGATAGATAGATAAACGGACGGACGGACGGACGGACGGACGGATGGACGAATGGATGAGTGAATGGATGGGTGGGTGGTGGGTGGATGGATGGATAGATGGATGGATGGTTTGATGGACAGGCAGGCAGGCAGACAGGCAGGCAGGAAGACACATTGATTTCAAATCGTACTACTACTACTACTACTACTACTACTACTACTACTACTACTACTACTACTACTACTACTACTACTACTACTACTACTACTACTACTACTACTACTACTGCTCCTGCTGTGCCGCTGCCGCCGCCGCCACCGCCATCGTCATCCAGATAAGATAGAAGCCGGCTGGACGTCACGGTAAGATGAAGCCAGCTGGAGATCTAGGTAAGATACAAGCCTGCTGGACGTTAAGGTAAGATAGAAGGCAGCTGGACGTCACGGTAAGAGAAAGAGGCTAGAAATTAGTTTCAAAATATTCAACAGCGTACCTGTATGAGTAAATCAATTAAAAGTGTTTCAAATTCAAATACGCGCATAAAATGGGCGGGGCTTTGCTAGAAATGGGCATAGCATAGCATCTATGTTAATACGTAATACTATATTATACAGACATCTATGTTAATACGTTATACCAATCACAGGAAGTGACGCCATAATGCACCCCGCTGCTCTTCGCTCCATACACAAGACAGGGCATATCTTCACATTAAACAGTAGTCTGTAGGCGGTCTAACGATCTAAGTGGAGCACAATACTTTCACCATTAGCGTACACACTCGGGATATGTACGATATTTAAACCATCGCGATAATTATCGGGTATCACGATAAATCAATGTGTTGTACTTGTGTCTTGTACTTGGGTAGTTTCCAACAGCCTTTTATCTATAGACATATCTATTGTTGCTGGCGAATGCTGGTTAGACGCTGCACACACTGCTAGAAGGAAGACGTCTCGGACTTGAAATGGAAAACTGTGTTAGGTGTTAAGTTAAAACACAAACCTATATCATATCTTCGATTGCTATCAATAGCAATCGATTGACTTTGTTATAAGTCTTCGCATCGACCATACAGAATGATGAGATTTTGTGGCTGATTTTGGAGTTTTTGGTCTTTGAATTTCAACTGGTTGATGCAAACGCGGTGCACTTGTTTCTGACCTAGTACTATTGATCTCTGACATGTGAGTCAATCGACAATCACTAGTGCCTGCTGGGATGTCGCCACATCAACAAGTCTAGCTTTAAATACATTCTTGTCACTTATAAATTTGCCAGGACAACATAAAATAAATATAATGTTCTGAAATTGTTCCAACGCGGGGTGGGTGAAGCCCCAATGTTGAAATGGTAAGTATATTTAGGTGATAATAAATATACGACCTAAAGGCCTCTTGAGTAGCTTTATCTCTCAGCAACATATCAATACCATTTAAACATCGTGTGCTAGAACAGAAGAATTTGTCAATGGCCCACTGTAGATGCAAAATTGAGAATATTGGAATGAAGCGTAAATAAAAGAGGCGCCTTTCTACAATGTTGAGATAAAGATCCTAAAAATCTGCAGATGGAACAATTAGCCACGTGACCAAGGGTGGACTGACAGTATTGTGGGCCCCATGCAAATAAACAGATGATAGGTCTGAGAGGGTATGGCGGGGTTTGTTACCCGTTATAATTTTGAAGTCTGGATGCTCTCAGAGTGCATCTCCTGCATTTCCGGAGGTAAATATATACCATCGCTTTGTGGTGGAATTATTCTATTTCTGTCCATTTGCACTTAGAAAGTCTACACATTTTTACCTCCAATATGTCGCAGGTGTTGAATGTTTCCTATATATGATTAGCATGGAACGATTGGCGAATAAATCAAATTGAACCCAATAGTTCCATGCCAGTCAGTTCTTGTCACTCTAAAGTTGGCAAATCTTGACATGATATGGGACCGGAGATCTATATGTGCGTGCATGTGCGCGTGCGTGCGTGCGCGTGTACACGTACTCACTCACGCAGAAGTGTGTGCGTGTGTGTGTTTTTGGGTGGGTAGGTGGGGGAGGTGTGTGTGCGTGGGGGGCCCCAAGGAGTGCATATATATCAGAATGTGTGTGTGTGCGTGCGTGCGTGCGTGCGTGCGTGCGTGCGTGCGTGCGTGTGTGTGTCGGCTATACATACTAATAATTGATTGGCAAGAATAAGAATGATTATAAGCTACACAGTACATAGGACGCATGACTAGTATCGTCTAACATTAATATGTATTATGTAACATCGAGTTTGTTGCTTTATTTACACAGTCTAGACATCACGCCTGTAAAGAGTGTGAAGTTAGGGCATCGTAGCATCTCTCGCGGGAAGAGACACTTGATTAGACACTTAATTAACATATCTAAAGTTGTTTTTGAATTTCGTAAAACGTAAAATCTGAATAATTGGCGTATCTCTTAAGTGTGAACCCTACTATACTTACAGTACATTAGCAAAGTATAAATTTGCGCTTGGGACGCAACCGCCCCCAACCCCACACCACCCACCCCACCGCACCGCGCCGTCGATTCGTGCCCGATTGACCGATGGGTCCGCCGGCCCCTGCTGGTGACCAAAACACAAGCAGGTACAACCACAACTGGCTGTTGATTCTTAAGCAAGGCCTTTGAGACTAACGTCACAAAATTGCCAGATTTCAGTTGTCAATAAGAAACCCGTTCCCACTGATGACAAAGAGGGTGATGAATGGTAATGGTTCCGCTCATCAGGCTCACTGAGAAGTGGAGGACGAGCAGAATCTTGGGTTCCCTTCTATATGGCTCTACCGACATTGAAACCCCGTGTGTAACAGGAATCATCGTCGTCCAGTCATTTTGGAAGTTGTGGGTTCATGGCTTTAAGATCGCCATGAACGTCAAGATGCAGCTATATGATGCTACATGCCATAATAACTGCCAACTCCAAAAGCCCTCTTACACAAATTAGATGATTTCACCACAAACATCTGAGAGCCATTGCAAGTCATCACTGGCTAATATCAAATGCAGCACTCTATAAACTGTGCAACACAGGGCTACTCACTATCTGGGAGGGTAGCGCAACAGTGATGGTCTATCTTATATGTCTGCTCAGAAAGCACTAGAATTCACATTTCTAGAGTATTCATCGATGAATTGATGTCATATGACGTCATAATCAGCTAAGCGGCGTGTATGATGACGTCATAATCAGCTAAGTGGCGTGTAGGATGACGTCATAATCATTACGTCATAAACGATTCTATTAGGCCCGTCTTTAACTCTTAATAGTTCAACACGTTGTAAGAAATATATGTCTCTACTATTTAATGAACATGCTGCTGAATATTTTGAATCTAATTTGACTGGGCATTGTTGCTGCCATAGGAAGCAACATCACCCAGTCAAATTAGTTGCAAAATATTCAGCAGCTTACCTGTATAGTTTTCTTGAAATTGATAGTCAGGAAGTTCAGAGATCGATCGATCCCAACACGAGCAAGGTGTGGGTGGAGCTTAGATAGAGATGGGCGGGCCATAGCTAAATGGAATGGTCTATTCGCAGTGGTAGGTGCCAACAGCTATCAGGCATGCAAAGGACGCCACAACATCACCCTGCTAAGTGTTTTGAGATCAGACCTCGAAGAACCTAATCTAGGACCACGAAAGATGAGAAACAACTTAAAAGAGCTCAGGACGCTCATAGTGAACAAGACACCATGGAGAAGATTGAAGAAAAGTTGATTGCAACTTAGAGAAGCTCTTACTTCTTTAGCTGCAGAACACAGTCAGTCAGTCAGTCAGTCAGTCAGTCAGTCAGTCAGTCAGTCTGTCAGTCAGTCAGTCAGTCAGTCAGTCAGTCAGTCAGTCAGTCAGTCAGCCAGCCAGCCAGCCAGCCAGCCAGCCAGCCAGCCAGCCAGCCAGCCAGCCAGTCAGTCGTCGCATTGTATGTTTTTACTATTTAATAAACATGCTGTTGAATATGTTGACACTAGTTTGACTGGGCGCTGTTGCTGCCATAGGCAGCAACATCACCCTGTGAAATTAGTTTCAAAAGATTTAACAGCTTACCTGCATAGTTTTCTGGAAATTGATAGTCACGGGGTTCTGTGCTCGATCTCAACACGAGCGAGGTGCGGGTGGAGCTTAGCTAGAGATGGGCGGGCATATGCGAAAACTGGATTACTCCATACAGGCTTAATCCATACTAGTAACCTTACTGCTGTTGTTGCTTAAAAAGAATAAACACTATAAAAACCCCAAACACCAGTAAGCACGAGAGCTTGTAGGCGTCAACAATGAGTCGAACAAAAATGTCTCTATGCCACCAGAACCTCTCTCGCTTAACAAGGGCTTCACTGCCATGTTTCCTCATTTATCTTTGGTTGGTATGGATGCTTCATAGATAGTGCAGATTACTGGGCTAGTACAGGACCGATACAGGGTCGGCATGGGCCGCTAATGGCCTAGTACAGTAATTAGAGTCCAGGATTAGGTCTTCCCCGGAATAACAGAGGAGGTACTGCTAGCAAAAGTATTTCCTCCCATGATGAGCATTCTGGTCATGGAGCAGGCTGGCCAGGTTCTTGATTCACACAGTAGGGCACCGAAAAGCACGAAACCCCCAACATTTAAGCCAATTTTTGCCTAATAAAATTATTTCATCTAGAATTTGTTCGATTCGGAATATACCTAGTATATTAAGGCTCAAGTCTATGTAGGTGAAATTATGGGGCTAAACATACTACAGACAATAGGGCACTGAAAACTGTGAGATTTAGCAAATTTTCGGCGTGAAATTGTGCACTATGAAATTACTTCATGGTAAAAAATTCTTTAACCTCACTCTATTACTTCACTAGCGTATTGATATACCTATCTAACTATATGGTTGAAATTCTGTGACCGAATTTCCTGTAGACGTTCTTAACTTAGCACATGCATAGGCCTACACTTTCGGTTGATTTCTGTATTCAACAATCTGCTACAATATTATTGACAGCAGTTTTGACTGGAAATTTGGAACATTGGTAGTCTATCAATACTGCTACATAATTGCATTGGCCCTACATGGATTTATTCCCACAGTCGGACCAGAACAAATAAGAGAACTCATGAATCACGCGCATGAAGATAATAATTATGAGATATCCAGCAGTCTAAAAATAGAGACGTGTCTTCGCGCCGAGAATTATTAGATCTCGTATCGATGGAGATCTCGCGAGACACAGCCCCACAATCCCCTGCGCGAAATGGCCGCGTCTATAGGCAATTCAAGACAGCAATAAATAGAAGCAATAACAGATTAGACACCTATTGTTTATTATTTCTTGTATTCTTAACCATAACGCCATATATCTTTCCTCAAGAACGTTGTAAATGGAGACTTTAAAAGGTTTCCCTTGAAAAAGACCAGTTGTAGGTTATCATTTACGGTAGTCACAGATGTGCTTGTTTTATGCTTTTATATCTATTATGCAGATTAAACGTTAGCATAGTAAAGAGATTGAAACAACAATGGTGCTGGCATTCTCTGAATAGATATTTTTCATTTCACTTTGTAGTAATAACGAGTGCTTACCTAGATTTCTGCTTTTGTACAATAACGTAATAATAAAGGCATCCTAATTCCAATGAGGGCACCCTGTTTTAATTATTAGCATACCCTGATAGCATTCACCTCAAAATATTAAGTGTCAGAACTGCTAATTTTAATACGATGCGCACAACACTCAAAGCAAGGCTTGACCCCTTTTGCCTCTGCAGTTGTTTCGAGGACTGCCAATTTTCAGGCAAAGAGAATAGTATTTTTTGGAAATTTACCACTGGAATGACGGGCTCGGTTACCGAGTCAGTCATTCCAGTGCTAAATATTGAAAAATAATTTCCTCTTGGCATGAAAATGCACCCCTTAGTGGTCAAGTCGGCCAAAAAAACTTCTTAAAGATTGTTTTCGTAAATTCCAGTGGTAAATTTACAAAAATAGTTTACTCTTGGCCAACAAATGGTCATTCACTGAGCAAATGTTTAAATTTTCTTTTAAAGTCCTGACAAATTAAAAGGTTAAGTGATAAAAGTAACATCTTGAGCGATTTGAGGCGCCACTGGCACAAGAGGCGTTAATAGTCTCTCACCAGTGTTTGTCTTGGTGTGTGATGTATGGCTCGAGCATTGATAATAGCTCAGTATACATTTCACGACCCATTCTAAAAAAACTGATGCAATTCATCTGTATCTTTTAACGACATAATCAGGTTATGATACACTCCGTGTCTCTTCCTATTCAGCAGAATCTCTTTTGTCCAAACACTCCTATTGTGACGTCTAGGCTGTCGTCGCAGGATGGTAACCTCAAAGGAGGAACCTAGTTTAGCTATGCCCCGTCCGTCTTTAGCTAAGCTCCACCAACACGTCGCCGTTTTGGCATCGATCGATACTTGAACTGCCTAACGATCAATTTCCAGAAAACTATATAGGTAATCTGTTGGATATTTCGAAACTAATTTGACTGGGTGCTGTTGCTGCCGATATTCAACACAATGTTTATTAAGTAGTGAAGACATACAATTTGTACAACAAGGCTCAGTCCCCGACATCAATTAAGTGTTCGTGACGAACCTATATACGGTATTCATTGACCATGACGTCATTATACACGTCACGTAGTTGATTATGACGTCATATGATGAATGGATAAACTGGAAAGGTCCAGTAAAGGAACTGCACATGATATTAGTGCATCTGCATTATCTTCTTCTTGCTGCGGGGAAGCCATATTCGGAAATGACAATGGAAATAACCGTAAGATACCCACCTCAATTCTGGCACATGGTGTATTAGTGTGTGGGTCTTATGTATCTAGAAACACTTTGCACAACCTCTTTCTGGTAACATGCTGCGCAGCATATTCCCATGTGGATGGCGGGTGTAACAGACCTCTAATGCCGAATATAAATAAATGTTATACGACTCAGGCTTGCCCGAAATGTGAAGAATCTAACAACCAGCCAGCCAACCAGACAGCCAACCAGACAGCCAGACAGACAGCCAGACAGACAGAGACGATCGCAATACCATCTTCCCATTACAGCGCGATGCTATATATATTTTCATTCGGATTTTTCATTAAATCGTAAAGGATGCTTAATTGGCTTTTCGGGTTCAAAGGGTAAAATCCAAGGTGTATAATTCACGTAGGCCTAATTTAACCCCTCTTGTGCCAACTTGTGGTTTATAATGGTAAAACATGCCAATACTCTCCCCACAGCTGTCTTGAGGACTGTCTATTTGCACGCTAAGAGAAGACAATTTTTTTTACAAATTTACCACTGGAATGACTGGTTACCGAGCCAGTCATTACAGTGATAAATTTTCAAAAATAGTATTCTCTTGCCCAGCACATGTACACTGACTAAACAAAAATTTAGATTTTCTTGACCATTAACCCTTTAATCGTCAAACCGGTCAACAAACATCTTATTAAATACGATTTTCCTAAATTCCAGTTATAAACTTACAAAAACCAGTCTTCTCTTGCTCAGCAAATGGTCATTCACTGAGCAAAAATTTCAATTTGCTTGAAAACTCTTGACAAATTAAAAGCTTAATTGATAAAAGTCGCCTTTTGAGCGCTTTTAGACACATTTGACACGCGATGGGGTTAAAAGACGTCTCGCGAAATGAACTGCGCTTGAACTTGAACTTATTGTCTGCGAAATTGTTTCATGCTGCTATTTCCTTGTAATAAAAACGCGTGAACGCCAAGCAAGAAGGCGCATGCGGTAAAGTTTGAAGCTTAGTAGTCTGTCAGCTTGTGTACCGTATATGCATTTTTGGGTATAGTAGCTGAAACTTTCAGGAAGTATTTTCATGATATCAAGATACATGAAACCTCTTGATACCAATTTTTCCTATCTATCGATAAGCCGCCATCTTGGATTTCAAAATGGCCGCCAATGGCTGTTTATTGGCATACATGATATCAACGTACATGCCATACTCTACAGCATGTGTTTGCATTAGGGATTCATGTAAAATGATAGAAAATAAGATAACACACAACAGTGTCTCATAGAACGGCCATATTGGATTTCAAAATGGCCGCCGATATGGAAAAAACCCTATTAAATTACACAAAAATTATCCAACTGGTCCTTGCCTTAAAGTGAGTAAGACTTTACATTAATTGGTATATGTTTAGAGAAAAAAAAGAACATATATACATTGTATACACCAGTGGTGTAGCAATAGCAGGTTCAAGGAACATGGGCCCCTGACCATTAGGGGCCCCACCAGCCTGCAATATTATTTTATGTAGAAGTTTTGAACCTTCTTTCTTTAATAATAATGCGACCAGAAATACCCCCTCCATCTCCTGCATTCTAATGCGGCCTTGCAGTAGATGACTTCTCAGATCATCTACTTTCCCAACTTTAATGGTGAGTAGCACTCAGAACCACTCCATATTGCAATGGCGTAGACAAATGTGGCTTGTGTAGGGGCTTAAGCCCTAAAGATTTAGGCAAATATTTTTCAATTCTGCACAATCAACCAAATGAGAGTCTATATTTATGTATATATATATATATACCTCTGAGAGCATCTAAATTTTAAAAAAACCTCTGGGGAGGATATCCAGAATTGGAGACCACACACGTTCTGACCAGGGGCCCCCAAACGACACCGCTACGCCACTGGAATACACATTACTCACTTGTAATATATCCAAAATAGACACCTTTTTTTTTTTCCATTTTTAACATTAAAAAAATAATCCTTTGGTTACGACGGCCGTTTGCCACCTCGTCCCAAACTGCAAATTTGCTACTATTTCTTTGACTAAAACTGATGATTAAACAACAATTCAAATTCGCTTATTGTGAATATAATACACTGAAGTCCTAATTTTGAGATCAGTTTGCATCATCTGGGTCAACATAACTACTTAAGTTCTGGCAATGGTCTTCCTCTCCTTCACACCGGCACAGTTCTGTACACACTAGACCTTTTAATCGACATGAGCATCTACCTGAAGCGCACTTATTTGTTGAGCTTGGGTTAGTGGTACCACACGTACACCTCACTAACTCAACCACCGCTGCAGGGGCTGGCGCAACCTTGGACAACAGAGGTACAAGCCTGTGCTCTTCCTTCACCCAGCCATGCTGTAAGGGATCTGGTGACAGTGGACTGACAACAAGGTCTTGTTCCCACACCGAATCTTGGCAGTGAGCACGCTGGATATGCTCAACCCATGTTCCACGTGTCGGTGGTAGCATGTCGACACCTTTGTTCATGCCTTGTTGTTTGAATAGGTGCCATCTGAGGTGATGCGGCTCAGTAATGTGAACATTCTTCTTACAGAATAAACTACATAAAAAGGAAATGCACCCATTTAATATATCATTAGAAGGCTGGGTGTCACAGCCGAGGCCGGATATTAAAGTTACAATCTTGGTATCTGCTTTTAGGAAGGCTTCTAAGCACGCTTTCTTAGACTTTCCTCTTTTGTGGCCTGTGGTATCACAACCAGTGAGAGCATGCCATTTTCAGAGAGCATTTGCTCTCTCCGGTCCAAGAGCATCATAAATAGGTTGAAGTAGAACTAGTCGTCGTCGATCACCTGTGCCCATCACCAGGGCAGATTTCTTACCAAGAAGAGCTGTACGTCTCAGCGCAAGAATCAAAACATCTGCATCCTGACTGTAAATGTGAACAGTATATCCAGCTTTATTTCCTTCCACTGCATGCAAGATCATTAAGGTATCGGCTTCTTCTTGTGTACTGACACCAGGAGTGGCATTATTGGTGTAGTTGGACATCACTTCTTTGCGTGTGGCTGTTATCATACACATTTTAGAATGGTCTATTAATCTCTGTGCAAGATAAAGTGTCAACGAATCTTTTGTAGCTACACTTCCAAGGAATACTTTTAATTCAGGAATTTTGGTATTGTCTTCTACATTATAATCTTTTGGCTCTGCCTTTCCATCCCTGCGTCGTTCACGTGTTGCCAACGACAGCGTAATTGTCAAAAATTACCCGTACAGAATTGTAATTACGTGATTTGATATCAATGAGCTCAACATAAGCTTTGCCAAGGGCTTTACCATTTTCAAATGATTTCTCAGCCACGAGTTCTTGTACTACGGCCATACCGTCTACAATTAGACAGAGCTGTGCATCTGTGGAACCGTATGCACCATCTGAAATGAGATTGTCTTGGCAATCCTCCATCGGTGACACTGGAAGATTCTCTAAGACAGTTATCAATGAGCCTTTATTTAATGTTGGGTGCACAGAACCATCTGGTCTCATTAATGTCCGATTAACAGTTGTAAATTCATAATTACCAATCACCTCTTCCATATCTATTTCACGAGATGAGCGCACTACAACAAGTAGTCGAGACATTAGACCAGACCTTGCCTGGAGGGTTAAAACATCCTTGGTTGTAGAAGTCCATGTAAACGACTTACATTTTGTCATCTTGTCCCAAAGATTTGTATTTCCACATATTCTTTCATCAACAAATTTCTTCATTGCAGATTTCCCCACGAGCTCACAGGACAGGATGCTTTCCTCAACAGCTTTAGGAACTATCTCATTTAGTGACAAGCTTAACCATTGCTGTATTGCCACTCTTGAATATTCCACAAGGTGCTAGGACATCAAATAGCTTTTTAATAGCTTGTTCTTGCCTGAGTGTTGTTGACTTATTGAGTTCATGGTGATCCATTCTACTCTGTTTCTTTAAGTCAGCCATGGCCTCTGTTCATAGGCAATTCGTGCTAATTCTGGTGCGCACATACACAACTTCAGAAGAGTAGCAGGAGACTGAGTGATGCCACCAATAGCACCCTGACCTTTGAGATTTTTGTTTACATGTCCTTGAGAATGATCAATACCGATGCGGGTGAATGGTATCTGGTTGGAAGTGTTCACAGTGAATTCATGTGCCATAAAGTTTGAAGCCGACACATTCGTGCAATATATTCTGGAATATTCTGTGCATAATCATGCCTCCCATAAGCAAAGAAATACACACATAGTTTTTCAAGTGACGACAGGTGAAGGAACCAGTCACCTAGCCGGGTAACTCGCTGGAATTGCAGTAAGGTCAAGACCTGTTTCATGTACATTCGTGCCCATTTGAAAATGGGCTCTGTGTTGTGCTCAGCATCAAAGTCGGCAAGCTGTTTCTCTATATTAAGTGACTCAAGTGTGATTAATAATCCCTTATGTGACTCACGAATGCTCTGTTTCGATGTGCATGCTTCAGACAGTATTTTAATACTCTCTTAAAGAGCTACGCGGACAGCAGGCCTTTCAGCAAAAAACTCCTATCCAAAGATCGAACAATACCTGCAGGGTGACTTCGTGAGCTTCCATAGCTCTGTTGTAATGATTCCCATTTATAATTTGATTAACAGTCACATAACTGTACAAACCTGCTTCGACCCAAGCCTCGTCAATCCCGCTTCCTTCTATGGCCTTTCCCAAACATCTGAGAGCACATAATGAAGTGTGGGATGCACCTGGACACACAACAAACTGATCCTTGAACCGTGAATCCAAATATTCCAACTTCAACACTCGTTTGTATAGATCCATGTCAAATGTGACAACAAGCTTCCGCCCATTACCAGACACCAGTCTGTTCAATCTACAAAGTTGGTCTAAAGTGGTAACCAGGGTTGACTATTCGTGTGCTGGGGCATTTATGATAGGTAGAGTAAATGCCTTATCAACAATCAAAGAGGAATGATTCGTGGATTCAGGTGTGTTTGAAAGACTGTTGTATGCAGCCCACACTGGTATCATTTGCGTTGTTCTCTCGTCATCTACTACTTGTGGGGATATTTCACCTGAACTCAATAAACACTCGTGCTCCTCTCGCACTGCTGGCATATTTGATATGTCAGTTACAGAAAACATACCTTGTACATTATCTGACAAAATATTGGTAACATCAAAAGCAGGAATCGTAACTTCTTCAGAGGCAACTGTTTTAGGTTCTACATCAGACGAATTTAAATCAACTGTTTGAGATCTGTTGAAATATCTTGCCATCATCCAACACATATCATGCTTTATCGCTCTATCAAAATGTTCATCGTAGGAACCCACTTTATACGATGCATAATGGGGACTGACAATTCTAATTTACTCTCCATCGTTGACTAAATGTGTTACCAAATGGCAAAGATATGCCTGTTTGTTAGCAGACGACAGCGCTTTTTATAAATAAAATTTGAGGATAAGCGCAAGATCGTCTTTTCAATTTACTTTGATCCAGAGATTCTAAAATTATCCCGGGCTATGTACTATTATAAAATACGTTTTTAACCTTTTAAACAAGAAAGTTTGGAATATAACACTCATTTACGATTTAATAATTATTATGATCAGTATTTTGAGGTTAATCTGACTAGGTTATGTTGCTGTCTATGGCAGCAACATGTTCCAGTTAAATTAATTATGAAGTATTCAATAACATACCCTTTATAGTAGCCTTGAAATTAAGATTCTTGGTATCCAGGGTTCAAAGGGTTAAACATATTACTATGATATTGCCTATCAACCATCATACATGATCTGACATGCATTAAAACATATACCTAGACACTAAAATCAACCATAACGACAAATGAAAATTTGGTATCAAGTGATTTTGGATTCCCAGATGATTGAAGAATATTCGCTGAAAGTTACATGCATTAAAACATATACCTAGACACTAAAATCAAGACACTAGGCGATTAATGAGTCAAAATGTTGAAAAACTGTTTTTCAGATAGCGGCTATTTTGAAATCCAATATGGCCACCATAACGACAAATGAAAATTTGGTATCAAGTGATTTTGGATTCCCAGATGATTGAAGAATATTCCCTGAAAGTTACATTCATTAAAACATATCCCTAGACACTAAAATCAAGACACTAGGCGATTAATGAGTCAAAATGTTGAAAAACTGTTTTTCAGATAGCGGCCATTTTGAAATTCAATATCGCCACCATAACGACAAATGAAAATTTGGTATCCAGTGATTTTGGATTCCCAGATGATTGAAGAATATTCCCTGTAAGTTACAGCTACTATACCCGAAAATGCATATAAGTCTCAATTTTCCTACTCAAGGCGACAGACTATAGGCAGCTGTCTATTTTATGACTGTATTTAATTTTATGGCTAGCCATTTCGTAATTTAAGTATATTTTAATGCGATAATATATGAAGGAACATAATTAATATTGTAATATTTGGGCATGCTGGTATCTCTATCATATTCGTTATATCTGAGGTTTGCCAATATCCAAGTTAATTTTAATACAATTTAACACCCACCCGCCCCTTCCCCACCCAATACACACCCACCAACACACCATGTATTTACCACTGTTAATTTATGATCGGTATGGATGGACCAAGCCGCCCAGTTGTTTGTGTCTATTGACGGGCTGAAGTTCACCGTAGTCCTAAGAAGCGCAGTTTCAAAGTCTGTTGGTGCGGTTGATTGGGCTGGTGTTGTACTGGGACACTAACGGGCGATACTGCGCCCGCTAGGCCTATGGAGAAATCCAGTTTTAGATATGCCCCGCCCATCTCGAGCTAAGCTCCATCCACGCTTGCCCGTGTTGGATTCGAGTGATCCCTGTACTCTTTGAATTTCAAATAGTCCAGTACAGGCCCAGTATGCTCTGTTATCAGCGTCATCCGTTCTCGTAATGGATACACACGCTGTGATGGCGTTCTAAAAATAGAGGCGTGACGAGAATTCACGAATAAAGTTCGATAGACCTACACACGGTGCAACAAGTCTCATCCAACAAGTCGTATACAACAAGTTTGTTCCGACAATATACACGAGCCAACAAGTTTCATAGAACAAGTTGTATACAACAAATTGGGTCCAACAAGTTGAATGAAAAAACCCAATACACACGGTGGGTGGGGTATGTTGCGCAACATGAGTGTATGGAAACATATTTCATGGGGCATGAGTTGCGCGACGAGTTTCAAGAAAAAGGACCTGTTCTTGTTTCACGCACGCGTTGCGCGGTGTGTGGTTGACCGGGCCGTGGATCAATAGGATTGCAGCGATTGGCAATATATGAATTCATATACACCTGTGCAAAAGTTAAGCACCAGCAAAAACAATAGAACGTAGAAACATGATGGTACAACTAGGCTGCCATACTTTTTGTCCCCGCGTTAGCTGACATAATTCCAAGTACGAAATGCACATGCATGCATGACTTCACGCCGCTTGATGTCCGTGCGTGGCGGGAAACAGCACACGTGTTCAGTTATGTAAAAGTCCAGTTTGAGGTGTAGAACATTATATACAGATTTAGGCGACAAGATTAGGAATTTTGTGTTCATGACCGTGGTTTATTTGTACAGAGAGAATTAGCTCTTGATTGTGAACCGCTATGGCAAGACGAAGGTTAAGTGATCGTGTGAAATGGCAAATCATAGGCATGCATACCACTGGTATGTCATGCAGAGAGATTGGCAGACAGCTGAACATTAACCATACTGTAATCAGTCGTTTGATTGCAAAACATGGGCAAACTAACGAGGTGAAGGACAGGCCTAGATCTGGAAGACCGAAGAAGACTACTGCCCGTGATGATCGAGCCCTAGTACGCCTTGTTAGGAGATCTCCATTCACCAACAGCAGAGTGCTCAGCCAGCAATGGGAAACGCGCAATAGAGTGTCAATGTCTACCGTCAAAAGGAGACTGTATGCTGCTGGCATGAAAGCTAGGAGACCTGTCAGACGTCCTCTCCTCACTGCACACCACAAAGAGGAGCGTCTGAGGTGGTGCAACGAAAGAAGACACTGGAACATGAGATCCTGGAGACGGGTACACTGGTCCGATGAAAGTCGGTTCCTGCTTCATGCCACAGATGGTCGAACTCTTGTATGGAGGTCCAGACGCACGGCGTACGACCAACGTAACATCATGGAAGAAGTTCCATTTGGTGGAGTTTCCGTTATGATATGGGGGTGCATCTCATTTGATTGTAAGCTGGATCTGTTGACTGTACCTGGAACACTAAATGGACAAAGATATCAAGATTCCATACTGGATAGAGTTGTGGTCCCTCATTTTGTAAATCATGCACCTGGAACCCACCCTATATTCATGGATGACAACGCCCGACCACATCGTGCTAGAGCTGTGCATGAATACCTCCGCCAGAATGCCATCGAAACCCTACCATGGCCAGCAAGGAGCCCTGACATGAACCCTATTGAGCATATCTGGGACATTCTGGGAAACATGGTGAGAAGGAGGGATCCTCCTGTGCAGAACCTACAGGAATTAACAGACGCACTCCATCTTGAATGGCAACGAATACCACAATGGCGTATCAGTCGGTTGGTGACCAGCATGAGACGTCGTGTCCAGGCCGTCATCCAGGCACAAGGTGGATATACCCGGTATTAATGATGACAGTCTCAAACTCGTGCACAGATGTTAAACTTCGTTTTCAGACACCATTAATGACAATCTAGCCACGTGTGTCAACTGTAGGGCAATAGTTGTCAGTTGTGTCAACGTAACCATATTCAGGCCTCGGTTTCAAGTTCAAACAAAAACATACAGTGTTTCCCCACTATCATAATCAGCATTCCTCTAGTTGCATTATTACCTCTTGCACTAAGATGGATGGGTACATAAATGTTTATGCTATTGCTTTCTTCATAGCACATGAATATACCCTCGCATGTGCGTAAAAATAGGGTGGTGCTTAACTTTTGCACAGGTGTATATTTTATTTAACCCCCCCCCCCACATGTGTCAACTTATCGTTTATAATGATAAAACCAGCCAATACTGCCTCTGCAGTTGTCTTGAGGACTGTCTATTTTCAGGCCAAGAGAAGACTATTTTTGAAAATTTTAAACTTATCAAGCCAGTCATTCCAGTGGTAAATTTTCAAAAATAGTTTTCTCCTCGGTTGAAAATGGGTACTGGCTAAGGAAAAATTTCGATTTCCGTGACCATTAACCCTCTAATCGTCAAGCCGGCCAAAAACACCTCTTAAAAACTGTTTTCCTAAATTCCATTGGTAAATTTATAAAAATAGGGTTCTCTTGCCCAGCAAATGGTCACGTACTGAGCAATTATTTAAATTCTCTTTACATGAGGGGGTTGGGGGGGGGGGGTTGGGGTGGGTGGGGGTGGGTGGGTTGTGTGTTTAAATGATGGAGTTCGAGTGGACAAAGCATGCAACAGATGAACTAATGTTTCATGAGTACCTCGCTTGTCCATGCACTTCTATTGCGACGTCTACGCATGATGATAACCGCAATAGACCTTTCCCACATTAGCGTATTTTGGGGAAATACCTTCCCGGAATGCATCGCGCATACCATTTCCGGCTGGTACTCGCGATAGCCGACGCGCAAACAGCATTACTTTACTATGGGAATCAGATACAAAAACTACGTTCACAATATTATTGAAGTCGTATATCATTGGAAAGCTAAGCCAATTCACCTTCCCAGAGTACCCACCCGTCATATGACGTCATAATGATCTGCGTAATGTGTAGAATGACATCATAATGAATGACGTCGTGATTGACGTCGATAAGTACGTCACGAACGCATATTTGAAGACGGTCTATGCGTTGTTGTACAAATTGTTTGCTTTAATATTTAATAAATATTATGTTGAATATTTTGAAACTAATTTGACTGGGCGCTGTTGCTGCCATAGGCAGCAAAAGCACACAGTCAAATTAGTTACAAAATATTCAACAGCTCCCCTGTATAGTTTTCAGGAAATTGATAGCACGGGCATTTGGGGATCGATCAATCCCAACACGGCGAGGTGTGGGTGGAGCTTAGCTAGTGATGGGCGGGGCATAGCTAAGATGGAAAGGTCCATTGTCTATACATTTCTGTCTATTAGTGCCTCTGCGTTTTTATCTTCTTGCTGCGACGAAGCCATGTTGAGAAATGGCAATGGAAATAACCGTAGGATAACCACCTTGTTGCTGGCACGTGTTGCATAAGTGTGCGGTGTCATATTTCTAGAAACATGTTGCCGCCGCGCAACATTGTCTGGTAACAAGTTGCGCAACATATTCCCACGTGTATGGCCAGTTTCGGTGAATACGCCCGCGTTTTCTGTGAAACGGTAGTAAAATCTGTAGTCAAATTTCTTTTCACCTTTATTATATTTTTGTCGTTTTTATTTCCCATCGGAACGACTTATGAAATGCGGACCGGAATTTGCGGATGTCGTGTTTACAATGATGATCTCGAGGTACCGCTATGGATCGTGCTGCTTTTTGTATTCTTATCCCGTGTAAGAAAGAATCCAGTTTTAGCTATGCCGCGTCCATCTCTAGCTAAGCTTCACTCACTCACTACCTGTGTTGGGATCGATCGATCCACGCACTCTCTGAATCTGAATTGATGTACAGGAACGCTGTTGAATAGTTTGAACCTAATTTGACTGGGATAGGCAGCAACAGCAGCCAGTCAAGTTACTTTCAAAATATTCAACATAATGTTTATTAAATAGTAAAGCCATGGAATTCGCACGACTTGACGGACTATTAAGCGTTTATGGCGGACTATATCGCGTCATTCATAGCGTAATTGATTATGACATCACCCTACATATGATGTAGTTGCTTATGACGTCAAATGAACGGGTATACGATTGACTGAGAAATTGGATTCCTCAATTACCGGCTTGATGCAGACATTAAAATCAACCAAACTCGACATAATATATTACAACAAACAACATGTGCAGTTTGTTCTAGCTTTATTAACTTTTCATTTCGTTACGTATAAATTAATAAAAAATTTTCAGCTTTAAGTTTGAATTATGGACTTGTGCCTCTATTTCAATTTTACAACTTAAAAAATTATATTTATTTATATGGAAGGAAATCATTATATGTTAAGATTTATTTCGTTTCATTACATCTAGGCACACAATTTAAACCTCTAAAAGTATATAAGTTTAACAATTTTATTTTGAAGCATTCTGCTGTGAATATGCACCTTTACATAATGTATTGCTCTATTATAAAACACCGGACCAAATGTGTAACACTTTTACTACAATTAGTTGTGTTTGGCAGAGAATCTTGGAAACCAAGGCCTCTGCCAGCACTCTAGGTAATGAAGGAATCCAGTTTTAGCCATGTCCCACCCATCTTTTTAGCCACATTTCGCCGTGTCGGGGTTGATTGATCCCTGAACTTCCTGACTATCAATTTTCAGAAAACTATACAGGAAACCTGTTGAATACTTTGAAACTAATGTGCCTGGGTGCTGTTGCTGCTTTTTGAAAATATTCAACATCATCTTTATTAAATTGTAAAGACATAAAATTTGTATATCAGCATCCTTCATCAATTATGCGTTTGTGACGAAATTATCTACCTCATTCATGACATCATTGATTATGACGTTATCATAATACGTCACGTAGCTGATTATGACGTTATGAGACCGATGATAAACTGGAAAGGTCTATCACCTAGAAGATTAATGGGACACACAGGGGAAAACCAAATAAATTTAATATACGGAGAATTAAGAATAGTTCACAACAACAACCACAACAACAAAAACAACAACAACCAACTCTCCATGCTCGCATTAACCCTAGCGTCTTCCGACGCGGTTAAAAATTAATGGACACGAAGGCCTTATTGCTCGCATGTTTTAAGTAATTGCACAAAGCTCAACGAGGGAAGGTGCATAAATGACCCACAATGCAAGTGTCATTGGGACAGGTTAAGGGACAATAACCAATTGCCAATGGGACAGGAGTAACTGATGACATTGGCCAAAGGTAGCCCGTTTGTTGACATACTGGTCAATCCTTGACAGTAATAATGAACCAGGCAAGTGTTAGTGACATATTTGACCAAGGTTGCATATATCATTTGGTAATACGGCAAGCGTAATCGACGCCATTGACCAATGGGGAAAGGATCATTGACAGTATGGGCCATTCGGAGCTAAACATCGTTGACACTAACGACACACAATCCAAAGTGTCACTGCCATTATTGACCAGTGGGACAAGCAGTAGTGACCATCTGGAAAGCATAAATAGCTAACACCTATTATCAATGTGTCCCAGGTCCCAGGAGAACAATTGGCATGTAATATGAACATGCGTGCAGGAAACCTGGCATGGCTGACACTATTGACCATCGGGTAAAGTGTTATTGGTTAATGAAGCAAACATAGCAGGTGCCATTTACCAAAGAGTCCATGATCACAGGAAATAATGTGCGCTGAAAATAAATTTATTAGCATTCTTGGCATCAGTAACCATTGGTGCAAGTGCCCATGATACTACAGAACTACCACACAACTTCTAATTTAGTGACCGATTAGAAAATATATGTTCTCATAGGATTCCTAACCTTAAAATCCACATAGGCTTCGATAATTTAATCAAATCAAGGCCCATAACTCTGTTTTATTTTTGTTAAATCTAAAGCTAGGATTCCATTAACGCGTATGCGTATGCGTATGCGTATCCGAATCAGTGATTCCATTTGTACGTAAGCGTAAGCGTATGCGTATCCGAAAGTAGTAATTGTATTCAATCAATTCGACTACTACTACTACTACTACTACTACTACTACTACTACTACTACTACTACTACTACTACTAGCATGAATATGTTCTAAAATGGTCTATCAGCCTTTAAGTGAATTTCACATTCCAACGCGCTTACTATGAATTTAACTTATATATTGGAACACATGTACAGAATAATAGTGCCGATTTGGGGAAAGCCCATGAATGACGTAATGAAAACGTCATTTTCAAGTAATCCCACATCCAAATGCTGTCCGTATCCGAATAAAATCGCTACATGTAGCGATCGGATTCGGATACGGACAGGTTTCGCATACGCATACGGACATATGGAATCATACTATCTATTTGTAATGGGAGCGAAACAAATTTCGGATACGGATACGCATATGCATATGCATACGCGTTAATGGAATCCTATCTTAATACGCGGAACCGTGTCCATAACACGCTTCCAGTGGGTCAATAAGCTCATTTTAACATCAATTCATATGTATACCACGACTTCCAGAAGATGCAGATTATGAATTTGACAAATATAAAAAATGTAAACACAAATCTGACGGTCGCCTGCATCTCTGTTTAGCAGAGAAATCAGAGTATTCAATACTTAGCGGTGGTTTGCGATTCATCGCTGGTCTTGTAGAAACAAAAATATTAGTATGCAACTTATTTGTTTGATGTCCGGTAGAAATTCTTCGCGGTTTTAATCCTCCCGGTGTGTAGCTCTTTGATGTTTCCGACCGCCGATCGCCGTGGCGCTAGTATTTTGTCAGTTACCACATTATCGTATTTTGGTAAAATACCTTCCCAGAATGCACTGCGCATACCACTTCTGACTGGTAAACGTGATAGCCGGCGCGGAAACAGCATTACTTTACTATTGGCTTCAGACACAATGAATTTTAACCAGTTTATATGAAGAACTAATTTCATAATATTATTGAAGTCATACATCATTGGAAAGCTAAGCCAATTTTCTATACATTTCTGTATGCGTTTTTATAGTTTTGCAAAATTTAATATAGTTGATTGTAATTTTAAAATAGCGTTAGCGAATCTATGTATAATGGTGCATTTTATATACGCAAAAAACTCAGCGAAAGTTTAGCAAAAATAAAAAAAATGATGCATTAATGTTTAGGGAATCGAATGCGCTTTCCAATGACGTACGGCTTAAATAATATAGTGATTGTAGTTTATCACAGGAACGGTTTAAATTGCGGTGAATTTTAGTGCAATAGTAACTCAACGCGGGTCCTCTTCTCGTTGGCGGATTTACCAGCCGGCAGTTGTGCTCTGAGTGTTGATTTAGGTGAATCTCGGTGTAATGACGTCAATGTTGGAAAGGTGTATTGGATTGGTTCGTAAATATAATGCTTCCCTAAATTGAAAACTCTTGTGAGCACACGGGGTTCCAGAACAAATTTGTGTGACGGGGTCGGAATTTATGTATAAAAATTAGTATGTACTAATAGTACACTGGGACCATTATATTACAGCAAAACTACTGACAATTTCCAAATTTATTTATGTCTCGGAGGTAATGCATCTTTAACAATTCTCCATACAAATGGCTACGAGCTTTATATCATCTCGTTTTATGGACAGGGCCCGTGTGAAGTCCCGTGTGCACTTGGTGATGAAAGCTAGCCACCCACTTGGACACCTTAAGGATACCTTAAGTAACAATAAACAGTAAGTTGGCAGTCTGCGAATTTGTTCAGATGTCAGTTATGAATTTTTCTCTAACTCGCCATGGTTGAAAGGAGGATACGCATCCATACCGGCACATCTATATATGTCTATGCAGTCTACCTAACGAAATTATTGCTGAGTTCGAATAAAACTTGGTAGACGCATTGTACATGGAGCACTGATGAAAGAATGGACCCCATTTTGCTATGGATTCTGACATGGATCAACATTTCAGATTTCTTGTAATGATTCTATTACAATCACACCATTGCGTGATGGTGTCAAAAGTTATATTTTTCGCAACTTATCCAGAAATAGGTTATAAAATGCATCTACTATGTTAATATGCATTGAAAAATAAAAATGCAGCAGTCATTGTGACCATAGCTATTAATATGGGTCAATTAAATGTTTAATAATCTGAAAGTAACGCCACAGATTTCACCCAACAAATTACAATTTTGCTAAAAAATGTAGCTTTTCACCAGTCTAAGGCCATATATCAGTTCACATCGTTTGATGGATGGATATGTGAATGTCATACATTTGTATGGAGTTTATGGAACAGAAGATTACCAAGAGATAGTGATTAAAATCTATGTCCATTTATTTTGTTCAACTAAAACATCCAATTGCGCAGCACTTAATTTTGACAAGTACTTTACAATAGGACCAATTCCTATGAAATTATCATAGTCGTCATCATCTCTTTCCATCAAGTCATCTTCCACATCTTCACCGTGTACCAGACTCTCCTCACCGTTTTCACATACCTCCCCTATATGTCCGAAAAACCACATATGTCTGTACACCTTAATCCCGCCTTCCAACAGGCACATCTTGCTGTTTCACATATCCTTTTGGTGCAGCCACACTTGGCTAAATGGAGAACAGACCTTGTCGCTGGAAGCTGCGCTGTAATGAGTGGAATCCGCATTTGGTCAACTAATTTCCATCCATACTCTTGTCGTTGTGGGTTCGTAGGATCGCTTGGTGTACATCTAGTGCATCGTGGGTAGGTGGAAGCCTTTCCGATTCTGCTTGCTTCTTGTTAAACAGTCACCATCTTAACCTCTCCACCTTTAACATCTGAGTTTGAGGTAAGTACAGGGTACAAATGAAATGCTCGATAGCTGCACACATGTCATCACTAGGAATTAATATTTGGCCAAGGTATTTAAGTGCCAGTATTATATCATCATTTAGCTCTTCAAAACACTACCAGAACATAAACTTTCCCTTTCCAGCAACGCCCCTTGTATTGTCGGTACCACGGATGGTATGGAGTCCAGATACTATATTAGTTATATTGTTCTGTCCAAGTGCTTCATATATGGGCTTCAGTAGAACACATTGGTGCCCCTGACCAGTGCCAGTTACAAAGTTAATGTCCTTGCATAATTCCGGATATCGTCGAAGAGCCAAGACGAAAACGTCAGTATCTAGTCAGATAATGCTGATAGGAGAAGCCCCACAAACCGTTGCATATTTCGTGTGCAGTAGTATCTTTGTATCAACTTCCTCATGATTATTTTTTTAGTAGCTCATAGTCCTATGCATTCATCTGTACTGACAAACCCATGCCACAACCACGTGGTTGTTATTTGCATGTACTTTCTACAGCATCTTCTCAGCCAGGTAGTAGGTCAGTTCCATTTGTGTCTTACTGTCCGACAGGGGTCTTTTCATGGGCACTTTCTCTATCATTGTTGTATCCGTTATGTGGTAGTTCTTCTGTCACGGATAGCTGTCTTTAATAACATGGGAACATTATATCGGTCAAATATGAGGTGCAATACATCCATTTTTGTATATTTTTCCAGTATATGATTGGAGACAACAGATTGAGTGTCCCTGACTTGATGCGATTTGAGACAAATTCATCAAGCAATTTGCTGCCGACATCCCTTTGTCTACACAGATCGTGTTAAACCTTTTCAGGCATAATTGCATTTGCCACCAATTCACTACAGTTCTTGATATAATCAGGCTTTTCTAACGATTGCACTTCTGCCATGGCATCAACAAGTGCCATTGCTACATCACTACACTTGTCGCCACTAGTATTTGTTAATGCTTCTACACTCCCTCTCTGCGTGCTCCTCTGTGTCCTGTACTTTGCCTTCTTCTATAGACAGCTTTTTAAGGATGGACACCAAGTTACTCTACACCTGGTAGTGTAGCATTGCTCCATCAGCTGCGAACATTGATCTTGGCACAGCTGAGACCTCGTGTCGACCTATCCCTTCCGCTAGGTTTATCTCAGGCCTTGACTTAGACATCAACAGCATGCGAGAAAATAGGTTTCTGTATTCCTTTAGTTCAATCACATGGCGCCTTGTGTTCACTCTCGTTTGCTTTCCCGTCTGTTTCCATGTCTGTAGCTGACATTTTCTCATTGGAGACAAAAGATTGATTGTATCTGACTTGATGGAATTTGAGACAAATTCATCAAGCAATTTGCTGCCAACATCCCTTTGTCTACAGAGATCGTGTTAAACCTTTTCAGGCATAATTGCCTTTGTTACCAAGTTGAAAAGCTCAGCATATTTCTCTGTGAATGGATTAGTGAAATTGTGTGGAAGTAAGAGCGTCAATGCTTTTCTCTTGACGCACCATAAATGACTTTGTGTGTGTATGGTGATGCAACTGTGCAGAGGATGTTACGCCAGCCATGTTTTGGGTTTGTCCAGCAAGTGATGTAAGTTGTGGAGAGATGAGGAAAAATGTAGTGTGAGCATTAGTATTCAGTGTGATCCCTATGACGCTGCCAGTTATTTTCATTGAACGATTGATGTACGCTAACGCATGATCAGCACAACTTGTACAGCATGGAACGTGTGGATTTTGGTTCCCGACCCAGTTACCATGCAAAAACGCTTGATAGATGTCATTGTCTTATACCCTTAGTGATTCCATATCAGCTAAGCATAGTGGGACCATGCGTGCATAGGTAAGCTTGTCATGAGCAAAGAAGTACTTGATAAATGTATCAAATGCTGACAAATGTTGCTTCCAGTTGCCAGTTCTGAAGATCTGTTGAAGGGTATCATTTCTGTAATCATCTGCAGGTACTGGCGCATAGCGTCTGACAGTCGTCGGCTTCCATTTTCGGAATCGAATTGCACCATCTTCTCCACTACTTTAAAGGACACAAGGGCGTGAATCATTTCTCTATGTGAGTGTTGTATGTCTTCACATCTACCATCTGCACATGACTGATCAAGTTTATGTGCTGCATTTGTAAGCTGTTCCTCTAAATCTGAATGGGTCTGGAGGAATGCCTTCTAGCATAGCATAAACATAGCTTGGAGGGTCACCATATGTGCCTCGATTCTTCTCTTTATATGCGTCTCCTCAATGATCTGCTTAACGGTCATTGGTTCATACAGGTCAGCTTCAATGTAAGCTCCACATGCATCTTAATTCTGCCATTACAATGTGAAGATCACCAGGGCGGAGTATGATGTTACCATGTCTTTGAGAGCCATCTCAAAGAAAATCGCAGTCTTATGACTAGGACCCGCTACCATTGTACTGAAATCATGAGCACTGTTAGTGGTGTTTGCCAGTCGTGAGCAGATGCCACAATGAGTGGTGCTGTGCCGACTCACACTGTAGGTAGTTCTTCACTTATCAATGCGTGATATGCAGGCCATGTTGGAACTAGGGTTGGCCGCGTGTACACGTATAAACGTGTACACATTCAAGAGACGTGTACACGGTTACAAAAATCCTAAACGTGTACACGATAAAATATACATATTTATGTGAAATAAGTAAGATATCCCTCAAAGAAAATGTATATAGTTTTTGACTTATTAATTCTCCGAATGTATCGCCACGCTCTCTATTTGTCAATGATTTCCGAATTAACCCTTAAACGCTCAAGCCTCGCAAAACACGGCTCCCGAAGTGTTCTTCAGAAATGTCAATCTCCAGACCAAGAAGAGACAGGCTTTGTCTTTTAAATTTTGCTACTGGAATGACTGGCTCGATAACAGAGTTGACCGTAGGACGGTTAATTTTAAAAAACAACCACCTCTTGGTCTGCTCATGGGGATTTTTATAAGAAAATTCAAATTTCTTTGATAACTTTGAGAGTCAACGGGGTTAACTAATTATCCGCAGGTAGCAGCGACGACAACGCACGTGTATTTCTTTGAATAACCAACAACCCTATTCACACATAGGTGTGAATTACTTTTGAGAGTTCAACCGTGATCTATCAAAAAAGATTGTCACTATGAATGCCGTGACGTATGGCACTTATCTAAGCTTGCAGTGGACTGAGCGTCGCCAGCCTTTGATCAACTCATTAATGGTCAAGCCGGTTAACACGGCCTCTATAGTGGTCTTGAGGAATATGCCATTATTGAAAGTCTATTTGCATGTCCAGAGAAGACTATTTTTTTGTAAATTTATCACTGCAATGACTGGCTCACCGAAAGAGCCAGTCATCCCAGTGGTAAATTAAAAAAAAGTTGTCTTACCTTTGCCCACAAATGGACATTCAGTAGTCTCAGATTTTGATTTGTCTTAGCCAACCTTGAACATCAAAGAGTGAATCACTGTTGCTTGATGTTAATCTGTCCCAGAGAGGGACCAAATACGAATTTTTGTCAAAAGTCGCTAAACAAGCTTTAGCCGTCTTATGTCAACTTAACCCTATAATGGTGAGGCCAGGCAAAGTGGCCTCTACAATTGTCTCTATGAATTTCCTTTTGCAGGCAAAGAGAAGATTAGTTTGGTAAATTTACCACTGCAATGAGTGGCTCTGTAATCGAGCCAGTCATTTCAGTGGTAATGTTTTAAAATCGTTTTCTCTTGGCATGCTCCCTGATCAAGCAAGGATTTTCATTTTCGCTTTAATGTTAAAGCCATCATTTATTGGTCTTGAGAAATATCCATTTGAATGACATCACAATGCACTTTTTGTAAATTCCAATGCTAATTTCACAAAATAGTCTTCTCTTGATCTGCAAATAGACTTTAACGGAGAACAAATTTTTAATTTTGTTTAATCAAAATGAGTATAGCATTTTGATCGCTAAATGACGCTGTTGACACAAGGGGTGTGTGGGTGGGGAGGGGGAGCTAACAATGTTTTATTTTTCAGCTCCACCATATTGCAGCCCTGTACTTAATAATAGGCTAGAAAGATATCATGTTAACACCACATTTTCGCAGCAGAATAACATATACGTGTACACGTGTACACGTTCGTTAAAACTAACGTGTACACGTGTACTGGTATTGCTCCAAATGCACACCCCTAGTTAGAACGTTACCATTTATAATTGCATCCTCTTCATCGGGAACTCTGTCATCATCCAGCCGATTCAATTCAACCAGCGCTCTATCCATAAGCCAGACAACATCTGAAAGACTGCCATCTGATTGTACTTGTATATCTTCTGTCAGACTGAATGAATCATAGACACATCTTGGGGGCATGGCGGCTGGCTTGGGCAGTGCAAGAGTGGCATTACTGGCTTGGGAAGTTCCTTCATTGAACATCTCAGAGCTGGGCTTGTTAGTTCTAGCTTTGATAACGCATCAATAGGTTGAAAACGTTGATAAATAGCCATAGCAGTAGCGTGCAGGATACGTTTCCAATCTGGCATGTCCTCTGCAAAATCAACATTACCAACAGCGAAAAAGACATTCCTTCCATGAATTACATCAGGAGGTAGGTAAACATTATCATTCATTAGCATTTTCTGGAGCACCGTTGTGGCTATCTCGTCCTCTACAGATGCCAGAATGTTTATTCAAACAGAATGTTAGTAGAGACAAGGAAGGATCCGACACCACAACAGCACAGAGGTACTCTATTGGTAGGATTTAGTTCACAATGCTAGGCGTGGTCAAATTATAATACTTGCAACATAAAGCAATACATTAGATAAAATGCATGTACAGTGTACACAAGCTAACTTAAGCAAGCATATTATAGTCCAATCAACAACTGCCATCAAAGACAGATGGTCTCGTATTACACGTAAATTGCAATAGGCTACAACATACCTTTTGGGGGCCTAGTGGTTATTCATGACGTGATGTCTTTCGGCCATATGACAATGAACTGCCATTCTTTGGCAGCAAAGGAGTAAGTGGTTGCATGAGCTGGTTTGACGATATATCTGCAATGTGCTAAGTGTATATATTCCTGTTCAAATTGGTCTGAGCAAAGTTTACGCCTAGATTAAGGCAAACCGCAATAAGTAACAGTAAATTTACAGTTTCGAGGATCATTTACTAAACTGAGTGATCCGATTTTTTGCACCAAAACAGTGTATATATGTTAAAATGCGTGGCAAATGCTGATTATAGTGTGGCAATTCATGTTAGAATCTAATATTCTGATATGCATTGTCCCTGGATGGAATAAAATGCACACAAATTAATGGATGAATGTTTCTGGTTAATATAAAACCATACCGAAAAAAATCTGCATGTTTAGGTCCTTTCTGCAAAAATGTATTACTATGACCAGAGCAAATTCCTAGACTATCAATATGTATTTTCTTGTTCTATGAAGGTTCCTTAATACATCTAGACTAGCGGCATGCTTTCAGCACACAATTCCCACATGACCATATTTTATGCAATATGATGCCTGATTATTGCATGAGTGTGGAATAGGGGTGCTATAGTGTCCGTTCAAGATTCAATTCTCTTTATTCCCCAATTCAGGGGGAAAATTACTACACCCCTGGCGACTCAGTACGCACGAGGTTCTTTTCTCGATATAGCATCGATGGAGATCTCACGAGACACGAATGAACTTTAGGAACAGTCCGCGTTAGAGAGGAAGTGCCTACTAACCTAATTCCGGGACAATAAACAATCAAACCTGTCTTTAGCGGACACTTATATCTGAATACCAAATGATAGCGGTTCTTTAATACGAGTTATCGTAAGACCATACGTCTTAAGAACCCACTCTCATTTTACCTCAACTGCCTTCTATCATAGGAAACGAGTTGCAATACCCGACCACCTGTCTTTAGTGACCATATTTTAATTGGGCATACAGCGTCCATTGCAGGTTTGCCTGTTACAGTACATTTTAATGTAATAATTCAGTACGCGCTGAGGTGTGTAGTGTGGGCAAGCCGATGGGGGGGGGGGGGGTAATTATGAAAAATACTCAGGCGTAAAGATAACCTTAATTCACATTGACAGTAGGTGAATATTAAACGATTTTGCTTTGAAGATATTTCAGGTCACACATTATGTTTCAATTAGTAACAGCATTTTAGTCATTTGTCAAATAAAAAAATGTTATAAATATTTTCTTAACGCTATTAAAACATAACATTTTTGCAGAAACGTGGTTAAGTTAGGCCCTATGGTATTATCCTTTAAATTTAATCTTATTTTTCTAATTGGTTAGGCAAACATAGCAAGCGTAGACCTGCATATATGCACATAAAAGCAAGAATGTGTCCTTACATATGTATAAAACACCTTAGGTTGTTGCGCAGTACATTTCAGAAATAACTTCATAGGTTTCCAACTCAAAGCAAAAGGTAACGTTGAACATTTCGAACTCAATTGCTACCTAAGCAGCCAATTAAATTCAGTCCAAAATATTCGACAGAACCTTTCTTACATCGTGTTCAAAATTGTACTGACAATCATGTTTCTGTCTGTCTTTGGAAACATTTAAACTTATTTATGCACTGTACTGTATATTGTGTCCGATTGACGATCCAATCTGTCACACAACTACCCAGATAACGCGGCTTACTGGGCCGATGCTGGGCCAATACCGGGCCGATACTGAAAGTATCGGCCCGGTATCGGCCCAGTAAGCTGCATTATCTGGGTATCCCTTCATCGTATGCTAAGTTCATTGGTGTAATCCAGTCTTAGCCATGCCACGCCCATCTCTGTCTAAGTTCCACCCACACTTTTCCCGTGTTGTGATCGATCCATCAATGCACTCTTTGAACATCAATTTCCAGAAAACTCAACAGGTTTTAGACACTCATGATCCAGACCCATGTCCATGCCCTGGTCCGGCTCCAGGTTACATTTGTTCCACGGATGGGTATCGGAGAAACTGTTATATTTAAATGTACCTAGAAAAGAAATATACGGTAGTCAGGATATATTACGAGACGAGGGTATGACCAACAGATGTGGCGGAGATATGCACTGTTGCATCGTATCGTGTGTCATCGTCCTTTAGGAATGGTTTTGCGATAGATAAATACGATCATGTAGAATAATTTGAAAATTAATCAATCTAATGTCTGAATATTAAAAACAACGGACCGTTCCAGTTTTGGCTATGCCCCTCCCACCTCAACCTAAGCTCCATCCGCACCAAGTCTTCGTTGGGATCGATCGATCTGTGACCTCCCTGTCTATCAATTTCCAGAAAGCTGTTGAATATTTTGAAATCAAAAAACCTATGGCAGCAACAGCGCCCAGTCAAATTAGTTTCAAAATATTCAACAACATGTTTATTAAATATCAAAGACATACAATTCGTGCAACGTGTCGGGATATTAAGCGTTAAAGACTGGCGATATCGAATCATTCATGGCGTCATAATTATGACGTCAGCATACACGTCACTTAGTTGATTAGGACGTCATACGATGGATGGATAAACAGGAAAGGTGAATTGTTATAAACAGTTGTAGAATGTTTTCATTTGGTATGGATGTGATTTTATTCTTTTCAGGATTCAGGGCGAAGACATTATGGAAAAACTTTAAAGATGGTTACCGCGTACAGAGAAAGAAGATTAAAAGCAAACGTGGAAGTTAGGCCAAGAAGATTAAAAAGTGACATTTCTTGGGAAATATGTCGAGTGTGGACCATATGTAGTGAGGAGTAGAATGCGGGTCGGGACAGTGGGGATGTGGTGCTGGGGTGTTCACTGCCTCATGATATTGGTCTACCAAGGGACATGGCCCCAACTCTCATCTTATTCTAAAAAATCCCACCTAGCTTCAGTACTCAGTATCTTATCAAAAAGTTTACAGGGTACCGCCTACACGAGTGTACATCGCTTGATCCAGCGTGGTTGTTGAGTGGGAGGATTACCCTTCTTAAAACATTCAGAATAAGTGCTTAAAATGTCGATCGCTATAATTTAACGCAAGATAAAGTTGCTATTGCATCACTCATGCAGGAAATAGCTTCTAAGAGCATGAAGGTTTAAGGTTCCCAGATTGGTGGAGCGTGGTGGGGTTGGGGATGGGGGCGGGGTGGGGGTGGTCCCATAGGGAGGTGAACCATGTCACATACCATTATTGACCGGGGCCCCATATTTTTTGTCAAGGTCACTGATATGAAGAGTTGTGAATATATAATAAATATACTGTATATACTCCTTAGTCTATTGCCAATTTGGATCTCATCACTCATTATTGGCAATTGCCATCTTTCAGGAGTTAGGTTTGGCAAAAAGTCATCTCTCATGGCATGAAATTTATGAAATGTCATGTTTCAATGACCAGGATTGGCACCATATCACCCTTCAGTGTTAGTGTTCAGAAGTGGTAACACATCACGGTTCATGGCAGAAATATCATTTTTTCAGCACTACGAATTGGTAGATTATTGTCTTTCATGGCTTAGAATTGATAACAGATCAACTTTCCACATTCACAATTGGTGAATGTCATCTTTCAGGGGTTAGGGTTGGCAAAAGGTCGTCTCTCATGGCATGACATTTGTGAAATGCTGTATTCCAATGATCAGGATTGGCAACATATCACCCTTCAGTGCCCATAAGTGATAACAAATCATGTTTCAGGGATGAAATATCACGTTTCAGCATTAGGAATTTATTAGAGAGTAGGGAAAAGTTTGTAGAATCCAACACATTAGGTGTGACAATTACTCATGGTTGCTAATTGCTAGACGATGTCTACTTGAGGTTCTGCCAGTAGGGTGACACTTTTGTGGGTGAAGATTTAGTATGCCAGGTGGAATGTGGTGCAGGTGAGGAAACGACAAAGGATTTTTGCTGGCGTGCCATCAACCGCATTCTAGCTGAGATTTTATTTGGCTATGTCATCTAAAGTTTGATTGTGTTGTTCTGTGTGGCCGTAGATGTGCTGCATTAATTCATAGGAACTTAGGAAGCGTTCCATCTCAGCTTAATTAAATAAAACCCATGAGCATACAATACCCTATATTATGCAGAGTTCAGCACTGAGATAGTGGCGGTGCTGGTGTTTGATTTTGTAACTCTCAGCCCAGCTAAAGACATATGAGCTACACATGTGATATTTATATAATTGCTTAAAATGTGATATTTGAAAAATACATTTAAAGCATGCATGCGCACACTGTACGTTGCCGACTTTTATTTGAAAGAAGTGTATGTGTGGACATATGTAAATTACATTGCAGTGAGGCTAAAAGAGGGTTGGGTATGTATTAATGATTAAATAACAAACTCTCTCTCTCTCTCTCTCTCTCCCTCCCTCCATCCCTCCCTCCCTCCTCTCTCTCTGTCTCTCTCTCTCTCTCTCTCTCTCTCTCTCTCTCTCTCTCTCTCTCTCTCTCTCTCTCTCTCTCTCACAGTATGTGTTAGATATATATATTATAAGATTTTTTGCTGCCAATTAATGATTCTGTAGGGAGAGGTCGTCTCTAAGTTGACAGAACTTATGCCCAATCCCATTGTACATTTATGTTACAATAAAATATGTTTAAAAAAAGAGTTGAAGTTTGTTTTAAAATCTTGAAAGGGTTAATTGATAACAGTAGTATTTTGAGCGCTTTGAGGCGTTGTTGACACAATGGGGGGGGGGGGGGGGTGGGGGGTCGTGGTGGTGGTGGTGGTGGGGGGGGGGTTAATCCATAATTGATTGCTATGTTATACTCTGTAAATATATAATTTAATAACTTGAAAACGGCGCTCCTACTAACGGCGGGATATCCGGAAAAGAGTAATCGACGCTAAATTCGAAATCCGGGTTGCACGGCAAATATTTGAATTTTAACTACTGTTCACATGACCCGTCATAAAGGATAGATTTACACCTAACATAACACTAAATAAGCGTGCCAGTTAAAAGTATGATATAGGGTGGAATAAAGAAATAATAAGCGGTTTAAATTCTGAAGTGGCGAGCGGCAAATACGTACACGTTCAGTAAAGCGTTAGTAAGTGCGGGGCAAAAGAGTGCGGTTTATAATAAATACAATTATATATTTCTCACCGTCAGACTAGGCTAGATTTCTTTTGTTGCTAATATGCCATGCTTTTTTCGCCATAAATCTACTGACAGAAATTCTCGTGCAATTTTTCCCGGGTGTTCCTAGAATTTATTTATGATTAACTGGACTATTATGCAATACATCGCCTGTTATCTGACTGGGAAATGACAGGTGGTTTCCTTTTTAGTGCAACGAGCTATTTATTTCTTAAACGATGCTATTAAAGTATTACATAATATTTATGAGCTATTTCGCGGCACATTTCTTCCTAACTTGAACAAAATCTACTACGGTGGGCTACACTGGTTTAACCCTATTATCCCACAACCCCTAAAAGGGAATATTATGTTCAATAGTTTGAAAGTAATTTGACTGGGAAATGTGTCTTCCTATGCGGCGACAGGTTGCAGTCAATTTAGATTTAACCCCTATTGTGTCAACAGCGCCTCAAAGCGCTCAAAAGGCTGCTATTATCAATTAAACCTTACAAGGTTTTAAAACAAACTTCAAATATTCGCTCAGTGAATGACCACTTGCTGGCTAAGAGAACTGTTTTATGCCAATTTAACACTGGTATTTAGGAAAATATTTTTAAGGAGTTGATCTTTTGACCGGCTTGGCGATTATAGGGTTAATTTTTGCTTGGTCAGTGTCCATGTGTACGGCAAGAGAAGACTATTTTTGAAACTTTACCTCTGGAATGACTGGCTCGGTAACCGAGCCAGTCATTCCAGTGGTAAAATTTCAAAAATAAATCATCTCTTGACCTGGAATAGAAAGACCTCAAGACTACTGCAGAGGCGGTGTTAGCATTATAACGACAAGTTGACACACGAAGTGGTTACAAATGCAACAGCTTTTCTCTATAGTGGCCGTGAATTTGAACTGCTGAATATTTCAAGTGTGAAAGGGTTAAAATAGACGCTATGTCGAGCGTAGTAAATTCATCAGCGTGGTTAGACAGGTGTTTTCTTGTTATTATACATGTCTACAGGTCGTTAAGAATAATATTCAATGGACTGTCGCCATAGATTACATTGTAAATTGTCCGAGAGACATACGAATCAGACGCTTCGTCACGTTTAAGAGAGGAATCCAGTTTTTGCTATGCACCGCTCACCTTTAGCTAAGCTCCATCCACACTTCGCCCGTGATGGGATCGATCGATCTTTGACTATCAATTTCCAGAAAACAGGCAAGCTGTTGAATATTTTGAAACTAATTTGACTGTGTGCTGTTGCTGCAATATGCCTATGGCAGCACAGCGCCCAGTAAAATTAGTTTCAAAATATCCAACAACATGCTTATTAAATAGTAAAGACGTACAATTCGTACAACAACGCTTAGTCCGACATCAATTAAGCGTTCGTGGCCAACTGAGCTACGTCATTCATGACGTAATTAAGTATTATGTCATCCTATACGTCACGTAGTTGATTATGACTTCATATGATTGATAGATGGACTGGAACCTTCCGTTGCCAGTTTCATCATTTTGATTGTGACGTAATTTAACAAGTGATGTATTTGATTATGACGTCTGATATTTGAGTAACGTATCGGATCCTTCAATTGTGTCTGTATTGTAAAAAGAATCTGACTGACCGTGATACATATATGCTTAATAACGACGAACAGATGGAACAGCTGGGAAATTTGGAGGAGTAGCACTTGTTTGTATCCATATCTGGGACGGATCAAGGTATTTCGGGGTGGGAGGTGGGGTGGTGGTGGTGGTAGGGGCGGGGGGTTGGAGGTTGGGCGTAAGTGAGGAGAATCTGAGAGGGCCTGTATACTTTGACTAACGGCGGGATGGGGGGGGGGTGACTAGGGATCCTCCCCCAGGAAACTTTGAAAATTAGATGCTCTGAGAAGCCTCCGCGGGGTGGGGGTGGGTGGGGTTGGGCGTAAGTGAGGAGAATCTGAGAGGGCCTGTATACTCTGACTAACGGCGGGATGGGGGTGTGACTAGGGATCCTCCCCCAGGAAACCTGAAAAATTAGATGCTCTGAGAAGCATCCGCCTGCATTTTGAGTGACCAAAATTCTTTTATTTTTCTTTCGAAAATGTATTAATATCATGGACGAATTAAGAAAATTTTGTAGGCGTGTTAACGTGGTCCCAGGAATGTGATCTAGGTGTCATCCACAAGGAAATTGTGAAATCCGGATGTTCTCAGAAGCCATATCTGCTACATTTCTGTTGGTAAAAATGCACCTTCAGTTACCTATGCACGTATTATTATTAATTTTTTTAACCACTTTCGTATGAAAAAATATCTACATTACATTATTATCTGTGAGAAAATACATACATGTATGACTATATGTACACTCAATCTATGAACCGTGGTTCTCACCACAAACCCACGGACGCCACATATCTGAATAATTATCTGAAACTATAATTTTACGATACAGTACTTTTCCCATGAACTGATGATTGGGTGGCCCTTCATTGGCGTTACGTAAATAATTCGTGATCTTGGGAGAGGGAAAGTGAGCCTAAGTAAAATAGGAGTGCTACGGAAATATATCAGAGATTTGTAGTTTACTGGTATTCGCCTAACATCATCTTGTAACGGGCATAATACAACATAGAAATCACGATCACTCGGAATGTTGAAGTATATTAACGTTAATTCTTCATAAAAGTGGATGTTTCATCTAAACACATAATTTTTTCCCAGAAAAATATCCATACCGTAAACGAGTCAAATTTTGAGAACACGCTAAATAGGAGTTATCATAAAAATGATGAGGATTACTGTATTCTGCGGCTGTAGTAGTAGAAACACCCTACAGCTGCAAGCAGTCCGTCTTCGCTTTTACCCACTGCGTGTTGTCCTCAGCCGAAATAATTAGTGTCTTCAGGCCCATTCTTGATTTGAGTGTACAGAGTTCTGCTTTCTTGAGGTCACCTCCTAGCACACTTAGCAGAGTTATGCAGTACCGTCCTCTCCTGTCTTTGTATTTTCGGGCTCCCAGTAGGGCGATTTCCAAGTTTGTCTAGAGCTGCTTTTGGAGCTACCCAGCTGTTACAGTTACACAGCATCAAGGATACGCAGGCTGCATTGTATAAACTTAGTCTTTTTGTCAAGGACATCTTTAATCTACGAATCCATAGCTTCCAGAAGGATTGGAGAGCTATGTTCTTCATGACGCAGCGTGCAGCAATGTCAGCAGTACTGCAAAGCAGTGAGCCCAGGATTAAACCTTTCCTTCATGGTTCGTCGCCACGAAGTGGATTGTCATTTTCCTTTGTTTCATACTTTGTAGATAGATATGTATGGTTTTGGCTTCATTCATAAAGAGATTCTCAATTTTTAGTTTTCCTGCAGCTGTTGGGAGAAGTTCGACAAGGGGTTTCTTTCCCCCGTCTATGAAGTCCATGAGAAATGAGATTCACAAGAAAGCTTTCATCCTACTAAGAAACTTGGTCGCTGACCCATCATATCGTGAATATACCATCATGTTAAGACAACCTGCTATGAAATCCATGACCAGCAATACATGGCCCTCCTATGTTCGGATGCCACTCCTGCAATACCAGCTACCTTCAACCCACAGCTTGTTGGTGCAAGTACCTACAAAAACAGCATGGACGCATAAGGTCCACGAGGTAGTCTGCTAGGTCTGGAAGAGCAAGATGTGGCATCATCCATGTCTTTACTGCGATTCATGTCAGTTGAAATGTTTGAACTGCAAGGCATTCCTGCTCCTTTATGGTGTGAATCTGCGGAGACCCTGCATGAAACTTAGAAGTCAATCATTAAGGCAAAACGTCTAACCGGGACATATCAACTCCAGACTGTACTCGCAAGGCGTGATAGACGAGGCCAAGCTACAGCAACGTGTCAGCCTTTCAACTAGTCATGAAGATATATAGCGCATTTCGTTACATCATGCACAACTCTATCGGCAACTCGTCAGCCGCACATGCTTGCACTATTTGACATAACCGGAAGCAAGCCAGATAACTGGACTGCAGTTCATCTTCTCCTGAATCCTCTCCATCCAGATCTTCCTTCTTCATTAGATGTGAACACAAGTACTATCTCGTGCATAAACAGATTAGCAGAGATGGGATATTTGCCTGACACAAAGAGAGGGCACGTATATTGCTTACATTCGCATGATACTACATTACTTCCTGTTCGTACTCACTGTATACATTTATTAGCTCTCACTGCTTTTTTTACATATTGATGAACTTTCATTAACTATTACGTACTGCGTGTTTTTGACAATATATTGACTGTATACATATATTCGCTCTCGCTGATTTATATATTGGTGAACTTTCAATAACGGTTACAGTATTATGGACCTCGGCGGTTACGTATTCCGTGATTTTGACAATATATTGGTTATGTTCGCATATGCTGTGTCCAGGGACAATTACTCCAGAAGGAGGTGTCTGATGAGGTGGGGTGGGGGTGGGTGGGGGGGGGAGAGGACGTGCATGTAAAAGAAGAAGCCCACATCGTTGGTATATTCCATATCTAGCGGCATACCCAGTATAGACACTGGGGCGTTTTGTCTTGCGAAATTTTCCCGCACGGATTTCAATGCAGCAGCAAGGTAATAAGTGAAAAGAACAGGGGACAGAGCATCTCCATGTGGGAGTGGATTGATGTCTCAAACTCTACAGACTTCACTGACTTGACTCGTACTCTCACCTTGTTGTCTGCAAGCAGTAGTCTCACTAGTCGTAGCTCATCTTCATTGAAACTGATGCGGCATAGAGTAACATTGGATGGGATTTTCCGCATGTTGTTGAGGAGCACACTGGACCCAGATTGGCATGGAAAGGGGGGGGGGGGGTCCCAGGTGGCTTTCTTCTTGGGCTGGTGTAGCGCGATAAGGGTGCCTTGGCCTACGGCATCGATGGGAAGGTGATGCATAAAAGCTGAATTGATCAGGTGCGTGATCGGTTTTGAGATAATGTAATTTGCATATTTGAGTAGTTCATTGTTCATGCCATCAGGTCCAGTTGTACGCCCATTCTTCAGGACTTTAAGTGCCTTCTCAGCTTCTATTGTTTTAATTGGTGTTAGTAATGGCCTGTGAATAGGTGCAAGGGCTCATCATAGTGGTCAGTGAACTGTTCCTTGAACCATTCTCGCATTGCCTCGGATTTTCACTGTTCAGTCCCAGTGTCCTTCAGAGTTGCGTACAGTGAGTGGTGGTGTAGTCAGTAACTCTCAGAGCTCGGGCTGCCCGAAACATTTTGTGACAGTCATCCATGACAGTGATTTCATCTGCCAGGGAGTCTGCTTGATGAATAGCAAGATCTTTTAAGCGTTCGCTAATGTGTCGCAGAATGTTGTTGCGCTCCCGGTATAGTTTGGTGTGGTCTTCACTTTGGCCACTTTGATAGATGCGCAACCATAGCGCTTTCTGCTTTGTTCATATTTTTACTACTATAGGATCGTCAGTATACCTAGTTCGGTTGCATTTTAGAACTCAGTTCGATATTTTGGCTAAGGCTTCGTTTGGACCGGAGCTGACGTCGATGTTAACTATCTGCTCCCCGAGGGCGTTTTTGTATGACATTTGAGTGTCAGTGTCGCAGATGAGCTCGGGTACGTTGTAGGTGACTCTACTCTCTTGCCTCATATTGCCGTTTATACATAAGGTAGAGATGGTTCATCTGAAGGCGTGTAATGACTGGCTTATGGCCAGAATTGAGGTCTGCGCCTCCATAGGAACGAGCATCACGAAGTAGGGATTTGTTTGTGTTTTGCATAGTATGAAGTCTATTTGGTTGAAGACTTCTGCTGTAGTCTTAGAGCATTTTGGGGCTTTGCGATCAGCAGTGTTTCCTGTCCATGTTGTCAGGTGACGTCATGGATGTTTGAAAGCCGTATCTGTGACAAATAAGCCATTGGAATTAACGAATGCCACCAGTGCATCTCCATTGCTATTGCGTGTCATGGCATACCTTCTAATATGTCCATTGATCTGCTCAGGCCACCAGGCATTCGTTTCTGACAAAATCTAAGCGGGTAGTAACTTGGAATTTAATGATAACCTTGACCTTTGACCTTTGACCTTAGAGGCCAAATGTCAAAGGTCAAGGTTACCATTAAATCAGCAGACATCTTCGAGAGCCAATGGAGACGGGAGTCCAACTTTTGTAGTGGTGATCACTACCTTTATGCGTAGTCGTGGTTGAAATATGCATAATGCAAATTTTTATACCAGTCATGGGTATCTCGAAAAACATTAGATTCAATTTAAAACGACTACCAGATCAAGTTAATATAGGCCCTAGAAATTGACCAAGTTTTACATTAATCGGATCAAACAAAATATTGCAGACGTTTTGAAAAAGAGACCTTTTTTCAATCCAATTTAAGAGAACTTTTTTCATAAATATTCGAATCCTCGTATGTTATACGAGTATTCATTCATATTGGTCTAATTGAAGTAAAACTTGAATATTCGAATATTCAGACAGAACACTATTCTTGGCGTGGGGTGATGGTGGTGGTGGTGGTGGTGGTGGTGGTGGTGGGGTCGGGTGGAGGTGTACGCCGGGCCCGCCACCTTTTAACGCGCCACTGCATGTGCCATGTAGAAAAAATTAAACTGTAGTACTGCATACATGGTTCACGGGTCTATCCCCCCAAAACGCTTAGATTATCATTCATGCATGTATTTATCTTGACGCAGTATATTGTGTGTTTTGCTGCGATCGAGGTGATACAATTGTCAATCAACAGGAAACTTTCATATGATAATCAAATAAGATAACTTAACAAGATGTATCATATCAGACAGATCCGGTGTTGTCTATCAGTGGGATTGGCACGATCTATTCTTTCGGTATGCGATGACGGGTTGCGAGACAACTTTAAAGACAACGGAAGACATCTTTCAATCTACTGCGGAAACTAATGATATAATGAACTGCGCGGTGTGGAAGTTTTCAACGGCCCATATTCGTCAATATACTCTGTTCCATCTGCCGAAGAAGAGTTTGGAGGGATGGGGGTGGGGTGTGTGTTGCAACCTGCTTTTTTTTAGCATCTGACGTCATACTCGATGGACCTTTCCAGTTTTGGCTATTCACCGCCCACCTCTAGTTAAGCTCCAACCACACCTCGCTCGTGTTGGAAACTCTCTGACTATCAATTTCCAGAAAACTATACAAGTATGCTGTTGAATATTTTGAATCTAATTTGATTGGGTGCTGTTTCTGGCTATGGCAGCAACAGCGCCTGGTCAAATTAATTTCAAAATATTTAACAATTGCATTGGTAAAAAGTAAAGGCATAATAGTACAACAACTCATAGTCCGTCACAAATTAAGCGTTCGTGACATACTTATCTACGTTATTTATGACGTCATTGATTGTGACGTCATCCTACGTACTTGAGTATGACGTCAAATAATGGATGGATAAACTGGGAAATCCATTATGTCACATGTAGGCTGACATCTCAATCCAAATGGCGTAGTTCCGTTACGAGAGACGAAAAGTCCGCCACGAAAGTACAAGAATTCAATGTCTTTGGTGAATTTGCAATTTGCAAAACAGTATCTGCTCCCAGCAAAATTAGTTTCAATATATTCAACGGCTTTCCTGTACCTGAACATTGGGATTCGAAGTATAATTCGATTTCAGCACGCGTACAAAGTGGGAGGACCTTTAGGTAGAGATGGACGTGGCATAGCCAGGAATTTCTCCCTCCATTGACAGATGCGCCGTGACTTGTCTGTCACCTGATGTCTGAATAGGTAATGAATGACACGCGTTTCACTTTCTAGGGCAAGAATCTATTTCTTTCAGAATGATATCATAAAATTACTGCATAAGATTTATGAAATATTTTCAGCAGATTTACGCGTATCTTGATCACGATTGACCGCAGGCTACGTTGTATTAACCCTTTCACAATTACATCCATAATTTGGAAAATTCTTTATGATATAAGAAATATTCTGTTGGATAGTTTGAAACTAATTTGTGTGGAAACTGTTTCTTTATATGGCAGCATCAACTTCCAGTAAAATTAGTTTAGAAAAAGTCAACGTCCTTCCTATATAGTTGCTTTGAAATTGCGTCACTGAAATTTTAAGTTTGAATGGGGTAAAGTGTCGAGCGTAATAAATTCATTATCGTGATTAGACCGCCGCACTTCCTGGTTGACTATATACTGGCTGCAAGAAACAGGTGCAGAATGTGTAGGCTACGTCCTCCGCCGCCTGCTAGAAAATAATCGATTTGAAATGTTGAAACCTGAATTCCCAGAATCAAAACTTCAAGGTGACTATACAGGTAGTAAAAGCTTCTAGATAAATTATATTTCAAAATATTCATTAGAATGTTTATTGAATTGTAAATTCACTAAAGATATATAAATCAGAAATTTTCGTTAAAGACTATTGCCAGTTTCGTGACGGGCTATTGTCAGTTTCATGACAGACTATTGCCAGTTTTGTGACGGACTATTGCCAGTTTCGTGACGGACTATTGACAGTTTCCTGATAGACTATTGCCAGTTTCGTGACGGACTATTGTCCGTTTCGTGACAGACTATTACCAGTTTGGTGGCAAACTATTGCCAGTTTCCTGACAGACTATTGCCTGTTTCGTGACGGATTATTGCCTGTTTCGTGACGGACTATTGCCAGTTTCGTCACAGACTATTACCAGTTTTGTGACAGACTAATGACTGCTTCGTCCTATTGCCAGTTTCATGCTGGACTATTGCCTGTTTTGTGACGGACTATTGCCAGTTTCGTGACATGCTATTGCCAGTTTCATGTTGGACTATTGCCAGTTTCGTGACGGACTATTGCCCGTTTCGTGACAGACTATTTCCAGTTTGGTGGCAGACTATTACCAGTTTCGTGACGGACTATTGCCTGTTTCGTGACGGATTATTGCCTGTTTCCTGACGGACTATTGCCAGTTTCGTGACGGACTATTGCCAGTTTCGTGACAGACTATTGCCAGTTTCGTGACTGACTGTTGTCAGTTTCGTGCCAGACTATTGCCAGTTTCGAGACATACTATTGCCAGTTTCGTGACGGAATATTAATGCCTGTTTCATGACGGACTAATGACTGTTTTGTGACGGACTATTGACTGTTTCGTTATGGACTATTGCCAGTTTCGTGACAGACTATTGCCTTTATCGTAACAGACTGTTCCCTGTTTGGTGACGAACTATTGACTGTTTCGTGACGGACTATTGACTGTTACGTGATGGTCTATTTGACTGTTTCGTGGCAGACTATTGCCAGTTTCGTGACGGACTATTGCCTGTTTCTTGACGGGGCAACGTAACTTTGCTTTCGACTACAGTTCGTTAGCAAATGACGTCAAATTCTGACATCAAATACGTGAGCGCTATATCGGATCCGTCCATTGTGTCTGTTTTGCGAAAAGGAACTGTCAGAATGAGCAAGGGGTATAGATACCATAATTAGCGTACTTGGTTTATGACGAAAACACTGACTCGTTTTCAAGTTGGAAGGACTATCATCTGTTCGTGTACATGTTTCCTGTGGATACATTTATACTCGAGATTGTAGCATCGTGACTATGGTTCCCGCTTCTCGAATAAACATAAAAACGCTTAGATTTTCATTTGCGCCATTTGACGTACTCGATTCTGAATGCGGCAACAGTTCGCCACGATGAGTGGAGCTGGGTGTGGGGACCGGGGTGGGGGTGGGTGGGGTGGGTTGTAGGTGTGTGTGGTCCCTTGGTAATGGATGAATCCAATTTTAGCTATGCCCCGCCCATCTATAGCTAAGCTCCACCAACGCTTTGCACGTGTCTGAATAAATCAATCCCTGCGCTCTCTGAATCTCAATTTCTAGAAATCTATACAGGTAAGCTGTTGAATATCTTGTAACTAATTTGACTGGGTGTTGTTGCTGCCTCTGGCAGGAACAGCGTCTAGTCAAATTTCAAAATATTCAACAGGATGTTTATTAAATGGTAACGACGCACGATTGTACAACTTGTCGGACAACCGACATTTCCATTTTTATCTATTCCCCGCCCATCTCTAGCTAACCTCCACCAACACCTCGCCCGTGTTGGGATAAAAAACCCGTGGTTGCAACAGCACCCCGTTAAATTAGTTTCAAAACGTCCTACAAAATATATATTAAATAATAAAGACATACGATTCGTACAACCTGACGGACAATTAAGCGCTTGTGACGAGCTATATCGCGTCATTCATGACGTAATTGATTATGGCGACAGCAAACACGTCACGTAGTTTATTATGATGTCATATGATTGACTGAGAAACTGGTTTCATGAATTCCCGCTTATAGACGGTTTATTTATTTACTGGCTGCTGATGCTAAGTATCGAAATGGCAGTAATAAAAAAATTTTAAAAATCCGACACGGTCACTAACTTGGTCAACCAGATAATGATGATATAATTGCTGCAGCATTTGAACATCTGTTTTCTTTCCCAAATGACAAACTGGCGCGCCGATAACCAATGGACCTTTCCGGTTTTAGCTATGCCCTGCCCATCTCTAGCTAAGCTCCACCCTCACCTCGCTCGTGTTGTGATCGGCCGATCTCTGAACACCCTGACCATCAATTTCCAAAAAAATACACAGGTAGGCTGTTGAATATTTTGAAACTAGTTTGAATGGGTGCTGTTGCTGCCTATGGCAGCAACAGCGCCCAGTCAAATTAGTTTCAAAATATTCAACAGCATCTTTATTAAATAGCAAAGAATTACAAAGCCATACAATTCATGCAACGTGTCGGACTGTTTGACATTTGATGACGGTCTATATGGAACCTTTTGTGACGTAATGATTGTGACGTCATCATACACGTGCTAAGCTGATTATGACGTCATGCTAGGTCAGATGATTGATAGATACCCTGGAAAGGTGATTTGGTATACGAGCCTGCGCCGTTTACAAATGGGCACACCGATAACCAATTGGCATATGGGCCGTGCGGAGTTTACAAACGGGCACGCCAGTAACCAATTGCCATATGGGTCTGCACTGTTTACAAACGGGCGCGGCGATAAAAAATTGGTATATGTGCCTGCGCCGTTTATAAATGGTCTTGCACCGTTTACAAATGAGCCAGATTGGTTATTGGGTCGCTACATCACCATGGCAAACTGGTAGGCGGCCCTTGCTTGTTTCAAAGACACTGGGGACAATAATCTGAATAGCTTATGACATAGACAGAAAATAATGGATTCAAGAGAAGAATACTCACGAATTGTCAAGACGCCTAGTTTGATAATCAAACCTGATAACAAAGCAAGATGAGTGATATCAAACATTTCTAGCATTGTCCGTCAGTGTGATTCTGCAACGATCTGTTCTTTCTGCATGCGATGATAGGTTGCGGTAACATTTAGGCATCTTACAGACAATGGAAGAAGCATGGCTGGTTTTATTGGAAAAATAAGGAATTTTAACAGGCCTCTGGATTTCCGGACATCGAGATTTGTTCTTCATCCAAATATCAAAGCGAAATTTTAACAAGTAGAGTGAGTAGACACGGTTGAGCTTGTTATCTGCAGCCTGATCAAAATTAATAATGAATGCTGACCACACATTCAGATTGAACCTTAGGTTCCATTCAGTTAATACAAAAATCAAATATGGCCTTCAAACTCAAAATTTTGATTGGCCCATGACAACCATGTTTTATCAACGATCACGTTCTCTTGAACAAACTTAGCTATGGATGAAATTAAATCTAATGGATTTCAGCCTGATCCGTACAGCAGTTCGTGAGATCTCATTTTGGAAAACAAGATGGCCACTGGAACAAGCGGTTAATGAGGATTAGCATTTTACATGATTTAGGCAGGCCTTTTTTTGGAAAATCCGAAATGAACGCCGAACAAATTGGCCAATGAAAATTATGTATACAAGCTCTGAACCATACCACTTCAGGGTCCTTCAGCTGAGTGTGCTTGAAATCGGCCAAGTGGTTAATGAGGAGTAGGATTTTAACTGATTTCCAGAAATTTTCAGAAAATTCAAGATGGTCGCCGGAAAAATTGACCAATAAATAGTATCTTTCCAGCCAAGTCTGGTTGAAATTGCCCAAGCAGTTAATGAGGAGTGGCATTTTAAACGATTTCCCGCCATTTTTTAATATTCAATATGGCCGCCGAAAAAATAGACCTATCAGAATTTTGTATGAAGGTTCTGAAACATACTAGGCTAGGGACCTTCCAACCGAGTTTACTTCAAATCGGCCAAGAGGTTAATGAGAAATATTGACCAATCAGAATTTTCGTTAGAAGTGTTGAAACATACCCGGATAGAATTAGTCCACCCAAGTGCCATTGTAAGTCGGGCCATTTATATTAGAGGAGTAGCGTTTTAAATGGTTTCGGAAATTCCAAGATGGCCGCCATAAAAATTGATCAGTCGAAATTCTGTATAGAACCTTTGAAGGCTACTAGCATAGGATCCTTCCAGTCAAATCTGGTTGAAATCGGTCAAATCATAAATGAGGAGATGCGATTTGACTGACGGGATGAGGGATGGACGGACGACGGATGACAAGACGAAGACCCTTCGGGCCAGGTGAGCTAAAAACTGGAAGAGACAAATCGCGCACTCGCCCGTTATGTTCGCAACGGGGCAGACCGCGTGCTCTGGCGCGTGTCCAAACTTATTTTCCTGACAAAAAATAATGACGAGTTGGTCGCTCTGAAGAAGCATCATGATCTATCTAAATGCGTGGGCAATTTCAATGTCCTCTACATAGTACACCGTTATGACGGCAAATAGGCATAATGCAACGTCCACCGTTAGCCCATGTCAAAGACATAGGCTAACGGTGGACGTTGATTTACACCTAAGTAACGCCATAACGCACACCCCACAACCCCAACCCCACCCGCTCCACCCCCTTCGATGATGTGACAAATTATTTTATTCCTCTCTTGCATTATGGAGAAAATCTTCTGAAAATTATTATTATCTAAAACATGCCTTGTGCATACACTTAGTAATGTAGATATTGGATCATTTGGTATCACTATTGTCCTAGTTAGTCATGTTATGAATAGATGTGAACATGAATAGATGTGAACAATTTACTGATTCTACCTTCTTGCTTTCCGGATATATGCTGTGGATAAACAGGACGTTAAATATAGAGAGAAACAGACACATTGCACTGAGGACAATATTCATTTCGACATTAGGCAGCGTGACTAACAAATGTATGTAAAAAATTGTGGATACGGTGATATTCATTACAACTGGGAACAATGGCGGAATCCGGTTTTAGCTATTCCTCGCCCATCTTTAGGTACGCTCCAGCCACACTTCGCCCGTGTTGGGATCGATCGAGCCATGCACTTTATGAATCGCAATTTCCAGAAAACTACACATGTAAGCTGTTGAATATTTTGAAACTAATTTGTGCTGTGTATGGCAGCAACAGGGGCCAGTCAAATTAGTTTCAAAATATTCAACATGTTTATTACATAATAAAGACATACACTACGTACAGCAACGCTTAGTCGTCATCAATTATGCGTTCGTGAGGATCCTATCAGTGTAATTCATGACATAATTGATTACGACATCAGCCTATACGTCACGTGGTTGATTATGGCGTCGTATGATTGACTGCGAAACGGGATTCCTCCGTCTTATCGTATGGAATAAATGCGATGTCGTCATTTATGATATGATGTCAAAAGCTCAAAAGATGAAATTCGGTTTAAGGCATGGGAAGGTCGTCCGTATGACATTCTGTAGTGTCTACCATGCGCTACACCGAGTTTCATCCCTCCCCCATATTTTCCAATGTTTACGCGAACGGTTTCCATTTTGCTGGACTGACCTTCTCGCCTATTGGTCATTTCTTCCTGGTATTCCGAGTACACACGCATCTCGCGAGATCTTCTTCGATACGAGATCGAGAAAAGAATCTCGTATGTAGGCCTATTGAGTAGTTATTTCCAGAGGAATATGGTATAGTAGAGAGAATAGAAACTTAAAAGGACACGAGAGTTACTCTCTTCATGCCAGACAATATTATTTCACGTACAGCGAGATGATATAAAGACTATAGTAGTCTGTATGACAATAGTTAACAGAAAAACAGTCCCTTCTATATGAAAGATCGTTAGAAAAATGATCCCTTTTACTCTGTCGTAAAATTCAAATCTGTCGCATACAAAATGAGGTAAAAAATGTGCTTACATTGTGTAGATGCCGATATCACACGAACCACTGGATGATTCGAGTCGATTTTAATGTCTGTATCAAGCTAGTGATACATTGGTTAAGATGATACCAAAATCTACACGACACACAATGCCGCTTTACAGCGCGCTAAGGAGATAAACTGCGTCCGAGCCTGTCTGGTCTCCGAAGTGGAGTCTCTGTAACAGTCTAGTCCGTGTAATGACGTAATAAGATGGCCGGTCATTACATTAGAGGTATATTTTCGAAGCCTCTATTTTTAGATTGGCCAGCATCTTTTGCTTCTGTGCTTATCCCATGCAGGCAGCACATTGACAGGTTCGAGAAGTGGCGTACTCTATGAGCTACGTGTTGGTGCAGAATATAGGATGGCTGGTTGGAGTCGCAGAACATGATCCAACATAGACCATCTCTGGATGGTCATTTTCACGGAGAGAAGCTGTAGGCCTGTTCTTGAATCCAGTTTCTCAGTCAATCATATGACGTCATAATCAAATACGTGATGTGTAGGCTGACGTCATAATCAATTACAACATGAATTCGATTCAGTCTGTCTTAAACGCTTACCCCCCTCATGTGTCAACAGCACCTCAAAGCGCTCAAAATGACACCCATATTAATTAACCATTTAATGGTCAAGATCGTTTCTAAGAAAATTATAAGTTTCGCACTTAAATTTCTACAAACGGACATTCCTCATGGCCACTACATGTGCTTTTTTGGTAGGCCAGACGATTCATGGATTAATTTTCAAGAAAATCGAAAATTCATCCTATTTTGAAAATTTACCACTGGAAAGACTGGCTGAGTAAGCGAGCCAGTCATTCCAGTGGTAAATTTTCAAAAATAGGACACTCTTGGCTTACAAATGGACGTTTCTCAACAGACATCATAGGCCTTTTGGCCAGCTTGACCATTAAAAGGTTAACTTGACACAAGAGGGGTTAATAGTTCGTCTGGTTACAACTACGAATTTTATGGCTTTACTAGTTAATAAACACGCCGTTGAATATTTTGAAATTAACAGCACCCAGTCAGATTAGACTCAAAATATTCAACAGGTTGCCTGTATAGTTTTTCTGGACATTTATAGTCAGGGAGTTCAGGGCTCGTTCTATCCCAACACGGGCATAGGGTGGGTGGAGTTTAGCAAGCGATGGGCGGGGCATAGCTAAGCCTGATTTCCTCCGTTGTACATGTGTTAGTGTATACGTGTCGTTGGTGATTAAGAGGCGTACACGGGTTGCGCGACACACACGCACGCACGTACGCACGCACGCACGCACGCACGCACACATACACAGTTTTTTGCATAGAAATCCGGATAAGATGGGATAAGAAATGGTCGCATATTAAAAAAATCCATCATAACGTTTATATAAAAAACAGGCCCGTAGGCTGGATGACAAATAGTGGTTGGGTCGTACATAGTTCTTTCACCAGACGGGTCCGCACCTAACCCTCAGGGAAAATTCCTTCATTTCTGGAGGTGAATATGAATCAATTTTCTACGCATTTTTTTCTTTTTCCACAAAATTTCTTTTATTATTCTATTCTTAGTCCACCCGAGTTGGGCCTATATATATACACATACAATTGCGCGATCTGTCTGTCTGTCTGTCTGTCTGTATGTCTGTCTGTCTGTCTGTCTGTCTGTCTTTACATTGAAAAAACCGCATTGGCACAGGAATTTAATTACAAATTTCTTTACCTAAATTTGTCCTATCGAGACCAAGTTTAGATTTACTTAGAGTGGTCCCCCCTTGAGATTAGTTGGGGGTAAAGTGAACTAATCAGTAGGTTGCTTTAACAAGGCTGGGATTGATCCTACATTATAGAGAAATCATACACACGAATGCACACACGCACGCACGCACGCACGCACGCACGCACGCACGCACGTACGCACGCATGCACGCACACACGCATACATCTGAACGAATGCACGAATGCACGCAATAATACATGCACACAGTAATACATGCACGAATGCACGCAATAATGCATGCATGAACGCATGCATGAACAGACGCACGAATGCATGCACGCACACACCCACGCACTAATGTACTCACGAATTAATGCACCCACACCCACATACAGACACGCGCACACATACACCCACGCAAGTATAGATGCACGCACGCACGGATGTACGAGCACACACCCACACACATACGAACAAACGCACGGACGCACGCCCACACGAACGCACGCACACACACACACACGCGCGCGCACGCGCGCGCACACACGCACACGCTCACGCGCACGCACGCACGCACGCACGCACGCACGCACGCACGCACGCACGCACGCACGCACGCACGCACGCACGCACGCACGCACGCACGCACGCACGCACGCACGCACGCACGCACGCACGCACGCACGCACGCACGCACGCACGCACGCACGCACGCACGCACGCACGCACGCACGCACGCACGCACGCACGCACGCACGCACACACACACACACACTTGTGCAGACACAAAACTAAAAGTTGTCCTACGGATATGATTTCATGTTGCCCCACCATTGATTTTGGTTGGGGTTAGATTTATTTAAGAATAGGTAGAGAGGGATGAAACCTTGTCATTGTTATCAGGAACTATAAGGTCTAACATTGATCTTACTAGCAAATCTTTCAGGTTTGGATTTCTATTGTAAGCTATTACTGGCCGTGCTTTGATCGGTTCCTTTAATTTAGATTGCAACTGTGAATATTCGTCTTTCATGGTTTTCGCCAATTCAACATTACGTCTATTGTATATGAGTTGAAATGGGATAATTTTGTTCTTTTGTGATATTCCTGAATCTACATTTATTCCAAATGGTGCTTTTGTTTGGAGTGTTCTAATCCAATGGCCTTCTCGTATCTTACGAAACGAACTCGTTTCTTCTTCACTATCGAAGGTCGGAATCTGTTCTATTGGCATGATTTCAAAATGATGGTCAACTGAATGATCAGGAAGTTGGAAATGTTGAGCAATTGGCGTATCTGCTGAGGTGTTAATATCAGAAACGTGGCGTCTAGCACGCACTCTAAATGCATTTTTTGTTTCACCAACATACTGTTTCTGGCAAAGGGCACAATTGATCAAATAGACTACATTCTCAGAATCACAATGCATATTAGTTCGGATATGATATTCATTTTTAGTTTGAAAACTCAGGAATGTTTGTTGGTTTACAATATAGTTGTTTACTTTGCATCTGTTTTTGTCGCATTTAGAAACTGATCCATCGCACATGATTGGTTTATTGTGTTTAATTTGGACAGGTTCAAACTCGGGTCCGCTATGAGGTTTTAGATTTTCAAGCTCATTGGCGGTGTCTGCTTTAATTTTTCGAAGAAAACGGGCTGAATAGCCTCGTGCTTTCAAAGCATCAAACAGAGTAGCGCATGCACTATTCAGATTTTGCCTGTTGCTAGAGTTTCGAAAAAATCTTATGATTTGCGATTTGATCAGACCTTTAAATATGTGTGGAGGATGAAATGATTTTTTGTGAAGCAGCTGATGTGAGTCTGTTGGCTTAAAGAGTACTTTATATTCTAATTTTCCAGAGGAATCAAATTGAGGACCCTTATAGATCGTGACATCTAAAAAGTCTACTGATGTTCCACTAATAGTAGCTTTCAGCTTGATGTTTGAATCTTGGTTATTTAAAATGCGAAAAAATTCCCAAAAGTCTTCTTCTGAATGTTGCCAAATTATGAAGATGTCATCTAGATATCTGAGGTAAAGAAGAGGCTTTTTGGTTGATTTGTTCAGTGCCTCCTCTTCCCACTCCTCAACATAAATCGTGGCAAAATCTGGGATGAATCGTTTACCCATTGCGCATCCACAGATTTGAAGGTAATTTTCACCATTAAATTGGAAATCGTTTCCTATAAGACTTAGCTCTAATAATTTTAGAATTTCCGTATCTGGTCGATCTGGATCAGGAAATTTGACAAAAGAATTTTTAATAGCATTGACTCCAGCATCAATATCTATATTGGTATACATAGCATCCATGTCTAATGTGACTAAATATGCATCTTTCGGAACTGACAATTTGGATCATTTTGAAAGAAAGTGTTCTGTGTTCTTGAGTAAGCTCTTGTGTCTATTAGCAATGGGCTTTAAATAGTAATCAATATATTCTGAAATGCCATAAGACTCACTGCCACAGTCTGAAATGATGGGTCGTCCAGGTGGTGTCAATGGATCTAACCAGGTGCTGATAGGTTTATGGATTTTAGGCAAGATATAAAATGTCCGATTTTGTGGATTATTCTCACCTAGCAGATACTTTGGCTGTTTCTTATCGATGTACTTATCTGTATGCATTGAATTAAGTATTTCAACGAAATTTTGTCGGTTTTGAGGCCAAATTAAATTATCAAGTTTTCTGTAATGCCTGGTGTTAGTTAGCTGTCTTTCAGCCTCGCGGATGTAGTTTTCTCTAGACATAATCACAGTTGCTGAACCTTTATCGGTTGCCTTAATATTGTCTTCAACTAGCCTATCTGGAGGGTCATGGCGGTTGAGAGTAATTTACTGTCTGTCTGTCTGTCTGTCTGTCTGACTGACTGACTATCTGTCTGTCTGTCTGTCTGTCTGTCTGTCTGTCTGTCTGTCTGTCTGTCTGTCTGTCTGTCTGTCTGTCTGTCTGTCTGTCTGTCTGTCTGTCTGTCTGTCTGTCTGTCTGTCTGTCTGTCTGCCTGCCTGCCTGCCTGTCGGTCGGTCTGTCTGTCTGTCTGTCTGTCTGTCTGTCTGTCTGTCTGTCTGTCTGTCTGTCTGTCTGTCTGTCTGTCTGTCTGTCTGTCTGTCTGTCTGTCTGTCTGTCTGTCTGTCTGTCTGTCTGTCTGTCTGTCTGTCTGTCTGTCTGTCTGTCTGTCTGACTGACTGACTGTCTGTCTGTCTGTCTGTCTGTATGTCTGTATGTCTCTATGTATGTCTGTCATGCTGTCTGTCTGTCTGTCAGTCTGTCTGCCTGCCTGCCTGCCTGCCTGTCTACCTGCCTGTCTGTCTGTCTGACTGTCTGTCTGTCTGTCTGTCTGTCTGTCTGTCTGTCTGCCTGCCTGCCTGCCTGCCTGCCTGCCTGTCTGTCTGTCTGTCTGTCTGACTGCCGTCTGTCTGTCTATCTGTCAACAATTGTTGCACATTTCACGTATACACGTATCTTCAAAGAATTAAACCCTATGGGGATAATACGTTTATGGCACGTTTCGCCATTAATCAATGGAGTAAAGCGAAATTGGACAGATATGTTCCTTTAGACAACATGAATGTGAGCTATGAAGTGTCCAAGCCTTTAAATAACAAGTTATGACCCTTGTTAGATTTTCAAAGTTTTGCGAAAATAGATCTGTGTCACATTTTGGCAATTGTCGATAGATTAAACCCAAATTTTCCAAAAATGTTCCTTTATGCAATATCTATTGTCGTGTTCATTATTTGATTACTATTAACTATGCTATGTGATATATGAGACAGGGAGTCCAATATCTACACGTCCATCCCTAGTGATGACCCGTCCGTGACTGATGTGGTTCGGGTGTTTCCGGCAGAAGTCGGGTCTCGTCGTAAGTCCTAATCTAGAACACCACATCTATTGGAACTATAAAATGAAGAGGCCATACGAATAAACAAGGGCTCTTGGTTCATTAAGGTGTTCTTACGTTATGAACCCGCAGGGAAAATACAATTGTTTCGTAAATGGATGGACTAAAAGTAATTTAGGAGATATGTTCCTTCAGGCAATATCTATTGGCACTATGGATATGAAGAGGCCACGACCTGAAAGAATGGCAATAACTCTGCTTCTTGAAAGCGTTTTAAAGTATTGAACTCTATGGGGAAATACATCTGTGGCACGTTTCGTCAATTTGTTAATAGATTAAAACATGATTTGGCAGAAACGTTCGTTTAATGCACTTTAAGTATTTAACAATAGCGTGAGGGAGAGCTGCCCCATCGAACAATGATCCTTTCCCCGTTTGTCAATAATGTCAAGAATGTCAATATACTTGCATTTCTTCATCCACATATTTCACTGTGACATTGCCCCTTTGGTAAATTTCAGTGTTGGAACCTTTGAACAATTCGCAATGGTGCCATGTATGATTGTCAAGCAGACACATATTTGTGCATTTCCATCTCAGACCTTTGCTTCTGACCATAGTCACATTGGTAAATGACATCTCTTGGTACACTTGAGACATTTGACATTCCTGTTGTTGATGGCTGCCCGATTGCCCAATGGTACTTTCCCGGTGGTCAATAGTGTCAAAGACATCACTATTCTTATATTACCAGCTCAAATCTTTGCTTGTGTCAATTGTCCCATTGGAAATGTCATCTGTTGATAAACTTGAAGCCTTTGCCAGTAGTGGCAGGGATGTTTGCCCCATTGATCAATGGTACTTACTGTTGGTGCATAATATCAACGACCTCAGTATTATTGTATTTCCTCTCCAAGTATTTACCTGTCACCATTGCACCATTTGTAATGGACCTTTCCATTTTAGCCACGCTCCGCCCATCTCTAGCTAAGCTCCACCCACACCTCGCTTGTGTTGGTATCGATCGATCGCTCAACTTTGTTTTGTGACTATCAATTTCCAGAAAACTGTACTAGTAAGCTATTGAATATTTTGGAAATAATTTGACTGGGTACTTGGCTGTCTGTGGCAGCACAACATCGTCGGTCAAATTAGTTTCAAAATATTCAACAGCATGTTTATTAAATAGTAGAGACATACAATTCGTACAACGTGTCGAATTATTAATCATTCATGACGTCATGATTATGACGTCATCATACACGTGGCGTAGTTGTTTATGACGTCATATGACTGAGTGCGGAAATGGCTTCATGGATTGACATCTGTTAGGCGTGCTGAATCAGCCAATGGAGACTTCCGGGGTTGTCTATAGTGTCGGGCATACAAATCTTCATATTTACCAGTCATTTGTTTTCCAAGCACAGGTGACCCATTGATCATTGACATCAGTTACGCTTTCCTCATTGACAACCACCGCTTACCTCATTCGTCGATAGTGTAAATGACGACACCTGATTGGTTGGTCATTAGTATCAGAGATGATTGTCTTAGGTGTCAATAAAGGTAAGAACTCTTACTCCATTTGTCCATAGCATCAGTTACGCTTGCCACATTGACCAACAGTGCTGCCACAATGATCAATGGTACTTGAGCTATTGGTAAATTATGTCTGTAACACTTGCGTCATGGGTAAATAATGCCAAGAACACGTGCTCTTGTTGGTCAGCGACATCAGCTTAACCCGTTGGTAAATTGTGTCAATGATAAATCTACTCCTTGCTCAATAAGGCCAGTGTTCCATTAGTCAGTGGTATCAGTTGTGCTTTCCCCATTGGTTACTGGTGTCAGTGACACGTGTGCTGTTCCTCAGTGGTCATTAGTGGTGATTGCCCCATTGGCCAAATAATGATAAGGACTATTGTCTCATTGGTCTATGACAACAGTTATGCTTGCCCCTTTGACCTAGGCTGCTATCTGTGCATTAAAGGAAGAGAAAAGAGAAATAACAAATGATGTTTATCGGTAATTTCATACAAGATTAAATAAACTAGAATCGGTAAAAATGGAAATGAAGCGGGGTTATTTGAGAAAAAGCATTTACTAAATCCACGAGCGCTTAACTTGGAGCCACTTAGTGACCGTGCTGGTGCTTCGCGCTCAGTCGTGTGTCAACTGTGTGCAGGAATACCGCATAGGCCTACTATACCTGAATATAACGAAATCTCTACTGAATAAAGTTTTATAAGCGGTATGAATAGTATTCTCGATAAACTCCGATATAGTGTGATTAACTCGCTACTGCTAATTCACTATTGATCCTTTTGAAAACGTTATATTTGAAAGTCACTTTTTCGGGTGGAAGTAGCAAGTTTCGGTCAAAATGATTTCAAAATACACTGCTGGTTTCCAAGGCGGCATTAAGATACCCACTGGATATTTTGAAATTCGTGAGACTGAATGTAGACCTCGTCTCTGGAAACAACGGCTTTCAGTCGAATTATTTTAAAACTAGACAGTATTTTACATGCATGAAGTAGTGGCTAATCAGCTTAACGCGAATATAATTGAGCTTATATGACCGGCTGTGGCAGGTATTATTTATTGACTCTGCATACACCAAAGCGCATAGGTCCATCTGCGTCACTAATTGGTTTCCGCCAGATTGACATAAATGATAGCTAGCTGATTTTTTCTAATTTTTCTGATTTATTTCCGTTTTCTACTGCTGGCTATGGGTTGATTATTATATAAAGCTTTCATTCAAGAGCATATGTTAGTTCCCTGATCCTTTCCTTTAAGTAATGTTAACATGTTTCCAGTTCATCATCAGCCAGGTGATCACTATAGCCATTTATCTATTGCAACAGTCGTGAAACTCTCAACCTCATGGGATGGTGTTAACGCACTCTCAGAACCGTACCTCAACATATGGTCCTGAAAAACACAATCATGTTTTACTTGTTAGTAGACCTGTTTACAAAATAATAACCTAAACGCTATTTCATATTAGCCAGTGAATTATGTTTTGTTTTTCCTAAATCCGAAGGCCAGAGTGTGTATTACAGCAGGTGCCACATGCCTGCCCGCTGGTTGTCGGTTGGTCAATCGGTTGGTCGTTCGGTCAGATGTTCGGTCGTTCGTTCATTCCTTCGTTCATTCAGTCGGTCGGTCGGTTGGCCAGTCGGTCGGTCGGTCGATCAGTCGGTTCTTCTTCTTCTTTTCGATCGCCGGTATCACACTTGGAGAGCCGTTCTCAAGATGAAATCTGTGGTTTTCTGCAGTTCTTCCACAGGCCTTTTCAAGAAAAGAGGTTGACAAAGGCCAGATCTCTTCTCTCAGCAGCTGATACGTACTGCAACATTGAAGTATGTGCTCTGTGGTCTGTTCTGCTTCTCCACAAGGACAAGCGGGTGATGTCGTAAGGTGGAACCGCCTGTACATGTGTTGGTTTAGTCTGTTGTGTCCAGTTCTGAGACGAAAAATGGTCACTTGCTCTGGCCTCGAGAGATAATGGTAGGCATCGTCTGATTGAGGTGTTCTATAGAGTGACTTGATGATAGTCTTCATCTCTGTATGGGTAACCATGTTTTCTGTCTGATTCTCTTCTGCACCCACCTTTGCCATCTTGTCTGCTTCCTCATTTCCTTGGACTCCACAGTGTGAGGGGATCCACTGCAGTGCTATCCGAGAGCATTTGATGGTTTGTAGTCCTTCTTCAAGTTGTGGCAGCTTACCTTTGGTGATAGCCTCAAGGACGGAGCGGGCATCAGATAAAAAGACAATCTGTGCAATAGGGGCTGCTGTTCTGCTGATGGTATTAGCTGCATGAACCAGTGCTTCGACTTCAGCTCTATAGTTTGTGCAGTGTTTGCCTGTCGGTATTGCAGCTGACTCATGTTGTCCGTTTGGATACTGTATGTGCAGTCCGGCACCTCCGCTCCTAATTGCATCTTTGGCTGATCCATCTGTGTAGATCCTTATCCATGTCTCCTGAGGGTACATTTCTTCCAGCATGGCTAGGGTCAGGGCCTTCTTGCTCACATCACTGTGTTCATCTTTGGTTGTGAGATGAGGTACTGTGGTGCGAATAGCTATGCTCTCTAGTTTGTTTTCCCAGGGTTGAGGATCAAGGGTGTGGTTTGGGTCTTCTATTTGTGCTGGCAACATTTCTTGGTGTTTCCTTTGAAGTGCTTTTGTCTCTTTCACAAAACTTGATCTTTTAAGTCTTCCTGATGACAGCTGTGCTTGCCTGATCTTCATCGGCTGGTTGTTGAACGATTTGAACTTTGCAGCTTGGATCAGTGCTTTGCATTCCCTTCCTTTGCTAAGTGGGGGATGCCTGCTGTCTGCTCCATTTTTTCTATTGGTGTTGATCTCATTCCACCAGTGATGATGCGCAGTGCCTGGTTTTGTACTCTGTCGAGGTTCTGTTGATGAGATTTAGCTGCTGTCATCCATGAGCTGGATCCATACTCACGGTGTGGTCGTACGGCACCTAGGTAGATGGTCTTGAGGATCCTTTTATTGGCCCCCACTTTGTTCCTGCCAGCTTCCTCATGATGTTTAGCTTTCTTCTGGCCTTTGCCTCTGCATTCTGGATGTGCTCCTTCCATGTTAATCTTCTGTCATAGGTGACTCCCAGGTATGTCTGATGGTCCTCGTACTCGAGTGGAGTACCGCCCAGTGTCAGATTGCCAACCTTGGTTTTGGTGGACAGTGAGAATAGCATGGCTGATGATTTTTCTTTGTTGATGGTAATACACCAGCGATTGGCCCAAGCTGTAATTCTGTCCAAGGCGAGCTGCATTCTGTACGTGGCAGTCGTTGTGTACTCCTCGGTGCACCAGAGTACGAGGTCATCTGCATAGAGGGCAGCTTGGATCCCATTGGGCAGCTCTGCTACAATGTCATTAATGAAGAGTATGAACAGAGTTGGTGATAATACTCCGCCTTGTGGCACCCCTTGTCTCAGCAATACATTCTGTCCAGATTGTCCATCCACCAGCACCCTAGCTCTGCGATTGTGTAGGTATGACTTGGTCCATCGGAACATGTTGCCACCGATGCCTGTGCGCCGGAGCTTCATGAGGAGGCCATCCTTCCACACCTTGTCAAATGCCTTCTGCAGATCGATAAAGGCAGCTAGCATCACCTTCTTGGCTTGAAAAGTGTCGTCTATGACCTGTGCAAGATGTGTTGTTTGATCTTCTGTGCTCCTGTATCTTCTGAAGCCGGCCTGCTCTGAAACTATAATGTTCTCCGACTCCAGGTACCACTGCAACCGCTGGTTGATGATGCGCTCCATGGTCTTGCATATGCAGCTTGTAAGACTGATAGGACGGTAGCTCAGCACTTTCGTCTTGTTCTTCCCTTTTTTCAGAATAGGAGTCATTCTGGCTTCTTTCCAGCACTGAGGAACCTCTCCATTGGTCCAACTATGATTAAAGATGTCTAGCAACTTGCGGAAAGATGCATTACCAAGGTGTTGGATCATTTCATTCGTAATGCCATCTGGGAGATTTCTTCTTCTTCAATTAGTGGACAGCCTTCTTCAGTTCTGCTAAACTAATATCAACTTTCATTGCAGCGTGAGGGTTGGTGTCTGTTCTTTCCTTTTGCTCTTTTCTAACCTCTTTATGATGCATTCGTGGTATAGAAATGTTGCTTTCTTTTGCATATGCCTTCGCAAAGGCATCTGCAGCCATCTTTCCTGTCAGTGTTTGTCCATCTTCTTCAAGAGTAATCTTCTCTCCCCCGACACCCTCATCATTCAGTGCTTTAGTCAGTCTCCATAGCTTTGTGGTGTCTCTCTCTAAATTAAACACTGCCGTCTTTTCCCTCCAGCTTCTTCTTTTGGCCTCCAGCTTGGTCTTTAGATACCTGGCTTTAGTTTGTTGTAGCGTGAAGTGGTTTTCATGACAGGGATTACCCTCTGCATCTTCTCTGGCCTCGTCTAGTTTATCATGTGCTGCTTGCAGTTCTGTTGTCCAGTAGGGGCGGTAGTTTTTCCTGAACCCTCGAGGAATCGCTTCGTTGGCAGCCTTGAGGATACTTGAATTAAATTCCTTGACCACATTGTTAATGTTTCTCCCTTCTACTGCTATATTTTGGGTAAGCTCATTGGAACGAATGCCGAACAGACTCCAATTTGCCTTTTTGTAGTTCCACCTTGGATGTTGAGGTGAACTTGTCGAAATACTTCCAGAAAGAGAGAGGAGGACTGGGCGGTGGTCGCTTCCTCCTAACTGCGATCCGACCACTCTACTAAGGTTTCTGTGAATGTCTTCTGTACAAAATGCCAAGTCCGGCGTTGTTATCGAGTGCCACCGGCGTGTGTAGAATGTAGGCTGATCTGTGGGATCGTTGACAAGTAAAAGGTGCTTTTCATCTTGCCATGCTTCAATGTCTTCTCCTCGTTTATCAAGTGTTCTGTATCCCCAGCTCTGGGACTGGCTATTAAAGTCTTCCGCAATGAGGAAGTGGCAGTCCGGGACCTGGATTGTGTCAAGTGAGATATTCTTGTCATTAGGGCAGTAATAATTGACATTGTCAATCACAGAGTTGCTGGTTGTTACCTTGATCTTGATATATTCTGCCTCTTCCATAAAGGTTTTGATCTGGCTGGCGTTCACGCTGTTTCGGACCAAGGTGATCACCCCGCCTTTCTTTCTTCCTCTTCGATCACACCGGAAAATCTGGTAACCTCTGATCTTAAATGGTTTTCCTTCTTGCAGGTGTGTCTCTTGGATGCAGCAGATATCAATGTTGTTTTCGTACAGGAACTGTTCGAGCTCTGATTTCTTGTTGGTAACCCCTTCAGCGTTCCAGTGCATGATGTTGATACTGGGGTTCTCTTTGAGTTTGGTCTTCTCTTTCGGTAGGCCAGTAGCTCTCCATCCTCGTCCCCTGGCTCCACAAGACGAGTTTATGGGACCTCCAGTAGCTGATGGTGGGCTCCTTCGAGGCGTGGAGCCCGGCGCTGCACCTGCCTGGCGGATCCTCACAGGGCGAGCACCATTTCGGTTGATTCGATCTCCAAGTGTTATTTCATTAGCGTTGTGCATAATGTTCTGGTTAGCCCCTCCAAATGTGTGGATTGACACCCAGTGGGTTACACCCCTGCGCCACGTTGAGGCCGAGCATATAGCCTTAAACAGGGGATCAGTCGGTTTATGCGCAGGATTCTCTATGAAGGAAGAAAGTATGCAAGTAGGTATAAATAATTTGAGTTTCAAATCAAAGCATCACATATCTAGGTCACAGCACCACTATAAGTACATTCAGGCATACATAACTTGGCGCTAGATCCGAAGAGGTATGCCCATCTGGTTTGATACACCCCTTCATATTGTAACTGTTTGGTCTTTTTAGGTTGATGTCAAAAGGTCAAATATATAGGTCACGTATTGTGCCTGGCTAGATGGAGATTGACAGTTATGTCAAAGCGGTTAATATTTAAGTCACGTGGCCATTAAGCGCATACCGGAATATACATGTTTGGCTGCCGTTCAGGAGTGAGAGTAGGTAGTAGGTAGGCGGTGTCGATTCTAGGATTTTTTTCAGAGAAGGAAATTCGTGGAAAATGTTCCCAGTTTAGGTAGGTGTACACACATTTGGGTACAATTTAAGGAAATGAGTATCTTTAGAATATTTATTTTGAAAATCTGATATCCTAGAGTCTTTTGTCTAGATGGCAAATATGTATATTTTCAGGCATGACAGTCTATCCCTGTTGCACCCCACCCCAACCCCATGCCGTAGCTTCGCCATTGGGTAAATTCAATGAATTAGGCAGATGTATTCATATTGCGTACCGCATTTTATCTCTGACTCGTTAAGATATTTGCTTTTAAAGTTTGGCTATCATGAGTATAATGTCAATATCTCACAATCGTGGTTTGTAACTAGAATGCACTCGATAGAGATGCTGATCAAGCTTTTTGCCCTCTATCCTAGCAATGCACTTAGTGACCCCGTGACCTAGATAGTTGATCCGTTGACCTCAAACTCCTAGCAATCATAAGCTGTCATAGTATGAAGGCGTGTTCTACATCAGTTATTTGATGCTTTGTCCTGAAACTCATCGAACTACTAGCCACCTATAATATGACTTGATGAAGCGGATTTGGTGATTCTACCTACTTCCTTTCCCGACATATGGCAAAAATGTCTATCTCGGGATGTCCTTAGTGACCCGTGAATTAGATATTTGAACCTTTGACCTGAAACAAAGATTTTATATCTAGCCAACCACAATGAATATGAATGTATGTTACCGATTTGGTGATTAAATCTTCTTGCAATGCAGAGATAATGACGAAAATGTGTAATGTTGTTTGCACTAAGTGACCCAGTAACCTTGAATTTTTTAGCCTTCACGCCACCCTAAATATTTCTCTAGCCACTCCTAATATGAATGTATGTGCCAAATTTTATGATTCAAGAGCATAGGATTCCGGAGATATTCCTTGGATAAACAGGCAAACAGATAGACACGCCCCCCCTCCCCCCGCCCACCACACACACACGCACGCACGCACGCACGCACACACGAACGCACACACGCACACACACACCACGCACGAATGCACGCACGCACACCTACACACACGCACGCAATCCCACACGCACGCACATACACACACATACACACACACCCAGCCACCCACACACACACACACGCATACGCCCACGCCCACGCCCACGCCCACGCCCAGGCCCACGCCCACGCCACGCACACGAACACGAACACGCACACGAATACACATGCACGCACGCACGCACGCACGCACGCACGCACGCACGCACGCACGCACGCACGCACGCACGCACGCACGCACGCACGCACGCACGCACGCACGCACGCATGCACGCACACAGGCGGCACCACCGCAATACTCACACCGGCCTTCGGTCATTCGGTGTCACGAATAATAATGTGTACATAAACTCAAACATTTATTTACTACGTTGATTTCGTGTTTGACTCATATTAATATTTCATACCAATAGAGTGATTAATTTCAAGCTATGTCCAGCACATTTCTACCCAAGCTCCGCCTACGTTTTGCGCGTGTTGGATCAATTTATATACGTTACACCCTTAATTCTCAGTATCGCATTTTAAGGCAATTAGAGAGGTAAGCTGTTGAATATTTTGAAACTAATTTGATTAGACATCAACAACAGCCAGTCAAATTACTTTCAAAATATTTAACAAAATGTTGATTAAATTGTAAATCCATCAAAGACATAAAATTGGTAACCTACACTTGTCAGGCCATATGTTCTTCATTCTATGATTTCAGGTTCTTCAGCAGAAAATTACAAAATTTGTTTAGTAGAAAATCAATTTCATACAGCAAGGCTATACACTAGCTAAGTACCAAAGTATAATTTGGCAGACCGGACGATTTCAGTTTATCCCTCAATCATATGACGTCATAATCAACTACGTGACATGTAGGATGACGTCATAGTTAATCACGAACGGTTAATTGATGCCGGACTAAGTGTTGTTGTTGGCATTGTATGCCTTTACTATTTAATAAACATGCTGTTTAATATTTTGGAACTAATTTGACTGGGCGTTATTGCTGCAGCGCACTCACGCACGCACTCACGCACGCACGCGCACGCACGCACGCACGCGCACGCACGCACGCACGCACGCACGCACGTACGTACGCACGCTCGCACGCAGCAAGCACGCACACATAACTTGTCCACATAGGCAGCAACAGCCCCTATTCAAATTAGTTCTGAAATATTCAACAGATTATCTGTATAATTACTTTTAAATCGGGATTCTGGGAATTGATGGTTGAAGGTATATTAATGTATAAATGGGGTTGTCATATATGTAAGTGAAAATCTAGAATACACCAGGCAAACAGACCTCGAGATTAACAGTTTAGAAAATATAATTTTGGAAGTCATGTATGGTGCTCACAGATTTCTTATCTACGGAATTTACAGTCCGCCAAACAGTCCAATAAAAACCATGAATACTATTACTATATCAATTGACAGAGTAATCTATCAAGATAAACCAACAATAATATTGGGAGACTTGAATCAAGATCTCATATCTCAAAATATGAATAAACTAAAACATAAGAGTAACTTATGGCTTGAGATCACACATCAATGAACCAATACGGATAACCGAAACAACTGCCAAACTTATTGATCCGATACTGGCATATGGTGACATACATCCTATAGAGTCGGGAACCATAGACTTCAATAACTATTCTGACCACCTAGTCACATACATCGCTGTCTTGGATCAATCTTTTAAGCTTAAGTAATACGAAAGGAAAGTGTGGATATACTCCAAAACCAACTACGAAAGATTCAACCTTCTTATAGAGACGATGCCATGATTTGCCCTTTTGAATATACATGATGAAATAAACGAATGTGTTGAATCCTTCAATCAGATATTTTTCAGTATAGTTAATGAGTGTATCCCAAACAATCGTGTAGCCATTCGCCCAGGAGATAAACCATGGAATAACTCTGAGATAAGGCGCGAGTCCAGAAAGAGAGACATATTGCGCACCAAAGCTAAGCGCACTAACATCATAATCCATTGGCAATCGCACAAAACACAGCGAAATAAGATTAACAAACTTAAAAGACAAGCAAAAGTACACTTCCTTGAAACGTTAGATACTAAGCTATCAGATTTGAATCACTATAACCCGAAGCCTTATTGGAAAACACTAAAACTACTGGTGAAGGGTACTGAATTATCAGCGATTCCACCACTCGATATTTCAAACACGAATGAAGAGAACATTGGCTAGGCTGATGAACAGAAAGCGGAATGTCTTAACAACTACTTTACAAGTATATCATTTGTGAATGACACGGACCACAATTTACCAAAACTTTACCTATGAAACTGAAAATAGACTAAGTAACATCAATATACAGCCACAAGAATAAGACATAAGACAATAAGACATTATAAAGATTCTACCGATAAATAAAGCCTCTAGTCACGATGAAATTAGCCACCAAATGTTAAAAGCTGTTAATGAAACTATATCGTTGCCCCTGTCTGTTCTCTTTAACAACTCCCTTCAATCAAACGTTATCCCAAACTTATGGAAAATTGCGTCCATAAACCCGTTATTTAAAAAAGGAAACAAAAAACCTCCTGAAAACTATCGACCAATCTCGCTACTAAGTGTCTTAGGAAAGATAATGGAGAGAATTGTTTTCAAATACATATACAACTACTTACATACAAATAATGTTATTTATAAATGTCAATCCGGATTTCGCCCTGGATACTCTACAACATTCCAACCTATAGAACTGTGTCATATATTAGCGAAGGCATTGGATGCGCGTTTGATATCTAGTGTAATATTTTGTGACGTCTTCAAGGCCTTCGACAGAGCGTGGCACAAAAGTCTTTGCTTTAAACTCAGACAAAATGGTATAACAAGATCATTATATATGTGGTTAGAAAACTACCTTACGAATAGAAAGCAAATGGTTAGAGTTAACGAATCGTATTCGACCTTAAAGTCAATAAACGCAGGCGTACCGCAAGGCTCAGTTTTAGGCCCCCTATTATTTATTTTATAAACGATATTGCTGAGAACATACATAATCTTACAAGACTATTTGCTGATGACACGGCGATGCTTGCATCTGGAGAAAACGAGATCGATATTGAACCAGCTTTGAACTAAGACTTGGTGGCTCTGAACTGCTTGTCAAAGCAATGGCTGGTCAAATTCAACCCGAACAAAACTGTCAATATGTTAGTGTCAAATCAGCCAACTCATAACATGCCAAACCTTATTCTAGACAATACACGAATAAGCGGAGTACAGTCTCACAACTATTTAAGCCTCACATTTTCATCCAATCTTAAATGGACAACCCATGATTAAAAAAGCAAACGTAATTTTAGGTTCAATGAGAAAAATAAAGTACAACGTATCAAGGAAATCATTATTTAAAATCTGGATTAGTTACCTTTGTCCTGTATTAAAATATGAATCCGAATTGTGGGACGGATGCACGAAACAAGCATCAGAAAACATTGAATATATTCGAAAAGAGTCGATAAGAATAATATCTGAACTTCAGAAATACACACCTCTAGAAAGATTATATAATGAACTTGGATTAGTCATGCTAAGTAGCAGAAGAAAAAACAAAAAACTGCTTTTAATATCTTAAATGATAAAAGGAGACTGTCCAGATTATATTTAAGAACTAATCCCAAGACGGTTAGACGAAGTTATAAATTATAATCTACGAAATAGAAATAACCTAGTGGAAGAAAATATTCGTCTTGAGAAATATAAAAAAATCGTTCTTTCCTAGTACAATCAACCTCTGGAACAAACTAGATGATTCCGTTAAAAATTCTGCATCTGTCTCCGTATTTTAACCAATAAAAAATTGATCACAATCACGTTAGCGCCGTACCTGCATATTATAGCACTGGGGACAGACTTCCCAATATTATACACACTAAATTACGAAATAGATGTAGTCAACTTAATGCTCAACTTAATTATTTTCATCTACATTTTGTTATTTCAGAGGACATATTACTATATGCCAACCCCGACCTAGGCTTTGAAGAAAACTGTTTCAGATTTCAGAAAGTCCAAAACTACATTAAGAATACACAAAGGTTTTACTGACTCTGAGCATAGCCCGCATTTCCGCGTGTTGGAATCGGAATCATGAATTCCCAGAATCCAAATTTCGAGGTAACTATCCATGAGTGTTGTTGAATATGATGAGGCTGGTTTGACTGGGTATCGTTGCCCATTTTTACAGCAATGGCTCTCGATCGGGTTAGTTTCAAAAAAGTTAACAGCATGTTTACTAAAATCTATCAAAGACATACAATCGATAATCTTGATGGACATTACAGTTTCAATTTTCAATTATTAGTCTCACTATTCTTAATATGTAGCATAAATAATGTTAATGTATATATGTAAATATCCAATTGTATTTTATTTTAAAATTAGTGTGTAAAATTATACATACCACATTTTATAGTCTTTTAAGAAAAGAGTCGAATCTAAGTCCGTTTGACTTGTGACTCAATCCAATTGTTGTTAATTGACAAAATAATATTCTAAAAACAAAAGTATATAAATCGATCCAAACACGCGCAAAACATGGGCGGAGCTTAGCTAGAAATGGGAATGGCAGAGAGAGAAATAGATCCCTCTTTTAGGATATAGGATATATAAGGTTAAATTAATGTAACAAATTTAATTTCTTGCATTAACTGAACATTTGTATTCATACCAGCGGGGATTCCAGCTTATCCCTCAATCACATGACGTCATAATTTGCTACGTGACGTGTAGGCTGACGCCATAATCAATTACGTCATGAATGACTCGATTTAGTCCACCTTAAACGCATAATAGTCCGTCAGGGTATACGAATTGTATGGCTTTACTATTTAATAAACACGCTGTTGAATATTTTGAAACTAATTTGCCTGGGCGCTCCAGTCAAATTAGGTTCAAAATGTTTAACTGCTTAACTGTATGGTTTTCTGGTAACTAATATTCAAAGAATGCATGGATCGAATGATTCCAACACGGGAAACGCGTATATGGGTGGAGCTTAGCTAGAGATGGGCGGGCATAGCTAAACTGGATTCCTCCGTTATTAGCACTATGTATAAATCCTTATTCAAGTGAAAGTTGAACACTACACGACGTACTGTTGAAGCTCCCCCGTGAGTTGATGCGTTTCGTTGTTTATCACTGCCGCCCTGTCTGGCGATATAGGGTCAGGGTTCACGTGGGTTCGGTCGAGCCCTTAAAGTAATTACAAATACATATACTAGATTTATTCTCATAACATAGATATCTAATTGGCTGCTTTTTATTCTTAGACTGCAGGAAAATCACCATTTTACTCGCAATGGTGAATAAATCTGCTTAGAATGTGCGGAACTTTCACCAAACATATGCAATCACATTCAGAAACCGCCTCTACGGGATTGCATTTTATGATGGTTCTGTTCGTAGATTTGTCATAGCATGCAACTATACATGCTTACTAAATCTCATTGGATAACATCCATAATGCTAAAAAAGCAGATCAAATATACTACACCAGTCCACAATCCCACGCGCATAACCTGTATCCATCACACACACACGCACGCACGCACGCACGCACGCACGCACGCACGCACGCACGCACGCACGCCCGCCCGCCCGCACGCACGCACGCACGCACGCACGCACGCACACACGCACGCATACACGCGTACACATAAGCTTTTTTTTTTTTATCTGTTTACAATGACAACAATTATTCACGAATCTACCCTCCTCTCAAGCCTCATCATGTATCCACATAACACTCTGCCTCAACAACAGATCAACACCTGCAATATGTGCAAATGGCTAAATTTTGTAAAAAAACCCCACCCAAAATGTGATTGCTGGATGTCCAGTTGTTTATCGAGCCAGGCATTTCAGTGATAAAATTTAAAAAAGCAGTCTTCTCTTGGCCTACACGTGGACATTCCAAAAGATCACCGAAGATGCAGGTTTTGGCCGGCTTCGGTATCACAAAACCCACCACACCTCTATATACCTAATACTTAGGGCTGCGCGGTTTGGCTTATAGCCATATCTGTTTCGATATGACTTTTCATATCGGTTTTAACCGAATATCGGTTTTATGGACATGAAACAAACAATTTAAATGATAAAAATTAGCACGAAAACAGAACGTATTTCCCCGCCTGGATACATTCGTAACGTTTTACGCCTTTAAAGCTTAATATACCTTATAATATCCATCATCGCGGGAGTGAAATTATTAATTAGACCGCCTAAATATTACACACAGTGTCAAAATTAATCATAAATCAGCAAAACAGGTTGCGAAAAGACGTAAATCGCGCGATTGTAATTAATTATGATGTAATTATCTCCCTTTCTTCTTTCATTTCCAATTCGGCCCGAGGACGAAATCATGCCTTGAAGAAAATATTAACTGTAATATTGCGAACATAGGCGAAGCCAGGAATTAATCGGGGGTGCGGCACTGGCGTCGGGTCTGTGTGTCCTCCCCCAGAAAATTTTGAAATCTAGGTGCTCTCAGGCGGCCTCTCCTGCATTTTCTCAGGGAAATTTAGACCTGCCGCTGGGGTAAAATTTTAGTACTTTTGTTATTTTCACAAAACTATAATATATATTTTTTAAATTTATGGCCCAGGGCGGGGGGGGGGGGCATGGCCCGATGCCCCCCCGGCCCTAAATACGCCACTGCAGTGGTTTGGGGGACTCCTCCCCACCCACTCCGGAAATTGTTTAAACATAGATGCTCAGAGAGGGCTTCTGAGATACAGTTTTCACCATTTCTTTAGTCCAAATATGAAACAACTAATGAAAATTTCGCCTCAGAGGGCTTCTCTGAGCATCAACTTTTTAAAATGTTTTTGGAGGGGACTCTTGTAGCCACATCGCGTCACGGTCACTTATTAATGCCACTTTGGTTCATAACTATGCAAAATTAAGAAATGAGATTATGGCTATTTGAAATTTTATATGGCAGTATCAAACACAAATTGTCAGACAGTGAAAAACATGGTAACCATATGATGTCCATATCTGTTCCTACCTTGCTACATTTCATTCATCCTTTGGTCTGATATTCACAGTCTTGAACCTGCTGTTTGGATTTCGTGAACGAAATTCAGAAAGAATCTCTGAGGATGAAAGTTTGTTTACAATATCTTTGTTTATGGACATTATTAAGAGAGAACTGAGTCTACTCTCCACCATTGTTGATCGTATCTTTGTCTTTACATGTGTCAATGTGGAAAAGGTTCTCTCACAACTTGCAGTGGTAACAGGAAGTGTAAGAACAAGCTTGAAAAGCAAATAAACATTTGGAAACATTTGTTTCAAACTGGCCTGTGACAAAGATTTCATAACATCACGCAGTGTCTCACATTGTTCCATATTTATCTTTAGATAGTCAGTGAAAACAGTCAGTTCATTTTTCAACTGTGACACTGGTGATGTAATGTCATGCCTAAACATGTCAATCAATTTTAATACTGAATCTGAATCTGATGTAAGTAAATTATCCCGGATTGCTGCTGGCTCCAAAAGACTGATGCTAGACATAATAATTGTATTGCGTCCTGTGAAACGCCGGTTCAATTCTGCTGTCATATTATTCAAGATGAACATATAAAACGTCACTCTATAGTACAATCTTGGGTCACGCATGTCAGATGCATTTTTATTATTGTTATCAATCCTTGAAGATACACGCCGTTGTCTGATTTCTGATGGCACAGTTATGCCATAGCGTTCACATAATTTCACTGCAGTATCGAAATAAAATTGGAACTTTGATTCATTTTTGCGAGTATCCAATACAGTTATAATGCTTGATACTAAAGACATAGCATTTGAAAGGTTCTGGTTCTTAGCTTGTAATACACTGGAGAGAACTTGGGTAGCTTCAAATTGATCAAGAAGAATTAGGCTAGAAAGCACAAACTCAAATGACTGTAGAGATCTGAGGAGCACAGCCGCTTCAGCACAGATTTTTTAATCATGTTCAACATCAGCTATTTCTTCTAGTGTATCTATAAGAGCGACATAACATGTATCTACAGCACGTAATCCAGCAATTTTACTATTCCATCGAACATCTGTTGCTGATTTTAATGTTACTGGTTGAACACCTTTAGCTTTTTGATGTTTTAATAGTAGATCATGTCGTTTGGCACTAGCATTGAAAAATGTGGTGAGTTTCCCTACAGTTCCTAATGTGTCACGTGCTAGTCTCACATTGTCCACAGCCGATTCCAACCCCAAATTTAAATTGTGGGCATAGCAATGAACGTAAGGGGCCCTTGGATTAATCTTACTCACAAGAGCTTGCACTCCATTGTTTTCACCTGACATAACTGAAGCTCCGTCGTATCCCTGTCCACGACAGTTCATTATGTCGATGTCCATTGATCCCAGAAACTGTGTACACTGTGTAACAATATGACGTGCAGTTTGTCCACTGTCAAGATGGCAGACACCTAGAAAACGCTCTTGAATGTCACCACTGGCATCTACGTATCTAATAACAAAGCACAGTTGTTCTTTGTGACTGCAGTCCATGGTTTCATCCATTAACAATGTATAAAATGTAGCATCTCGTATTTCGTCGCAAATGTTTTTGTTGTGCAGTTCGCAACACAGTCGATAATAATGTTCTGTATATCAGACGAGACACCCTGGGCATTTTTATTACCGGTTGTAAAGTGGTCATCTAAAACTGTGTCATACTTAGATAATAAGCAGAGCATGTCTCTATAATTGCCCTTGTTGTGTGAAGTTTCACTTTCATCATGCCCCTTAAATGGTAGGTTGTGAGTTGCCAAATACTTTACAACATCAATTAAACGCTCTAGAATTTTAACATTTTGGTCTTTTTCATTTTCCTCCGAAGCCAGGACTTGTTCTCTCTGGTAATTAAGTTTTACATCGACACGATTGCCAGTTTTATGCACGTTGAGCATTTCGACACATTGCCTATACACTTGGACAGTGCATGTTTTTGTAAACGCTCAGCTGCACGACGCCAGTTATTAAAACCATCAGTTGTGAAAGCATTTTCCGAAAAGTTCCAACACTGATTTGCGAATACTCTACATGGATAGCAACCATAGGCAGCAACAGTACCCGGTCAAACAAGTTTCAAAAATATTGAAAAGCTTACCTGTATAGTTTTCTGGAAATTGATAGTCAAGACGTTCAGGGATCGATCGATCCCAACACGAGCGAAGTGTGGGTGGAGCTTAACTTGAGATGGATGGGGTATAGCTAAAACTGGATTCCTAATTTGGAATGAAACTTATTTCGCATCAGAACCCGAACGTTACTGTTTTCTAAATTACAAGTCTTAAAGTCCGATTTCAGATAATATGGAATATATTACAAACAAATGGATGGACTACAAACAACAGCAGAACGCGAGTTTCAATTTCTTCGCGGCTCAATTAGTAACTCGGTTAACTTAGAGATAGTTATACCCTCAGGGTCCACCGTCATCATGATTTTATTACTTATTAGCTTCTAAGCAAAAGATCTGAACATGTTCCCCGAAAAAAATTGTCACGATCCCTGCATGTTTTCTAAGCATAAATCAAATTCGCATTATAGTCGTCAAAATCTGTCGTATTTAGGGCATGGGGAAAGAAAAACTGAAAAACGGTAATATTTACTAATATTTATTGTTAATAATTGACCACTCCAAATATTGTTTGTTCTACCTCTTCCATTTCATGTATATTTTATGCAAATCAATCGAATAATTATGTCAGCAGAGGTCAAACGGTCACCAATTTTGGTCGTTACTTAAAATCTGACAAATGTGCATTGCTCTAACGCACAACGCACTTACAAAGGAATATGTTGTTGTTATTCGCGTAAGAAGTTAATAATAGACGCCTTCGGACAAATCTAATGAGTCAATGTTGATTTATTTCATGAGATTCTGTTGCTGCTACAAGGACTGACAGAATCTCCTTGTCGAAACTAGCAGAACGTACAAATATTGGGACGTGAAAAATTAACGGAACATAACATTGCATCTAAATAACATTGTATAATGCATTACTACTCAAAATGTTTCGTTGAGTTTCATCTGAAATTTAATGTATGTTATATGAAAATAAGTTGAGTGATTAGGTCAGCAACGGTCAAAATGTATTCAGCTTTCGCTGCAGCCTAGATTTGGGCAACTGTGCATTGCAGTGACTGACAACGTGCTGATAAAGGAATGTTCGCAATCCCATGTTAGCACCTGAAAATAAATGATATACATCTATCTGGAAGCATCTGGAAAATCTACATTGTCAATGTTCATTTATTTCATGGGACGTTATTAGTATGGCAGATAACTGAAAGTATCCATTGTTGAATGAAGCTGAAAAGTTCAATAATTGGGAACCGAAAGTTAATGGATAACTAACATCATCTCTTAATAGCTATTCAGGTGATCTAATATGCCACTCATAAGCTATTCAGGTAGTTTTAAGCTTTTTATCATGCGGCTAAAGAAAGATATTCAGGCTTTAGTAGCTAAATGTCGCTACATTTCTACAGCCTACGCTGTCAGGCTACAGCCTGTCATTATTTACTTTTCAGCCAATCAGAAAAACGTAGCGTGTCTGCCTCGGATTATACGCTCAGTCATAGAGGCGCCAGCGTACAGTTTGGCAATGTGTTATAAAAGCAATTATACAGGTAAGCTGTTGAATATTTTGCAACTAATTTGACAGCCACAACTTCCAGTCAAATTAGTTTCAAAATATTCAACGAGATGAATATTACATAATAAAGAATGCAATGCATTTGCACTTACATGACACCACGCACTATCGCTTGTGGAGACAAAATGGTGGCGATCACTGTTCAACATTTCCGCGATATTAAAAAGCAGATAATTGTGATAGAGTGACAGGAATGTGACAAAATATGAATGATATGGAATCAATAAACCATGATCTATCGGTGCAGTGTATCATTTAAGATAAGATTAGCACCCCTTTAAATGATCATAACATTGCATCTAAATAATATAAATTACTAAATAACAAGCGTGGGGCCAATGCACTCATGCACTCAGTACTCGCATACTCGAGTACAGATTTTATGAGTACATGTACTTATACTCAGTTTCAGTACATTTCCAGAGTACTCGTACTTGTTCTTGAGTACATACTCTGTACTTGAACTTCTGGATACATGAGTACATGCTGAGTACTTATCCATTTCTACATGAAATTATATGCATACTTTATCCTCTTCATTCAAAATTCCAGCTGCTGGTTCTCATACATGGCAGAGAGGTGATATGAAATCTAGTAAATATGTGAAAACAATTTGACTAACTTGGTGTTACCTGTTCAAAAGTTTGAAATTAATTTGCCTAGTAACATGTTTTCATAGTGATTAGTTTCTAAAAGTCTTTTTTTAATTGAAATTCTGGATGTTTGCCTGGAAAAGGGCCATTGCTGTAGTAGGTATGCTTATAGTGATTAGGATAACAGGCATTTAAACACTTACACTAATAACATTTTTATATCTAAATTTTATGGCTGTCATACAGGAAACTGTTGACTGCTTGATCAAGCAACTGCTTTCAGCCAAATTAATTTCGAAATATTTAAAAGTTAGCTGCTAATTTGGTTAGAAATAGAATTTCTGGATGTTTGTGTTGAAATGGATAATTGTTATAGGTATGTTAAAATTAAACAAGTAAATAACCACTGAATATGTTTTTTCTTGCGTGCTATGCAATTTTATGGATGTTATTATGCAAATCATTTGCTTAATAAGGTAAGCTTATATCGAGTGGTCACATATTGTGCTTTTGATTAAAAAATTCAAATTGTGCATTACTGGAACTGGCAAACCGCCGCTAAAGTAATGTCTTGCCGCTAACACCTTGAAACTGAATGATATATGCAAATCTAACGTGCCAATCTTGTTATTATGGCTGCTAAGATATTGCTGGTTTTGAAAGTAAAATGCATTTATGTGCACGGTACACCTGAACATAAAGTGAATATATTATCTTGCCTAAATCACCTAGAGCAATAATTGGTCACTCAACATGTTTATATAAATCTGCTAGCTGTATTCCAACATAACATCAGTCAATTAGTCACAGTCACTACCAGAGATGTCAGATGCTGATGCCTCAGCAGCATTGCTACTATCATCGTCAGTGGAACTACCCTGCCACTTTCGCATCCTAGAACTTCTGCCATGATTGGACACGATACCACAACTCATTACACCGCATGGCTTCAATCCGACCATTGGTCTCATTTGGTTCAAGTATATATGGCTTTGGTAGATGGGCTCTCTTCCAAATAACTACTTGATAGTTCAGTTCTCGTTGCGCGCCAGTGAAGACAATGTCTTATTGGAGGCATTATGTATAGGTTAAGGGGTTCTTCTGCTTGAGCTTTCCACCTAATCGCCACACTTTCATTGACCATTTAAATGCAACACCGTCTGCTATGGAACTCATGTTGAACGTTCGTTAGCGGGACTCCTCAAACTGGAGAAGGAGATTCTGTGAGATCCTGAGTGAGTTGTTCAATGATTCACAAACAATATGATGAGCATTGTGTTAGTGATCAACCAACCAAAAAGAATATGCCAGTATAAAAGTGGGTTTAAGGATGTCCAAACAAGCTTCAGATGAAGTTGGGAAGAAGTATGCTATAACGGCATTTGACTTACTCGTGTGCAATTTGACATATGGAAGGTCATAGACTAATATAAGCGCCACCTTTCATAGATCCGGTGAACATCAGGTGGCTGGCTAGCTTCCTCTAGCAGCTCAGTGGTCACAAAGAACTAATCATCAATTTCCCTAGGATTTTCATACAGGCGCATGCCAAATGAAAAGTACTAAACATTGCACGCACGCACACACACGCACGCACGCACGCACGCACTCACGCACGCACGCACACACGCACGCACGCACGCACGCACGCACGGACGCACGCACGCACGCACGCACACACACATGATTAACTCCAAGGTCCCTATGCCACACTTCTGTTCAACATCTCCTGAAGACTTTCTAGATATTCGTGTGTCATCGTCCGTCTGGCTCGTGATCTCAGAGACTCCTTTTATTCACTTGGATGATTTCATCTACAGAATGTGCAAGAGGATCCCCATAACAGTCGTTGTTGCGCTTCACCTCTTCATGATAATACCACAACCAGTGAATTCGAAGGCAAACGTAGGCATTATCAGTCCTGCACCAAGAATCTGTGTTTACTAGCACATAGTTTATATATCATGTAACTATTTGGACGAGGGGTCATGTATACAAAACAAATATTCATGAGTTAAATGGTATTGGCTGGAATGTAAGGGTATAACGATTGCATGTGGTGTGAGGGTGAGATATCTCCACCATGGTGGCAAATAATCTAGACAAAGGAGCATGATAATGTAAGAATGAACAAGAAGACAGTTATAATAATATTAATAATAATAATAATAATAATAATAATAATAATAATAATAATAATAATAATAATAATAGCAATAATAATAATAATAATAATAATAATAATAATAATAATAATAATAATAATGATGATGATGATGATGATGATGATGATAACTGCAATGAAGGGGATGAATCAGCATCTGATAATGAATGTGTACAATTGAGTAATGCTATGGTCAAACACGGCTGGTAGATGTACTGTATGCTATGAAGTGGGAGACAACAAAACACAATGATTTATTACTTTGAGTTATATAGGTGCGATGTTATATCATTTCAGCTTTCAGTTCTCTATAACTGCTCTTTCAATGGGCATTCTGTTATCAGTTATAGAAACAAAATTCTCAATTGCACAGCAATTAAGCAGCACCTACAACTCACCTTTCCAGAGTATCCATCCATCATCTGACCTCGTATGACGTCATAATCAGCTCAGCGCGTCTATGATGGCGTCATAATCATTACGTCACAAAGGGTTCCATATAGACCGTCATCAAATGTCAAACAGTCAGACACGTTGTATGAATTGTATGTCTTTGTAATTCTTTGCTATTTAATAAACATGCTGTAGAATATTTTGGAACTAATTTGACTGGGCGCTGTTGCTGCCTTAGTTTCAAAATATTCAACAGCTTACATGTGCATTTTTTTGGAAATTGATAGTCAGTGTGATCAGAGATCGATCGATCCCATCACGGGCGAGGCGTGGGTGATGGTTAGCTAGAGATGGGCGGAGCATAGCTAAAACCGGAAAGGTCCATTGGTGACCTTTTGGTCTCTGATGATGCAATTATCCAATAGATTTGCATATAACATGTATGAAATTGCCGAGAATACTAGAGGAAACATTTTGAGTGGTCATTTTAATATTAATCAACATTATTTAGATGTGAATATTATGCTCATTTCAATTTTCACTTCCCCACGATTGCATTCTTTCACTATTTTCGACAAGGAGATTCTGTCAATTGTTATTTTAACAGCATTTCCTGAAATAAATCAATATTGACTATTTAAATTTATCGGAAGGTGTTTATTATTAAGTTCTTAAGCTAACACCACCAATAATAAATAAACTAATAATAAATCATAAAAAGAAAGTTTTCGCAATTGTTGTTTCCCCATCCCCCCAAAATTAACGATTTTGAGGACTATGATACGGTTTTAATTTATAACTAGAAAATAAGGATCGTGACAATTTTTTTCTTGGAATATGTCCAGATTCTTTTCTTATAAGCTAATAAGTAAAAACTCATGTTGGCAGTGGATCCTGAGCGGACCTGCTTGTGGGTGGGGGTTGGAGTGGTTCTCCTGCCCCCCACCCACACACCCCCAGACTAATATATGACACATTTATATAGCACATAGTGCATGCTCTAAGCGCTTTACATTATATACCCTGTTCATTTGGTGGTCCATTTTGTGGCAACCATATACAGGTAGACATGTATGCCATCATAAGTACCTATTTATAGTTACATGTAGGTCGACTGGAGCAACGTAGAGTTAAGTGACTTGTGCAAGGACACACCAAGATGGACTGGTGGGGAAGCGAACCTGCGAACCTACAGCTATAGGCTAAAGTCACCAAACGATTGCCACCTAATGGCATGCGTTTAAATTAGTAAATGCGGTTCTGAGAATGCATTTCAATAAGATTTGGTTTGAGGTGCAACATTGCACCACATGCAATGGACCGTCCCAGTTTTAGTTATGTCCCGCCCATCATTAGCTAAGCTCCACCCATACCGCTATCGTGTGGGGATCGATCGATACCCTAATGCCTTGACTATCAATTTCCTGAAAACTATGCAGGTAAGCTGTTGAATATTTTGCAACTGATTTGACTGGGAGCTGTTGCGGTCTATGAAATAGTAAAGACACATATTCGTACAACAACACATAGTCCGTCTACAACTACGCGTTCGTGACGTGTACTCATCTACGCCATTCATGACGTCATCATGATGTCGTTCAATAAGATGTCATTCTATAGGTCACGTAACTCACCTTTCCAGAGTATTCATCCATCATCTGACCTCGTATGACGTCATAATCAGCTCAGCGCGTATATGATGACGTCACAATCATTATGTAACAATGTATGTCTTTGTAATTATTTGCTATTTAATAAACATGCTGTTGAATATTTTGAAACTAATTTGACTGGACGCTGTCAAATTAGTTTCAAAATCTTCAACAGCTTACCTGTGTGGTGTTTTTAAAAAAATTGATAGTCAGGGTTTCAGAGATCGATCAATCCCAACACGAACGAGGTGTGTATGGAGCTTAGCTAGAGATGGACGGGGCATAGCTAAAACCGGAATGGTCCATTGATTACGACGTCATATGATGGATGGATACAGTGGAAAGGTCGATTGTTCTGATGTCTATATTTTGACGTTCTACGCATCACGATAACTCGGCCAACTTTAGTGTCGAATAACGTAAAACTTCTTATAAATATACAGTGATGTATAATGCATTTTGACAACGAACTTTTATTAGATTCATTTAAATATGTAACATGATATGACTTAATTAGCAATTACCTGGCTAATTTAATTGCACGAAAGCTGATATCGCGTGCATATCTACCCTTGCTGTCCTCTAAGTGAACTTGAACAGGTCAGATTTTTGTTTCTTCGGAATTTTTATGATTTACAATACATATATGAATCTTTGATGAATAATTAATACGTTGTTCACTTAATCCAAACCACCTGCCGCAGTAACGGCTTTCGATTCCACACGATGGTGATTCGTTAAGACGGGTGGTCTTACGACCACCCGGCTTAAGGAACCATCATCTTGTACCACCCACCCACCACTCCAAATAAAAACACAGAACCCTAAGTACCCGGCAAAATCAGTGTTGACTGTAAATGGTGTAATTTCACGGAAATCAACCTGACATTTATCTGCAGAGTATCAAACCGTAAGACTACATCAGTAGATCACACCTGCGTCCTGAATGAGAATGGGGTTTGGTGGGGGTGGTGAGGAGGTAGTCAGCGTAGTGATGCTGTAGAAATCTTATCGGCTACCTGTACCAGTATTTTCATCAGTTTTCATCGCACCTTTCTTATTTTTCGGCGTGCCCGCGCTGTCCTGGCCAGTTCGTTTTGCCCCAGGTAGAAGTGGCAATTGACACAGTTTATTCAAATTGCTGATTCGCACCTGCTTATGTGAAAATGATTAACATAATTTATCTATTTATTTTTTAAAAGACGAACGCAGTATATTAAAAAAACAGGTAACCTTGTATTTGCGTCCGCCTTTTAGCCACACCACGTTAAATATTATATGCGCTTTTCATCAAATTTTAATTAAAGGGTTATTAAAATGGAATAGGATCCCTTGATATTTTCTTTGCGCTAATTTCGCGAGCGCTGGAGCATAAACTCCGATATGATTCAGTTGCATTTTGCGCGTTCTATATGCACGCTGTTGCTATCCGATTAATTAGCAACATCGTTTTCAAGAATTTTATTTGTCGTAAGAAAATGGTCGCTTAAAATATTCCCTAATTATTAACATGGAATTAGCCATTAGGTAATCTGGTATTGGTTAATTTGCTGCATATGACATCAACGGGTTCCAGTCAAAATTATTTTGAAAATATTCAACAGTTGATACCCCTATAACTGCCACACCATTGGATTGAAGAAATTTCCGAGGATGAAACAAGTTAAAGTAACTACCATACACAATTTAGAAATAACCTAAAATGCCACCCCTCCTCAAATAAAAGGTAGGCCTGCTGTTGCATATTTTGGACAAACTTTAATTGACTACGAATTAAATTACGTCCAAGAAATTCAAGAGAACATTGTTTAGGCCTACACTGTGTTCAGTATTGACCTTACCAGTTTTAGCGATGCCTCTCGATCGATCCCTGATCTCACTGACTATCACTTTCCAGAAAACTATACAGGTAAGCTGTTAAAATATTTTGAAACTAATTTGACTGGGCGCTGTTGATGCAAATTAGTTTCAAAATATTCAATATCATGTTTGTTAAATAGTAAAGACACAATTCGTACACCAACGCTTATCCCGTCACCAATGGACCTGTCCGGTTTTAGCTATGCCCCGCCCATCTCTAGCTAAGCTCCACCCACACCTCGCTCGTGTTGGAATCGATCGACTATCAATTTCCAAAAAAAACTACACAGGTAAGCTGTTGAATATTTTGAAACTAATTTGACTGGGTGCTGTTTCTGCCAGCGCCAAGTCATTAAACAGCAAAGAATTACAAAGACATACGATTTATACAACGTGTCGGACTCTTTGAGATTTGATGACGGTCTATAAGGAACCCTTTGCGACGCAATGATTGTGACGTCATCATACACGCGCCGAACTAATTATGACGTCATACGAGGTCAGATGATGGATGGCTACTCTACGTCCTTCATGGCGTCATTGATTATGACGTCATCCTACACATTACGTGATTGATTATGACGTCATGTGATGGATGAATAAATTGGACATTGCACTAACTAATATGTTTAGGTATTTGATTTGGAAATATTCTAGCTTATTTATTAGCTGTACTGTAGGCCTTACACAAACGATATTAAAAGATCTTTCATTTACATAAATAGTTTCGGCTAGAACGTTACCGGGAGTCTGTAGTCAAGTTTTTCACGGAAATATGTAAATCTATGTTTTTCGAGTGTGTGAGTTATATAACTCTCAGACAAAATATTAATTGGCGCATGAGGTCGTGAATATTATGAATGGAAATGATAATTTAACTCTTTGACACCCAATGTCCAAACACGAGAAAAGGCTTTTACGATGCAAGAAATGCTCCGCTGAATAGTTTGAACCGAATTTAATATGGTCCCGTTGCAGTTTGGGGTCAAATTAGATTTAAATAAGTGCGACGCCGTATAGTTGCGACATTACATAGCTTTCTCAGAAATTTGACAGACAGACAGACAGACAGACAGAAAGACAGACAGACATACAGACAGACAGACAGACAGACAGACAGACAGACAGGCAGGCAGGCAGGCAGGCAGGCAGGCGTGCATGCATGCAGTCAGGCAGGCAGGCAGGCAGGCAGGCAGGCAGGCAGGCAGGCAGACAGGCAGGCAGGCAGGCATGCAGACAGGCAGACAGGCAGGCAGGCAGAAAGACAGACAGACAGACAGACAGACAGACAGACAGACAGGCAGACAGGCAGGCAGGCAGGCAGGCAGGCAGGCAGGCAGGCAGGCGGGCATGCAGTCAGGCAGGCAGTCAGTCATGGGGCCATTGCAGTTTGGGGTAACAATAGATTCCTGTCAAATTAGATTTTAATAAGTGCAACGCCATATAGTTGCGACATTATATAGCTTTCTCAGAAATTTGACAGACAGACAAACATACAGGCAAGCAGGCAAGCAGGCAGGCAGGCAGGCAAGCAGGCAGGCAGGCAGGCAGGCAGGCAGGCAGGCAGGCAGGCAGGCAGGCAGGCATACAGACAGAGAGACAGACAGACGGACGGACGGACGGACGGACGGACGGACGGACGGACGGGCGGGCGGGCGGGCGGGCGGGCGGGCGGGCGGGCAGGCAGTCAGCCAGCCAGCCAGCTATGCAACCCGGCAAGCAGACAGACAGACAGAAATTGAGACAGCTGGATTTCAGTGTTCAAAGCGTTACGAAAAAGAATTCGCTTGAAGTAGTTGACCAAGCACACCCTCCCCCATATTCCCCACACGGACTCCTACTTTAGATATATCCTTATTTCTAACATCGTATGAAATATGGTCTCGAGTTATGCCGACGGTATTTGACATAGGCTCACGGGACTTCTTATAGATTAAGGAAGGAACTAGGATACTTTAAAAAATAGCTCTGTTGAATTGCAAGCGCACAATTTTTTGTTACGCGTATTCAGATTATGGACGCTGGTCAATTGGAACGGCCTCTGCGTTGCCGTAGGCTGTTGCTTCGTTCTTTAACACCGTTTTAAAAATAAATACATGTTTTCTATTTTGAAGGTGTTCTTATAGGGGTAAGCCCTACATGTATATATTTCTTGGGGGCACCCGGCCGGAAGGTTAATCAAACTTATTCGATTGACTCAGTATCTAAAAATTTCTGTATTCAAACGGATTTAGTCGGAATTTTCGAATTTCCGATAATACTATAAGCTAGTATGAAAAATTCTTGACACAGTTCAATAAAATGACTAGTCCTATATTTAAACAAATACATACGCCTAAATTTAATGCTTCGGGTTACGTGTTAACCCTTTGATAGTTAATATCGCAATATAAAAATTTCAAAGCAACCACATATGATACCGATTAAATATTTAAAAATTGATTTGACTGGTAGCCGTTGTTGACTACGGCAGCAACGGCTTCCAGTAAAATTAATTTCAAAATATTCAAAAAATTAACTCTTAGATCGCTATTAATTTATTGTATATAATTTAAGTGGTTACGCTTGGAGAATCGAGTCTACATACACGCACACGCGCCACTGACGCGGAGAAACTCACCTGCTCGACAGAGCATACTATTATAACAGTGCGCATGCGTCGTATTCAACTTTTGCCGCTATATGCGCCACTAGGGGGAAAGCAGCCAGATCAACACTTGATTACGCGTAACTGTCTTGTCCAAGCGCAGTGCTTTTAAAAGTTTTTTTAATATGTAGGTAGTATATTATTGCACTGTTTATAGGATGAATCTTTAGTCCAGACATGGCGACTACATCATTCACGGGAATAAATAATTGGATAGTTCTGTTTCTGATCCTGGAACTTTGCACATTTACAACGCAAGGTAAGTAATCGTCGACTTTCATCTTTTGATTATAAATACGAGATTTTATCACAGGTGAAAATTCGTATGCTATCAGATCGACTTCGGTGTTTTGATCGCCCACGTATATACCTATTCGCGGAACATAGTCTTAAGTAGCATTGTGTCGAAAACAGTAATAATTCATATCTGCCTACAACTGAACGGATGTTTAAAAGTCGAAATTTAAAGAAAATAAAACTTTCAAATCAACTTTATTCTGAGGATGCTTGAAAAGGGGATACGATTTGGCGAATATTTTGTTAATGACATCATCTCTAAAACCACTAGGTGACTCGAAATGATTTCTTTCACCTGCGTAAAGTTGATGATTTGGGGAGTAAAACAGTCCAATACAAAACATAGGCTAAAATCTGGCAAATCACGTCCTCTGTCAAACCAGGATAGGATATTAATGTTAGTATCAAGTTAGTCGTACAGAGGATGGAATGATACCAAAATCAACACGATCCACAGTGTTGCATTTAGAGTCCACTATAGAGATAGACTGGGTCCCGGCTTGTTTAATCTCCTAAGTGAACTAGTGGAGTCTGTCTAACAGTCTACTAGTTGTGACAGCATAACAAGATGGTCGGCCATTACGTTAGATGTGTATTCTCAGATAGGTGTATATAATGACCATTCTGGTTTTGGGTGGGGTGGGTGGGCACATGATAACGGTACCTTGATACGGGTGGTCGTAAGACCACCAGTCTTAAAGTATCGCTGTTTTGTGGCCTCCAAAATGCTATTTATTATTGTAAGTGACCACCCATCTTTATTAACCAATATTCTATTGTCCAAACATTTTCTGTTGTATAATCCTTCATTGTAGGCAGATATATCTGATTCCTGACCTCGCGGACTAAATACGCGATAGACAACTAGTTTAACACTATCATGCCGAAGCCGGCCCAAGCCAGCCTGTGTAGTGGTCTTGATGAATACCCATTTGCAGGCCAAGAGAAAATCATTTTTGAAAATTTACCACAGCAATAACTGGCTCGGTAACCGAGCCAGCCATTCCAGTGTTAAATTAAAAAAAAACCTCTTCTCTTGGCCTGCAAATGGACATTCAATAAGTAAATATTTTAATTTTTCGATGAAATTTAGTCATTAAATGGTTAAACGATCTACAAGAATACAATAGTTGACTAATTTAATGTTTTTACTTATTGTGTTTTGTTTGTTGATTAATTTAAAATAAATTAATAGACTAACTACGATTTGCAATAATATCTTTTTGAATGTATGATTATTTTCAAACGCGCCTAGCCACGCACAACCGTCACAGCATTAACTCCGGTGGGGGTATTGACATTGATTTATTCACTCTATATAACATGAACATTCATTTGTTTGTCCATCCATCCATTTGTCTCGCAATCAGGGGCGTCGTGCAATACCAACATTTTGGGAAGCAAAGGTAGGGGACTGGTCCGGCTGATATAATTGCTATTTTAAAATCAAGAGGTTTAACTAATAGCTGGGAACAAGCAGATGGGTTTCGTCGTGTTTCCACTCCACCAAAATAACTTTTACGAAATGGATTCCTTCAGAGGTCATCTCCTGCATTTCCGGACATAAATATTGACAGGCGGTTTTCTCGAAAATTCTCATGTTTTTTCTCAGTTTCTCCTGAAAAAATAGTACACACACTTATTCATATGGAAGCCAAGGTATAGCTGATAAATACCATCTTTATACATACCATATCATGCCAGTATCAGACGTGAGATCTAAGCGAAAACTTAAAAACAAAGCTCACCACCTCAGAAATGAGATGTTTGAGAATGGCAGTAAATAAGTACCAGTACAAACAAGATGGTAAAGTAAGGTAAAGAGCCCCAATGTCAATGGCACGCCGTCGCAAATACCCACGTTTTCACCAGGTCTAAGCTCGTAACCCGGTACCTGCAATACCTCCCACCAGGGGCGGTGCTCAATATAAATGCCATCTCGCAATACCCAATTATATGGGTAACTGACGTAACTAATTTAGTTAAATTCTACCAAATGTCTTTGGAGAAAATATATGGACGGACAGATAGACAAATGCGTTATTTCAATATCCACGACAGCTTCTTCAATACGAAAGGTGATAACTATCTTTGTAAACATGGTTTTGCTTTACAAAATACATTGCCAATAAGCCATTGTATTCAGACAGTCGGCAATCAAATCTATAAGAAAGATTGTGGATCGAAGATGAACCTGAATACAGTGTGCAATTTTCCAATCGTTTCGTTTATGTTGGTGTGGAAATACACCGTGTACAATCTAGAAACGTGTAATAATAAAAATTGAGTGTTTCAGCTAAGAGAGAGGTTGAATTTTTCTCTTATTAGGATTCAACAATATATTAATGCTTGAAATCTCAGATTTGTACTAAAATCGCGAACTTTAAAATCGCGAATCTTAAAAGAGCCACCAAAATACGTCCGCGTGCGGATTTCTATGAATTATTATAGTATATAGGCATATTC
>CM067370.1:151744867-151747367 GCA_034401795.1 Chaetoderma sp. LZ-2023a | reverse complement strand
ATGCAATCTTAAGAGATTTTGAGGTTAAATAGGTATGTTATCTATAGGTGGTATGCAAAGTGACTCATCAAGTGTTTTCGATAATACAATGCATATGTTTAACTCTTTCACGACGAAGCCGGTCAAAACCGACTCTGCAGTGATCTTGAGGCGTGTCCAATCGCAGTTCAAAAGAAGACGATATGTGAAATTTTACCACTGAAATGACTGGGAGCAAACGGAGCCAAATAGTATACTCTTGGTCTGCAAATTGATATTTAATAAGAAAATATTTTGATATATCAAATTTAGTCGTTAAAGAGTTAAAAGCGAACGCGAGCAGAACGGGGTCAAATCACGCCATATGGTGCCTAAATACCAAAGTTCACCACGGAAAGTCACGGAAATTATTCAGGACGTCTAACTTTCACGATTTTCTTGGGGATCTCGGCCCCTCATATTATTTAAAGTATCCCTTTAAACCCTGACTTAAGTGGGCCTATCCATCTGCAACTCCAACGTGACCCTCAATACCACGATCAATTGAAAGCGAAATATAAGAAATCTATAACATGAAAGCGGAATCTATGTGTTTCTTTATTACTCAAAATGCAGGAAATGGCTTTTTAGGTCATCTAATTTCCCAAATTTTTGAGGAGAGGACCCCAGACCCCTGCTCTAGGGTCAGCCCCATTTTAAAAAACCTCCCACCGCCCCTGATGTAGGTGCGGGTACGACGCGTTCTTTATTATGCAATACCGTACCTATCATATTGAATATTTTGAAACTAATTTGACTGGAAGGTTTTGCGCCCTACTGCAGCAATAGCTTCCAGGCAAACTATTTTCAAAACACACAACAGTTTTCCTGTATGGATGCTTTTCCACAATACTGCCGAATAATACGTAGCGCCTCTGCGATTAGTTGAAAAGTGAGTCATTTATCAACCGTCATCAACTTTTTGTTATTAAACCTTAAATATATGTCTTTGGTTACATAATAAAAAGCCCCAAAAAAAAATGCAAGGCATAGTTTAAATGTAGCAAATTATATCACCAGTTTAAGCTGAGTTTTCTGTTAAGACACGCTTAAAATTAATGCTGAAAATGCGTTTTTGAAATATTCTAACAAGCCATGGACGAGCTCAACTGTCACCAGCGCCTCAAAGCGCTCAAAATGCTACCCATATTAAGTAACTATTTAATGGTCAATATCGTTTCCAAAAATTATAGTTCTCGCACTTAAATTTCCTGCAGACGGACATTTCTCATGACCACTACGGGTTCCGTTTTGGGCGGGCCAGACGATTCGTGAATTAATTGTCAAGAAAATCCTAAATTCAGCCTCGCCAATGTCCATATGTAGGACAAGTGTCCTATTTTTGAAAATTTACCACTGGAATGACTGGCTCGGTAACCGAGCCAGTCATACCGGTAGTAAATTGTCAAAAATAGGACACTTGGCCTACAAATGGACGTTTCTCAACACACATATGCCTTTTGGCCAGCTTGACAATTAAAAGATTAACTTGACACAGGAGGGTTAAGAAAAAACGTTTCGTAAACTTTGTTCCTGTGACTGTCCCTCATGATGCAAACTAATGAACCGGTACTGGGCCAATACCGGGCCAATATGGCCCGCATACCGTTCAAGTAGCATGTGCTATCATGGGTGCTTACCCATTTAACATCAAATCTGTTTAAGAAAATTTAGATTAGGGACATGCCTTATAGATAATGTTCATTTTCAGACCAACATCTTATCTTTGAAAATTTACCAATTAAATAACTGGCTCGGTTATTGAGCCAGGGATTCCTGTGGTTAATTTTCAAAAATAGTCTTTTTTTGGTCGGCAAATGGCCGTTTATAAAACGTTAAAGGGATGAGAAGAGATCTTGATAACCTTCTTTCCATACACTGTTTTAGAAACTAAATTTCTGAAATATTTTGAATGAACGTTTCAGAAACGAAGTGGTTGAAAAGTTTGATGTATGTCGCCGTTAGGCAACACATCAACAGCTTTGGTTCACTTTATTTTCAAACAAATCCATAACGTAAAACTATATACGTCAAAAGAAGCATAGTAACCGTCTTCCACGGTACTCCGGATGTAGGCCCTAAGCAATTACAGCGAGAACCAACGTACGAGTATTAAAACGACAATAACAATTAAATGGCCTGTTTTACATACATATTATATGTTAATGTCTTTAAATCTTTTATTCATCGATTATGCTGTGACGATTTCCCTAAACCCGAAAGATAATATAGCTAAGAAAAACACATTTACGTGATGAAAAACTATTCTGTTCAAGATAAAATATGGATGGAAGATTTTGTCTGCTTATGGCAGCAAAAGGTTCCGGTCGAGTTAGCTATAAAATATTCAACGTCTTACGCGTATAGATTACTTGATGATGTGATTATAGGATTACAGGATCTAAAGCATCATGGGTCAGGTGTATTACCGTAGACGTCACGTGATGTGATGCGGTAGCCAGCCCCCTGCCACCCCCCCCCA
>CM067370.1:151474867-151742367 GCA_034401795.1 Chaetoderma sp. LZ-2023a | reverse complement strand
ACATTCCAGGTTTTATATTAGACGGAGACAAATTGGAGAGAATCACCAGCGAAAATGATACTTTGGTATGTACTGAGAAATATTCCCAACTTAGGGGAAGGGGGCCTAACTATATCTGTGTCTATGCTGCCACTAGGTAACATCTAAAGAGACAACACCGCGCCTAGATGCGGGCCTCGTAAACATGGCTGGGTTTTACAGTCCATCTAATGGAAGAATCCACTTTTAGCTATGCCCCGCCCATCTTTAGCTAAGTTCCACCCATACTTCGCCCGTGTTGGGATCGATCGAGCCCTGAGCTCACTGACTATCAATTTCCAGAAAACTATACAGGTAAGCTGTTGAATATTTTGAAAATAATTTAACTGGGTGCTGTTTCTGGCTATGGCATACAATTCGTACAGCGACGTTTAGTCCGTCACCAATTAAGCGTTCGCGACGAACCTAGCTACGCCATTCATAACGTGACGCAATTCACCTTTCCAGAGTATCCATCTATCGTCTGACGTCACATGACGTCATAATCAGCTAAGCGGCGTGCAGGATGACGTCATAATGATTACGTCATAAATGATTCTATATGGAATCATGAACTGTCTTTAACTCTTAATAGTCCGACACGTACAAATTGTATGCCTCTACTATTTAATAATCACGCTGTTGAATATTTTGAAGCTAATTTGACTGGACGCTGTTGCTGCCATAGGCAGCAATATGGCCGAGTCAAATTGGTTCCGAAATATTCAATAGATTACCTGTATAGTTTTCTGGAAATTGATAGTCAGGGAGTTCAAAGATCGATCGATCCAAACACGAGTGAGGCGTGGGTGAAGCTAAGCTACAGGTGGGCGAGACATAGCTGATTCATTGGAGCCCGCTACCACGCGCTTGTATGACGCAACCTGTGGGTTGACTGATGATGTACAACTGTGACGGCATTCCGAGACAAGTTTGACGCATGCCACCGCATATACAATGTACATCTGTACTATCAACCAACACCTAGGCTCGCATGATTACGTGATTATATCGAAAATCGCGATTATTTTTTAAATCGTGATTTTAAAATTCAAGAAGTAAATAATCGAATAATAATGAATAATTTCTATTGCATAAAATATTTTAAATCCTACCTTTTAATTACTCTTTAGTGCGATCGATCACGGAGGTAAACATTTTGCTCGGTGAATGCATAACCATTTGCCGGCCAGGCGAAGGCTATTTTTGAAAATGTACCACTAGAATGACTGGCTCGAGCATCGAGCCAGACACTTCATTGATCATTGATACATTAAAAAAAAAGTCTTCTGTTGGCCTGTAAATGGAAATTTCTAAACACCATTCCAGCCTACAAAATTGATATACCTTTGTTGCTATGTCTACCTACTTTGTACCCATACTGATTAATCGCGTAATCGCGATTATTTTTAAATAATCGAGCGTGATCACTCACAGCAATAATCGTGCAATCCTACCAACACCACAGGCCGCGGAGAGGATAGTCTCATATGACACGCTATAAAGCATGGGCAATAAGGTTTCACTGCCAGTCAATGTGGCCCGGCAAAGAGGGTAGATGTTTGCCCAGATTCTGTGAATACCACGAAATACACACATATATATATATATATATATATATATATATATATATATATATATATATATATATATATATATATATATATATATATATATATATATATATATATATATATATACAGAAAACCTTGGGAGAGACGATTCCAGTTTTAGCTATGCACCGCCTATCCCTAGTTAATCTCCGCCCACACCTCTCTCGCGATGGGATCGATCGATCCCTGATCTTCACAACTTTCAATTTCTATAATACTATGCAGGGAAACCTGTTGAATATTTTGAAACCAATTCGACTGGGTGCTGTTGCTGCCTTACTGCCTATCGCTAGGTAAGCGCTGCCCACACCTCTCTTGGGTTGGGATCTATCGATCCCTGAACTTTATGACTATCAATTTCCATAAAACTATGCAGGGAAAGCCTAAGGCAGCAACAGAGCCCAGTCAAATTAGTTTCAAAATATTCAACAGAATGTTTATTAAATGCTAAAGACATACAATTCGTACAACGTGTCCGACTATTAAGAGTGAAAGACGGACTATATCGAGTCATTCATGTCGTCATGATTGTGACGTCAGCATACACGTCACGCAGTTGATTATGACGTCATATGATTGAGTGAGGAAATGGATTCATGAATTTACTGTAAACCTAGCAAACACCTGCAAAGCTCCCAGAGTGCGCCAGTGCGCAAACCTGTCAAATGCGCTACGCATCGATCTGCAAGTGACAGGGCCGGGTACACTGAGAAGCGAGACGAACCGGTGGCACGCTGGCTAAGTATAAAACACAATGGCCAATGACGAAGAAGGGCCGGTTAGAGCTGCAACATGTTTGTATACTATTGGAGCCGCAGAACAAAGTACATCGTCATCATTATCATCGTCGTCACCATTATCATATCATCATCGTTATCATCGTCGTCGTCGTCGTTATCGTCATCGTCACCATCATCGTCGTCCCCCCGGTCATCACCACCACCATCATCATTGATGTAGTGAAACAGCAAGCGTGGCTCTAGCTTATCAATGGACGTTGAATAACGAAACCAGCATCCCACCAAGCTTCTTTATTCCTAAGATTTCAAACTCAATTTATGATTTCTAAGAAACCCATTTGTTTTCGTTTACCAATTTGACAAACACAAGACAGACAGACAGACAGACAGACAGGCAGGCAGGCAGGCAGGCAGGCAGGCAGACAGGCAGGCAGGCAGGCGGGCAGGTAGGCAGGCAGGCAGGCAGGCAGGCAGGCAGACAGACAGGCAGGCAGGCAGGAAGACAGGCAGGCACACAAACAGACAGGCAGACAAACTTATATTAGCTGTACTTATGATAGTTAAAGTGCTTCTCAGCTATAAATGTTGCTCGCTGGAACCCAATTAACAATCGGTTGAAGGGGTACCAAGCGGTCTCCGAGATACCTGCTTGCAAAATAATTACGGTGACGCTAGACCTGTGACGTGTGCAAGGGAACGTTTTGCGGATTACCTTTCGTATAGCTAGCGACTCGCTAGGCAGTAGGCGAGTATATTCGTCTGCCCGTAATCCGTCGTGCAATATCGCCTATATTTGTCATCGTGTCGAAATTGTCCCTTTCAAAATTTTATAAAATTTTCAGTGCCAGAATGTTCCGCACATCGAGACCAATGAGATTGAGATCATGAGTTCAAACTTCAATGCCATTGTGACCTTGGTATAAAACCCTACCTTTTAAGGTAAAGTTTTGCGTTTAGCTCAACATATCGTCTTATATCTCAGGATAGGTTCACCCCATTTGAATTTAATTAGGTCACATGTTTACTTATATGAAGTACAATGATATTGAGGTCAGAGGTCAAGGTCATTGTAACATTTGTATAAAAGGCAGAGTCTAACAGTTCGCTTCTGGTTAGCTCCTCCAGCCTTTATTTCAGAATTGCCCTAATTATTGGAACTACGCATCGTCATATAGTTACCTCAACCAGAAGGAGCAGCACATACATTCAGACTTTTTAGGTCAAGGTCATTTTGATCTCAATACAAATGTAGATTTACATTTGGAAGTGTAAAATGCCAAGATTTTCGCCAATATCTCGTAGGTGTAATATTGATGTTTTGTTACACGGGTGGCCGAGTGGGTTGGTAGATATTCCTTGGTGTGTGGGTGGTTGAGTGAATGGTGCCACTGACTTTGCGTGCATGCTTGAGTGTGAGAGTTGGACGGGGCCACTAAACCTGATCGAGTGGGTGGGTGAGGGGAGGAAATGAGTGACAGTAGCGGCGAGTGTCTGGAACTTGTGATGTTATGAAAGAAATTCGACCACCTTGGTAGAGACGTTATCTCCGGGTGGTGAAAAAACCCCATCTTGCGGCATGCATCATTCAGTTTAAGACTACTTTGTTGTCAAAATACGTGGATAATTGACAGTTATTGACTGAGATAAGAAATTCAATACATTTCTTTACGACAAATATACAGAATAGGCCTTGTATCACTGGTTTGTCGGAGAATGAAACTAACACTATCCTGCTAGTGCGAAGCTAGGAGAAATTGGCAAGGGATAATAATAAGTGGTGGTGGTGGTGGTGTTTTAGGTTTAACTTAGTAATAATCACGCACGCGATTCAATAATTACACTATTTTTACGTGATAATAGAGTTTGGCACACAGAATGATATATCCGGTTTAGAAAAATCAGTAGCTCGCAGTCCGCAGTCCGCGCGTGTACTATAAACGCTTAAATAATCGTGAAGTACACCACTATTGCATACAAGCGGAATACTGGCATATGCCCGTTGATAAAGATCGTTTCCTTGTACACATCACAGGTCAAAGGTCACTTGAACAAGACGGATTTCTGATTAACCCATTTCCTTTAAGACAAATGATATTTTATGGGGAAGAATGGCTAGATGCATTTATTTCCTGATATTTAATAATAATTTGCTGCTGAGCATACTGGGATTGGGGTGGGGTTGGGGGGGGGGGTTGGGGGTGGTGTGTGTGTGTGTGTGTGTGTGTGTGTGTGTGTGTGTGTGTGTGTGTGTGTGTGGGTGGGTGGGTGGGTGTGTGTGTGTGTGTGTGGATGTCTGGGTACCCCCTTTAAGGGACATAGACCTAAGAATTGTGCCACGTTGCGGTTATAACTAATAACCATGAACAACGCCTTAATAGCCCTATATCCTGTCTAGTGGTTATCAAAAACTATTAATTGCACGTTTTCAAAGTAATTTATCATTAATTCAATATTCTTGGTCTGTAAATATTTCGGAATATTGCAATACAACTGTCATGGTTCAGATGATAACCGAGTATATTATGGTACAAGGCGTCTAGCTGCTAACGCACGCACAAACGAACACGCATATAACCAGATCCTCCCCCACGTTCGTACCAATGGGGGTGTAAGGGTTAATATGGTATAAGCCGTGCAGCCATAACGCGCGCACAGACAGACACGCCTATAACCGGATCCTCCACCATGTTCGTACTAAGGGGTGGGGGGGGGGTTGGTGGGGGGAGTGGGTGTAGGGGATAATATGATATAAGACATCCAGCCCTAACGCACACACGGACGAAAACACATACACCCGGAATCTTACGTCAACTTCGAATTAACCACTTGTGACCGTGCACCGGAGGCTACAGTACAGCCCAAAAGTAACGTAGACATGGTTCTAAAACAGAATAAATCACACTGTTGAATATTTTGAACATAATGGAGGAAACCAGTTTTAGCTATTCCCGTCCATCTCTAGCTAAGCTCCCCCATGCTTCCCTAAACTTCTTGACTATCAATTTCTAGGAAACTATACAGGTAAGCTGTTGATTATTTTGAAACTAATTTGACTAGGTGATGTTGCTGCCTATGGCATCAACAGCACCCAGTCAAATTAGTTTCAAAATATTCAACAGCACGTTTATTAAACAGTAAATGCATACAATTTGTACAACAACGCTACGTCCGCCACAAGTTAAGCATTTGTGACGATTCAAGATGTCATTGACTATAATGTCATCTTACACGTCGCATATTCGATTATGATGGCATATGATGGATGGATAAATAAACTGGAAATGTTCATTGGATTGGATAGATTGCTGCCATCAATGTCTTCCAATACAATCATGTTCAAAATGGTCAACATAGCATTCCTTACTAACATGTTTCTGTTTTTTGCTTTAGACACAGGCTAACAGTTAATAGCATACGGAAAATCCTATCCAATGTTACTCTATGCCCCATCCGAGACAAGATCGATTACTTCACCGGATCATGTCAAAGTGGCTTCAAACTTGGACACAGCTGTGTAGACATTGTATGGGCTCAACGCATGCTTATGTCGGTAGTCATGTCCAAACACTGGGACTTTTACAAAATGGGCATTGACATGTCACGAGCCTTCGACACAATTAAACGCTCAAAGATCCTAGATGTATTACGCCAGGCCAGTTGCAATGAAAATGAGCTACGACTAGTGAGACTACTACTTACAGACACCAAGCTGAGAGTACGAGTCAAGTCAGTGAAGTCTGTAGAGTTTGAGACATTAATCGGCTCCCCGCAGGGAGATGGTCTATCTCCGGTGCTTTTCACCTGCTACCTTACTGCCACATTAAAATCTGTGTGGGAAAGTTCCACAAGACTAAACCCCCCAGTGTCAATACTGGGCATGCCGCTAGAGATGGAATATGCCGACGATGTGGACTTCATAGACGAGGAAAAGAAACCCCTTGACGAACTTCTCCCAATAGCTGCAAGCAAACTGAAAATTGAGAATCTCTTTATGAGTGAATCCAAAACAGAGTTCACCCACATATACCTATCGACAAAGCATGAAACTATAGAAAATGACGACCCACTTCATGGCGGCGAACCATGGAGGAAGAGTAAAATCATGGGCTCACTGCTTTGCAGTGCTGTTGACATTTCTGCACGCTGCGTCATGTGGAACATAGCTTTCCAGTCTTTCTGGAAGCTATGGATTCGTAGATCAAAGATGCCCTTGATCAAGAGGCTACGTTTGTACAATGCAACCTGCATATCCCTGATGCTGTATAACTGTCACAGCTGGGCAGCTCCAAAGGCAGCTCTAGACAAACTCGATGCCTGCCACAGCAAACACCTACGCACCATCACTGGACACCGATGGCCAGACAGCATAATTTCCACCGATGCACTATACAAGATGTGTAATACATCGCCGCTGTCTGTAAAAGTCGCCCAGAAAAGATGGTCCATGTTTGGCTAAGGATGCCAGAAGCGATACCAGCACAATAGAGAGCCTTGGAATTCGCCCAACTCGGAGTCAGTAAATACAAAGCCAGGAGAGGACGTCATTGCATAAATCTGCTAAGCGTGCTACGAGGTGACCTCAAGAAAGCAGAACTCGGTACACTCAAGTCAAGAATGGATCTGAGGACGCTAAGGATTTCGGCTGAGGACAAGACACAGTGGGCAAAAGCGAAGGACTGATTGCAGCTGTAGGATGTTTCTACTACTACAGCCGCAGAATACAGTAATCATATATACATATTTGTTAATTTTTTATGAGCTGTACCGTAGTCGACTACGGTCAACTAGATAGTTAACCGTTTCACGTTAGTCTGAGATTTAGTCAACTATAGTTAACCATGGTTAGCCAGTCGAACTTGACATAGGGATTAATGTGATAGACTGGTTCCCGACCCTACTGCTCTCCGTTTCTGAATCCGCGCAACAGCCTACGTACCTGTGTAGCTAGATAAAAATAATCGCGCCTATTGCAGATACTCGGGAAACTGTCACCCCTGACGTCTCTCGCGCGCTAAATACATAATAATTAATAATAAAATTTATGATTTATTTAATTACTCTATTTTATTTATTTATTAACTGCGTGCTTATAAAATATGGTAATATTTAGAGACGGCACGTGATCACGAAGACGTCCTACATCAATCAAGCGCGGCACCTGCGTATATAAATCTTCTTGTTTTGAAACATCCTCAAAACATATAACCATTACGTTGACAATAATTTTAAATTTTTGAACCCTGAGGTACCAATATGTCAATTCTTAACCCTTCTGTGCCAACTTAACCGGTATATCCATATAAAAAACCCACAACCACTACGACATTGTCAGTGGCCGTGAGGTATGTCAAGTCAAGAAAAGACTCTTAAAAAATTTACGAGCCTGTCTGTCTGTTTGCCTGTTAAATTAACATTTTTAATCTTTCGCCTACAAATGGATGCTGATTAAGTAAAATTTTGTACTTCCATGACTGTTAATGGGTGAATCTAGTTTGAGCTATTCCCCGCTCATGTCGAGCTTAGCTCCACCCACACTTCACCCGTGTTCGGATGGCTCCATCCATGAACTTCATGACTATTAATTTCCAGAACACTATACAACAGCGCCTAGTCAATTTACTTTCAAAATATTCAACAGAAAGTTTATTAAATAGTAAAGACATACAATTCGTACAACAACGAGTAGTCCGTCATCAATTAAGCATTCATGACGAACCTATCTACACCATTCATGACGTCGTGGATTATGACGTCACCCTACACGCTACGAAGTTGATTTTGACGTCATGTAATTGAAAGATAAACTGGAAAGGTCCATTCTGTAGTGGTCACAAGGAGTATCCATCTAAGGACAAAAGAAATCTATTTGTGTACATTACAATGTTAAATTTACCAACATAAATTGTCTTCTATTTGCGTTAAAATGCCAATTAAAAACAAACTTTCCCAATAAAGGGTCAACTGATATAAATAGCGTTTTCAGCGCCTCGAGGCGCTTCTGACACGAGCGGGTTGATGTAAGCTCAGTGGCGCATAGCCTATATGGTCACGTTGTTAGTTTGTACTATTTTGAAACAAATTTTACAGGAACCAGGCAGCAATGTTAACAGCTCTCAGTCAAATTAATTTCAATATATTCGGCGTAATATGCCCTACATTGTAGACTTAGATCGTGTTTCGAATCTAGTTATTCGTGTTCAAGTGTTTAAGATATATGTTGGTATACACATAGGGGGTCCTACTAATATTAATGGTTGGGTGTGGGGCTGGGACGTAACCATACCTTACAGATGTGTCAAATCCTTCAACGGTTTCGGCCTCTAGGGCGTATACGGTCTACGTTAATAAAGCTGACAGAAGCGTGCATCGTTGGGTTATCTGCATAATTTAACCAGCTCCTCGTTGTATGCTATTTGACGTTCGTTTGCGAACAGAGTTGCTAGAACCTGTACTCGTTTAACTGTCTGCCTGCTGAATTTCTGCAGACTACATTTTCCATGAAGCTTAACACTGAATATGCTGAATATTAATATATTTCAGCAAGCACAGTTAAACAGGTACAATAATTTCAATGGCCAATAACTCTGGACCTGTTGGATATCTTGAAAACAATTTGACTGAAAGTTGTTGGTGGCTTAGCCACCAACAACTTTCAGTGAAATTGTTTTCAAAATATTCAGCATATTCTGCAAAAATTCAGCAGGCAGACAGTTAAACAGGACAATAATTTCCATGGCCAATAACTATGGACCTGTTGGATATATTGAAAACAATTTGACTGAAAGTTGTTGGTAGATTAGCCACCAACAACTTTCAGTCAAATTGTTTTCAAGATATCCAACAGGTCCAGAGTTATTGGCCATTGCAATTATTGTACCTGTTTAACTGTGCTTGCTGAATTTTGTATTTCCATGCAGTTTAACACTGGATATGCTGCAAATTTTGAAACCAATTTAGCTGAAAGTTGATGGAGGATAAGCTACCAACAACTTTCAGTCAAATTGTTTTCAATATATCCACCAGGTCCAGAGTTATTGGCCATGACAGTTATTGTCTGGTGGCTGCAGTCATGCGGTTAAGGTCTCCCAATGCGAACGAACAGACAACGTTCTTTGGTTTAGTTTAGTTTAGTTTATTCGGTTCACTTCTCTTGAAGTATACGAATACAGGTACATGAATAATACTTTAGTAATGGCGGTATACAGTACATAAAAAATGTGTGCATATAATCTATTTCACAGTCAATTATGGCATTTGACCGATCGCGTCTGCGAAGCATGCGTCATAAGCCGGTGCCCGATTTCGAATGCTTACAATTGGAGTCAGGCACCAGTGAAAGACGATAGCCTCACAAACACGTTCAGGCGAATGCCACACGTATTTTACTATTTGCATAAAATACTTCACCAAATTCTCTTGATCAGAGCCAGTATTCTCCCGCGACGAGGTTTGCCAAGGCTGATCGATGGGCGCCGCTCTCTTTTGGAGCGACGACCTCCGCCCAGATCAGGGCCAGATAATTGCTTTTGAAATTAAGTATTGGTATTTAAGTGCGCTAAATAGCAATTTTATCAAGTTATATGTATATATGTAGGTATTTTTATATGTCAGGACGCACGCATACGCACGCGCGCTCGCAAACACGCGCACGTGTGCCCAACACGCGGGTACGCACTTCGAGAGAACTATTCAGTAGTCTTTTAGTTTACATTACAGATCAATATTTAACTTGGTTTCATCAGTGACCGCTTATCAAACCACGGCAAATATTCATTATATATTAAAAATGTATATTCTTTTTCATTTGAACCTGTTGAAAATAACGTTGATAAATTTACATAGTGATATCAACTTCGTCCGGTCTTATTCATTCATGAGTTGATACATTTTAACAGTACTTGGATTTGCTCTAAAGTATCTATCTATATACGTTTTTCTTCCTACAGCTAGAGATGGGCATTCTAAAAGATAATGAAATTCATCTCCCAGTGTGTTTTGATTGCATAAGGTGCAAACACGCTCATGTCTAGGGAGATGTTCAAATCGCCCAGCCTCTATTGGTAACCTGTGATTAGAAGTTCTAAATTTACATAGCATTTTTGACAGTGTCTGAGGGAGCGAGGTTAAATACGTTTCTAGTCTCAAAGTTTCCTTAAAAATTCTATACGATGTGCAAATACTGCTGTTAAAAACTTCTCGTCTCCATTTCTGGATATACTGATCAGAGTTACGTTCTGTTTTCGTGCTAATTTTTATCATTTAAATTTTTTGTTTCATGTCCATAAAACCGATATTCGGTTAAAACCGATATGAAAAGTGATATCGAAACCGATATGGCTGTAAGCCAAACCGCGCAGCCCTAGATCAGACAGTACTTGTTTTGTAGTGAGCTTTAACCATTCAGGCTGGCCTGGATTCTGCCTGTGCCATACATCTGATAACCCAGTATTATCAAGGAGTGCTTTCACATGTGATATCCATGGCCATTGGGATTCGTTATTTTCGTGCATGCATAGTAACAATAGTTTATATGAGATTTTCGCCATTTTTCCACATACTAATTTTGCCCAGTATGTGGTTATCCTATTATTAATTTGTATGCTCAACGGGAACTGGCCAAGTTCGCCATAAACCATTGCACTGTGTAGAATATTTAACTCCTAAAGTCATTTTATAGAATCGTTTCTGTAATTTTTCAGCTGGGGTGACATTCTCAAAGCCCCAGATTTCGCATCCGTAGAGCATGATTGGGAATACCATAGAATCGAAAAGTTCTAGCAGTATATCTATCGGTAAATGGAGAGAGGTTGCTTTTGAAATTAAGATGAACATAGCTCTACTGGCTTTTTCATGCGTGTGCTTTATAGCCCTAGTAAACTTGCCGTTGTATGCAAATAGTATACCTAAATATGGGTATTCGTGCACGATTTCTATATCTTCATTGCCGAGCCTAAATTTTGGTAGGTTTCTGAGCTTACCTCTAGAGAATATCATACATTTAATCTTGGAGACGTTAATAGATAATTTCCATGTGTTGCAATAGTCATGCAGTGCGTTTATGATTTTTGTAGTTCTGGCGCGATTTTGCCATTATTATTGTATCATCCGCATATAATAATAAAAATAGTTTTAGGCATAGGTCAGATCCAACCGTGAATTTTGATTCAGATAATTGAGAAATGTTAGTGAGGCCATTGCAAGATGCAGAAATGGTGCTTTCTACGTCATTTAAGAATAAGGCAAATAATAACGGAGATAAATTATCCCCTTGCCTTACCCCGATATCACATGGGAAAAAATCTGACATATTGTTATTTACAGAATCCTTGAGGCATGATTTAGCACCTTTATATAAATTATAAATTAATACAAATATTTTACCATTAATATTGCTTGACAACAGTTTCATCCATATATGTATTCTATGCACAGAGTCGAATGCCTTTTTATAACCTACAAACGCGCAGTAAAGACGCTTGCGCTTTGCTAGATATATATCTATTAATGCTTTTAATGCAAAAATATGATCTGAGGTAGAGTACCCCGCCCTAAATCCAGCCTGCTCTTCCCCAATTAGGTCAATACCGCCCGCATACTTCGTCAGTCTGTTGTTAATGACAGTGGTAAAATGCTTGCAAAAACAGCTGAGGAGGGTGATACCCCTATGATTTTCAGGATCCAATATAGTGCTTTTGTTTTTATATAGTGCTAAAATTATGCCTTTGGTCCAATTTTCCGGTATATGTCCTGATGCCAAAATAATATTGAACAGTTTGGTATAGACACATAACATGTACGCCGTTGAGAATTTTAGAAATTCGTTCAATATCTGGTCTATGCCGCAGGCTTTATTGTTTTTAAGCGGGGTAATTAGCGGTTGTTATTTCTTCCTCCGTGAAAGTGTCATTTAAAGTAACGTTGTTCTTTACTGAAGCTAACGTTTGAAAATCTGGCTCTACAGTGGCTTCAGAGCCCTCGTTGAGCTTTTTGAAATGATCTATTAAGCTTTCTACCTTGTGTACTTTTGGTTGTTTCTGTGACGCCGGTGCATTGATGATATTCAAGAACGCTTTCGGGTCGCGATTCTTTACGTCGTGCAACTTTTTCGTAAATGAATTAAAATATATTTTATTCTGTTTCTTCAACTCTCTTTTGTAGTTGTTGCTCATACGTTGATTTATTTCTTTGTTGGCGTCATTTTTATTTTTTAGATATTCTCGTTTTGCTTGATAGAATTCTTTTCGTTTATTTTTGCAGGCTTGATTGTACCACGGTTTGCAATTCTTTATAGGAGCCGTTTTCTATCTAGCTCCGCTCCTCATGTACCCAGACATTTTGCTGGCTGTAGTCAGTATCGATGTAATTTGAGCTACAATATTATTGACGCTTTCAGCACCAATTACTGGGGGCAGCAGCCAACATGTCTAGATGCCAGTTTGTACACAATTGGTGTCAATACTACTCAAAAATACATTTGTATTCTTAGTTTGCCATTTTGGTTTGGGAGGCAGAACATGTTCTCTATCGTCATTTATACAGTCACTAGACATCTGACAACAATTCATTAAAATCAAGTGTATCAAACATAGTTATAAGCGGAAACATACAAGGGGATACAATGCAATAATCTACCACACTGGCATCTCTGCAGGTAAGTTTGCCAATGTGCTTATCATTCCCGGCCCTCCAGTTTACAATAAGTATGTTTAAGTTCTCGCACATCTCAATTAGTCTGTTCCCGTAATTGTTTCTTTTTATGTCGTTTTTAGACCACCTCCACATGGGGATATCATAGAAGCGGGCATCATTATTAACATCAATATTAAAAGATAAAGTATCACCATTGTAAAACGCGGGGCCGTCTAGTTGGTTAACTGTTACAAAAAAATCAATCATGTGATCAGTATGGACATTAAAATCAACCAGGAGGATTATTGTTTGGTCATTCTCGTGGATTGTAGAGGGAACTTCTTGCTCTAGTACATCAAACAGTGAAATATTAGAGTAATTAGAGTTTTCTGGGGTACGTACAAGACTCCACCAATAGTATCCTGACTTAGAAGGTTTATGCTCATCTTAAACCATAGGCTAATTTCGGACTCAGATTCAAGTATACAAATGTGCTCAGAGATGTCCTGTCTAATTAATAAAGCGACCCCACCAGATCAAATTTTGCATTTAGTTCTATTGGTCGTATGGCAAATACACCCTTTAACGGTAATTGCGTCGTACTGACATAATTTTGTTTCTGTTGCAGCAATCAGATCATAATTTGAAATAGATTCTTCGAAGTCTGGCCCTCTTAACTTCGACCGTAGCCCACATACATTGATTACGAGACAATTTAGGCATCCTTTGTCAGTTGGCACTATGGGAGCGCCTTCATGTGTTACATTAGAGTTAACGTTCGGGGCAGCGTCCATTCTATTTTGTGCGGGCTCGTGTTAAACCATGGTTAAACGATGTGTTACTAGGATCGGGGTTAATGGGGTCAGTGGCTGTAGTAACAGTGGTAGAGATAAATTGTGTAGCAGACCCGGTAGCGAAAATGTGTGTCGCAGCAGTGGTAATGGTAATTTGTCTAGCAGCAATTAGAGTGGTAATTTGTGCAGCAGCAGTGGGAGTGGTAATTTGGGTAGCAGAAGTGGGAGGGGTAATTTGTGTAGCAGCAGTGGGAGTGGTAATTTGTGTAGCAGTAGTGGGAGTGATAATTTGTGTAGCAGCAGTGGGAGTGATAATTTGTGTAGCAGTAGTGGGAGTGATAATTTGTGTAGCAGCAGTGGGAGTGATAATTTGTGCAGCAGCAGTGGGAGTGGTAATTTGTCTAGCAGTAGTGGGAGCAGTAATTTGTGTAGCAACAGTGGGAGTGATAATTTGTGCAGCCGCAGAGGGAGTGGTAATTTGTGTAGCAGTAGTTGGAGCAGTAATTTGTGTAGCAGCAGTGGGAGTGGTAATTTGTGCGGAAGCAGTGGGAGTGGTAATTTGTGTAGCAGCAGTTGTAGCAGTAATTTGTGTAGCAGCAGTTGTAGCAGTAATTTGTGTAGCAGCAGTTGTAGCAGTAATTTGTGTAGCAGCAGTTGTAGCAGTAATTTGTGTAACATCAGCGGTAAAGATACTTTGTGTAGCAGCAGCCATAGTGGTAATTTGTGTAGCAGTGACGGTAGTGGCACTTGGTGTAGCAGCGGCGATAGCAGTGTGTGTGGTATCAGAAGTAGTAGTCGTGTTAGTAACATCAGCAGTTTCATGTGTCGCGTTCGTAGCTGATGCAACCCAAGTTTATTTCTTTAGAACCAAACAAATCTCACAGGGTGGGCCTCGATATGAATAGCAGCTATGATTTATACTTGTAGCAATCAATTCGCTGATTCGGACGAAATTCTGCGCTGGAAGCGGGTGATTCGAGTGAATTCTTTAGAATTGCTACACACTAGAGGGAATTGCGCAATAAGAATCTAGCCATCTTGCATTTGCGTCGCACCAATGTGACCAAGACTACAAATAGCCGATCAAATTGTAAAAAAATGGAGGCCACTGGAGAGCTTCTTGTGTGATACTTAGTATCATTTGCGTACCAAATTTATTGATTTTATCATTTATGTAACTTTACTCACATCTTGTCCGCTTCCGACCGAAATTGCCTGAAACTGGTCCTTGATTGGAGCGATGTACCAATTTCACATTTATTACACTCAGGCTACCGGTAGATACCGGGGTATAAAATTGTGTCACAAACAATTAGGGAACTAGATACACACGCAAGAATTCACTTATCAAACCTGCTAGTACAGATGCATCTACTTGTTGTTGACCAAGGCGTCTCGCGTTAAGTAGCGAGTGCTCTATTGCCTCGGTTGTTTTATCTTCTGTAGCGTGGTGTTGTAGTGAAGAAGGTCTCTGATCATGCCCAAACAGAGTGAACTGATCAGTGCCTCATTATCAAAATTAACTTGTTTCTGTCCAGCGGGGCTAACTTAATGGACCTTTCCATTTTTAGCTATGCCCCGCCTATCACTAGCTAAGCTCCACCCACACCTCGCCGTGTTGGAATTGATCGATCCCCAAATGCCCTAGCTATCAATTTCCTGACAGCTATACAGGGAAGCTGTTGAATATTTTGTAGCTAATTTGACAGGGTGCTGTTGCTGCCCATGGCAGCAACAGCGCCCAGTCAAATTAGTTTCAAAATATTCAACATAATATTTATTAAATAGTAAAAGCATTTGTACAACAACGCATAGACCGTCTTCAAATATGCCTTCGTGACGTACTTATTGACGTCATTCATGGCGTCATTCATTATGATGTCATTGTACACATCACGCAGTTCATTATGACGTCATATGATGGGTGGGTACTTCGGAAAGGTTCATTGTACACACGATTGTCACTAGCAGAAACATTGGACATTTAACGAGTTTCATTTGATATGTGTGACCTCAGATTGTAAGATAGTCTCCACCTGCTTAATGCACATATTGTCATTAAGATACCGAAAATTCCGTTTTAATGTGTCATTTATGAATTCTGGTGCTTGAGCTTCTTCTAGCTGGTAAAATTTACGAACTCAACGCGTCACGACAAACTTTCTTCTGCAAATTCTGAATGTATAGTTGGTGGAATTCGATGATGTACATCAAGGTAAAGAGTGCCTCATCTGCTGTACCTGCAGTGCTCATAACCTAAGGGAGTTGCGCTGGGCTCTTGTGAACAGTAGTAGTAGTAGTAGTAGTAGTAGTAGTAGTAGTAGTAGTAGTAGTAGTAGTAGTAGTAGTAGTGGTGGTAGTAGGAGTATTATTATTATTATTAGTAGTAGTAGTAGTAGTAGTAGTAGTAGTAGTAGTAGTGGTGGTGGTAGTAGGAGTATTAGTAGTAGTAGTAGTAGTAGTAGTAGTAGTAGTAGTAGTGGTGGTGGTAGTAGGAGTATTAGTAGTAGTAGTAGTAGTAGTAGTAGTAGTAGTAGTAGTAGTGGTGGTGGTAGTAGGAGTATTAGTAGTAGTAGTAGTAGTAGTAGTAGTAGTAGTAGTGGTGGTGGTAGTAGGAGTATTAGTAGTAGTAGTAGTAGTAGTAGTAGTAGTAGTAGTAGTAGTAGTAGTAGTAGTAGTAGTAGTAGTGGTGGTGGTAGTAGGAGTATTAGTAGTAGTAGTAGTAGTAGTAGTAGTAGTAGTAGTAGTAGTGGTGGTGGTAGTAGGAGTAGTAGTAGTAGTAGTAGTAGTAGTAGTAGTAGTAGTAGTAGTAGTAGTAGTAGTAGTAGTAGTAGTAGTAGTAGTAGTAGTAGTAGTAGTAGTAGTTGCCTTTATGAGCCACTGATAAAGGTCTTTTGAAATTAATCATTGGATTAATAATTGCTTAATCGTACCCATATACTACATTGGCAGACTTGTTAAACCTGAATACGCGTGTTGATGAGCTTTCTTTGTATGCACGTATAAGGTGTGAAGTATTAAGTTAAATGAAACAAATATCTATGGTTTACTATCTAATGTAGTTTTATCCCAGAACATTTGTGTTTATGAATATTTATGGCATAAGACAATGGGAAAAGCTAGAATTTGTGTGGCCTTTACATTATGTGCAAGTTAAAATATCAAAATTCCAAATTTCAGCTTCGGAACAATGATTTTCCTATTCATCACGTCGAAATTATGTTAAATACCCATCTCCACAAATTTCACCTAAAATGACCTTTGAAGAAACTTGTTCATAAAATTTCTACTACTCTAACATGCCAAAATTCAAAAGCACGCGTGCACGACACGAAGTCATAACCTGGCGTCTCGTGTCGTGTCGAACACGTGTCCCTTGTCATAAAAGAGACACAACTGTCTCATACGGTTTATGCTTTCGATAAGGAGAAGTCGCAACAAAATCGCATTATTTAAATTGTTCGTCCTGCAGCAACGACATATATTATACCTAATTGTGGATTTGGACAATGCCCTAGGCCTGGGTTTATACTCTGTTTGACATTTATAACTTAATTTGTCCGTGAAACAAATAAACCAAGCAAGTAACATGGACGAAGTCTATAATTTATGTACACACTTTATGTCCTTGTCGGCCTTCCCCTCACACCCCACCGCCCACCTGTCAGCGAGTGCAGAGTTTGTCCGTGGTTCAACTCATGCGTGCTTTTAGGCATCCAGCCAGGGCCGTCTTTTGTATCAATGTAACCCTTTAATGTTCAAGCCGGTCAAAACCCCTCGGCAGTGGCCTTGGGAATGTTCATTTGCATGCTAAGAGACGAATCCTTTTGAAAATAACCGCATCATTCATTCCAGTGGTAAATTTAAAATAAAAGCCTTGACAATGATTAAGTAAAAATTCCGCGACCTTTTAATGTTCAGGCGGTCAGAGTAGGGTCTACAGTGATCCTGAGAAATTTCCATTTGCAACTGCATCATTCGATACTCTGTCTAATATCTCCTGATTCTTGCTTCCAATGATGTGGAAGTTGATTGCTCACGCTATACTTCTTTCCTGGAACCACACCTTTAATACGTATGCTGTCATGGCTGTAGCATTGGGATTTCAGTAGGACACGCTATGGCTTCATACAGACGCCTAGTTAATGTTATTATGACATGTTCTTACTAAACATCCTCGGAAGCCGTTTAGAATATTCTTGGACTCTAATTAGCAATGCCATATTCTGTTATTGGAAGGTTCAGTACTGTCACCATAAATTTTCAAACCATTAGAAAGTCACGGAACACCTCAGGGCATCTCTTTATGCACTTTAATCGATGTGACCTGGCGCATGTACAAGACGACAAAACAAACGTTGATGTAGATTATTTCTTCCTGCTAATAACAAACTCTGTTGATGCAGAACAAAAGCTCAAACCAAGAAAAACGTGAACCTATTAACGTTACCTCCACATGAGCTTGCCGTCGCGAGCACATAAATAGAATTACCACATCTACATTTGGAAGATCGCCTGTGTACCGAAACCCTGTAATCCCTGTAGCAACTTCGGATAATGGCTGGACTGTAATGGGTGAATAAAGATGGGAACCCCTAAGTGGGCCGATGGTGGGAGACCTTCTCATATGATGGAGAACATTTCGGAGAGGGAAAATGAAAATGTAGAGAATTAACATGAAGACAGTACAACTGACAATGATACCAGCAATACAGGTGATCTGCTCGTGACTGTTTAACGGAGGAATACAGTTTTGGCCATGCCACGCCCATCTTTAGCCAAGCTCCACCCACATTTCGCCCGTATTCGGATCGATCCCTGAACTGCTTGGCATTTAATTTCCAGAAAACTATAGAAGTAAGTTGTTGAATATTTTGAAACCAATTTGACCGGGTGCTGTTGCTGCCTATGGCAGCAACATCGCCCAAGTCAAATTAGTTTCAAAATATTATTCAGCATGTTTATTAAACAGTAAAGACATACAATTCGTACAACAACGCTTAGTCCGTTATCAATTAAGCGTTCTTGACCAACTTATTTACGCCATTCATGACGCCATTAATTATGACGTCATCATATACGTCGCGTAGTTGATTATGACGTTATATGCTGGATAAACTAGAAAGGTCCATTGATAGATGAAATTATATGCTTACATAGTTTTAGCTGATCCCTATTGTCGGGTATTTAGATGTGATGATATATTTATATAATTTTTGACGTTTCCCTATAATGAATATTTCAACTATACACAAATTTTAAAATAAAATATTGTCTATCATTCACTTCTAAAGACGTTAAAAGGATACTAACCTCATCTCAAATGTTGTATTGTACTGATAGATTATGATATATACACATTTCCGGGTTGCGAATCACGCGCAGTGACGTCATACTTAACACGCCCATAGATTCCATATCACTCACTTCTCGTCGCATTCCCCTGTCTGTATCATAATGGAGGTTTCCAGTGAATCCATCTATCATATGACGTCATAATCAACTACGTAAAGAATGACGTTGTCAGGTTGGCCACGAACGCTTAATCGATGACAGACCAAACGTTGTTGTACGAATTGTATGTTTTTACTATTTAATAAACATGCTGTTGAATGTTTTGAAACTAATTTGACTAGGTGCCATAGGCAGCAACTGTTCAGCACCCAGCCAAATTAGTTTCAAAATATTTAACAGTTTGATTGCATGGTTCTCTGGAAATTGATAGCGATGTCGTTCATGGATCCATCGATCTGAATGCGGGAAAAGTGTGGGTGGAGCTTAGCTAGACATGGGTGGAGCATAGCTAAAACGGAATTAATTATTTGCTTTTTAGCATCGCTCTTATTAATTATAATTGTCTCCCAATATATCGATGGGTTCGGTTAGGACGTCTGTTTGTCTGTCTTCCTGCCTGCCTGCCTGCCTGCCTGCCTGCCTGCCTGCCTGCCTGTCTGTCTGTCTGTCTGCCTGTCTGCCTGCCTGCCTGCCTGCCTGCCTGCCTGTCTGCCTGTCTGCCTGTCTGCCTGCCTGCCTGTCGGTCTGTCGGTCTGTCTGTCTGCCTGTCTCTCTGTCTGCGTCCAATCGTTGTTAAGTTTTCAGGTTAGCTCGACATATATTTTAATATCTCTGGACACCCGCTTCCTTATATCAAGGGAATGGAGCATAATGATATTGACGTCATGCGGTTTGAGGTCAATGTCGCTGTGACCTTGGTATAAAACTATTTTTACTGTTAAGTTTTTGGTTTGGCTTGACATATCGTCTTATATCTCGATATGGTTTACTTGGAGTCCTGCTTCCTCATGTTAGGTGGATGGAGCACAATGATACTGAGGTCATGAGGTTAAAGTTCAAGGCCACCGTGACTTTGGCATACAATTATATTTTTTAAGTTTTTTGTTTAGCTGGTATAAAACTCTATTTTTTACGGTTAAGTTTTTGGCTTAGCTTGAGATATCGTCTTTTATCTCGTCATGGCTTCACCCCATCGAGACTAAACTTGGGCACATGATTACATATATCACCCAGATGAAGCGCAATGATATAGAGGTGAAAGGTCAAGTTCACGGTGACCTTGGTATAAACCTATTCTTTTCGGTTAAATTGTTGGCTTAGCTCAACATATTATCTTATATCCCAGAATTATTTCACCCTACTAGAACTTAACTTGATCACATGTTTACCCATGGCAGATGAATGAAAGACAATGACACGAGGTAAGAGGTCAAAACCAATGTAACATTTGTATAAAATGCAGGCTTTCATCAACCCAGAGTTTACGCGCTATAAAATAAATATATGTTGTGGTTAATATCAATAACTGGTTTCTTTTAAGTGTCCTTATAATTTTTTCGGTTAGCACCCTCTGTGCTGAGAGTCTTTTGATATTTTGCGACCAACGATGATTGTAGAACTTGTGGCGACAGTACTTCGTCTGAAATTGCCAAAACTGTTTAGGCATAGCCTACTTAAGATTGTTTTAAGCTCTTTCCAAGAGGAATGTTTCGTAATTTAAAATAATTTCTCATGGGAAAAACCTGTAGAGAACACATGTTTAGAGAAAAATAGCGAATAATAACAAATATGTGTAACCGGTCTGGAAATGTCTGTGTAATAAATAGTATGAAGTAACACTATATCTAGACCATTACATTACCAAAATTAAATTAAAAATTTCCCAGTCATAGAATGCCTCCTTAAGAGCTTAATGGCAAAATGTCAAGAATATCAAAATATTTTCTTAATGACTGCCCATTTAGAGGCTAAAATAAGCAAATTTATCACTGGAATGATTGGCTCGATTATCGTGCCAGTCATTCCAGTCGTAAAAAAAATGGTGTACTGTTCGCCTGCAGAAGGACATTCCTCAAGACTAATACAGATGCCGATTTTAACCGATTTTGGCATGGAAGGGCTTAAACTGTTTTGCGAGATACGGATCTATATCCACGTATATTTGGCATACAAATCGATGTTTGTTGAAAGACCATCCCGTGACATCCCTGGAGTAAGAAGCGATTTCGCGTGAGCAGGTGTCGGCAGACCGATGTTTTAGTAGTCGTAGCTTCAGGCGCTGCACACAAGCCGCACACGCGGAATTCTATGCTTGGTTGAACGGACACGCTTCGCTGACTGATGTGACGTTAAGTAGACGCTCACCCACTTTCTAATGCGAGAGTCTGTTTAAATATAGATTTGAATTGAAAATTATTCCTGGTTATGCACAACAAATGCGTGTCGCTATAATTAGAAAGAGGGGCAATTAATTAACTTGCGGACCGCAGCGATTTTAGATTCTAAAACGTAATTGGCCTACATTTCGGAAACGGGGTTATCCAACAGTGCGTCTAACACCAGCCTTCTCTCTAGGCCGAGCTTACGCCCTAAGTAGAGTAGCTACACGAGTTACTAGAGTAGCGCCTAAACGCCTAGAGTACCTACTCGGGTACGTACTCGAGGATACCCACCTATCAGCAATGGTAAGTCGAGTAGATCACGTGTTTGCATTGAAATCAATGTAAATTAAACACGTGGTTATTTACCCGATGGTAACTGATCACATGCTCATCTACCCTAGAGTACGTACGCGAGTTTTCGCCTAAACTCGCTATAAGAGTTTCCATAAAAGTTCACGTTTAAGTGTCACATGTCATGCGTCGCATGCGATTCCATTCAAACTTGGAAAAAGTTCGGTTATATCATGTCGTGGTACTCCGATCATAGGTACCACGTGGTTGGTTTTACCTGTCTATCACGCGCGCACATTTACTCTAGATTAAAGCAGGAGTAATCGAGTAGAATTTGTACCACGTGATACTGTTATCCTATTATACTCTCAGGCGTTCGGATACGTAATCGGGGTAAGCGGGGGTACCACGATAACATATCCGAACGTTGCCTTCATTCTGACCAATTCACGGTTTATTAATTTTTTTGGGGTTTACCTCAAGCTCGCATAGTTAGATAGGCGTGATATAAACACAACGAACACAGGCGTGGATCGATTATAATTGTATTCATGCATTGCTAAAATGCGACGGAAAAGTACACACACCAGATTTTAAACAAACATGGCATTTTTGACGATTTTCCGATTTTTCCTCAATCGCATCGTAAAAATCGCGATTTTAAAAATAAATCGAACTTCACCATTAAATCGAAAAATCGCAAGCCTAAGTTTTAGTATTGATGAGTTTTTCTGACTGAGAAACCTTAGAATTACGGCTACTATTGTCTGTCACGGGTGTGTAGGATTCTATATCATCGACAACCCTTGTAATAAAAGTACACAAACTATTTCTACCATCAATGATCATAGGAATATTTTTTAACGTATAAATGGAATATTGAATGTCGTTAGTACCCTAGCTTGATGACGATCTGCACAGATGCACAAATCAACCCTTCCTGTTTCACGTCACAAACAACGAACACGAACATTATTTGATTCACACGTGAAAAGGGTCTGAAGGTGAACCGCGATACGTGATTGCCTATGGAGCCTGCAGCATGGGGATTGATTTATCTGTTCACGCGTAACGCCGAACATATGAATCGTGAGATCGTGAAACGTGAACTCCTATGCAAACTCGGCCTAATGGAGGAATCATCTTTTAGATGTACTCCGCCCATTTCTAGCTAAGCTCCGCCCATAGTACGTACATGTTGGGATCGATCAACCTTGAACTCCCTGACTATCAATTTCCAGAAAACTGTACAGGTAAGCTGTTGAATATTTCGAAACTAATTTAACTGGGTACTGTTGCTACCTATGGCAGCAACGACGCCCAGGCAAATTAGTTTCAAAAAATTCAACAGCATGTTTATTAAATAGTAAAGGTATACAATTCGTACAACACCACCAAATCCCTGCGGGAAATTCCACAAGACCAAACAACCCCAGTGTCCATACTGGGTGTGGCGCTAGAGATGGAATATCTCGACGACGTGGACTTCATAGATGAGTAAAAGAAACCCCTTGACGAACCTCTCCCAATAGCTGCAAGCAAACTAAAAATTGAGATGTTCACCCACATATACCTATCTACAAAGCATGAAACTAAATAAAATGACGATCCACTTCGTGGCGGCGAACCATGGACGAAAGGTAAAACCCTTGGCTCACTGTTTTGCAGCACTGCTGACATTGTTACATGCTGCGTCATGGGGGAACATAGCTTTCTAGTCATTCTGGAAGCTATGGATTCGTGGATCAAAGGTGCCTTGAGGCATTGTTTATACAATGCAACATGCGCATCCTTGACGCTGTATAACTGTAACAGCTGGGCAGCTCATAGAAAATGTCAATTTGCAGACCAAGAGAAGAAGTTTTTTGAAAATTCCCCACTGGGATGACTGGCTCGGTTATCGCCCAAAGCAGGACTATTTTCAAATCCAATGGAAGATATTGCTGCCTAAAGCAGCAATGTCTACTCTTCCAACCAAATTGTGTTCAAAATATTTAACAACACATGTTTCTGTTTTTGTTTTGGAAACGTCATAGTAACCTATTGATGAGCTGCCAGTAGTTAGAGAAATCAACGATGTCTGGTCACATTGTAGGTCAATGATATGATTTCTGCTTAAAATCGATAGTATTTCTGTACATCTAAAATGAAATAAAAGTTATAATCAATTACGTTACGTGTATGCTGACGTCATAATCAATTACGTCATGTATTGACGTGGCGAAGTTCGTCACGAACGGGTAATTGATGACGGACTAAGTTTTGTTGTACGAATTGTATGTCTTTACTATTTAATAAACATTCAGCACCCAGTCAAATTAGTTTCAAAGTATTCAACAGCTTACCTGCATAGTTTTCTTGAAATTGATAGTGAGGGAGTTCAGAGATCGATCGATCCCACCACGGGCGATGAGTGCGTGGAGCTTAGCTAACGATGAGCAGGGCATAGCTAAAACTAGATTCATTCATTTGTGATAGGAGTGAGTAACGTCGTCCGGTGAACAGCATCAATCAGATGGAGAAACTGAAGGAACCGTGATCTCTTGATGGCATTAAAAGCACGTGACATGCCGATTCCCATCTACAAGATGGGAATCGACGCAGCAACTGACGTGGCCGTAAATTTTACGACCTGAAACCTAGTTCACCACCGTTGATACACAACATTATATATGTTTCCTAATTTTCTTGATCAGCCGTGCTAAAGCCTTCCATTTGTTTATCCGGTACATGTATGTTATTACAATCTCCGCTTTCTTTCTCCTCAGGATTTCCGATTATACAGAGATACAGACAGTGGCGCCGCGGTTACCATATTGTGCGATTGGCAAGGGACTGAATGTCGACGATATCTTGTGAGTATGGATAGCTGATATATGTCTAGGTTCTAACAATCATTCTTTCAGGTATTCCGCATCGATGACAAAGGTGTACACTATCCAGAAATTGGTGTGCAATGGACCCTTCCAGTCTTAGCCGCGCCACGTCCATCCCTACGTTCCACCCACACCTCGTTCGTGTTGGGATCGTCGATCCCTGAACTCCCTGTCTATCAATTTCCAGAAAACTATATAGGTATGCTGTTGAATATTCTGAAACTAATTTGACTGGGTGCTGTTGCTGCCTATGGCAGCAACGGCGCCCAGTCATATTAGTTTCAAAATATTCAATAGCATGTTTATTAAATAGTAAAGACATACAATTCGTACAACAACGTTTAGTCCATCACCTATTATTAGTTTGTGACAAACTTATCTATATCATTCATGATGTACATTGATTATGACGTCAACCTACACGTCACGCAGTTGATTATGACGTCATGATGACTGAAAGGGTCCATTGTTAGTCTGACTTACCTTCAACGTTTGAGTGTTTCTAAGGAGCTCGTTATTCGCATAAGCTAGCTTATGTTCAAAATAACAAAGTGATTGAGATAAATTTGTTATGAAATGACAGCGAGTTTGACGTTCAAAACATCCAACAGTACATTTTTATTTTGTTTTGGAAAAAACATGTTTTTTCTGAGCTCTGAGGCACGTTATAATTGACGTAACAATTAGGAGATTGGTGAAAGTTCTGAGAGGTTTACCATACATATGAGGATAGACATATCTCAATAGTGTGTTTTTGTTCTTGCGTTATGGTCTTTAGAGCGGATTCTACAGGCAGAGCACGCATATTTATCAAATCGATCGCTTGGAGAGTGATGGCCGTGTTAAACGATCTGAAGATCTACGCGGCGAAATTCTGCATGAGGTGACCCGTAGAACCGGCGAGACGGAAGGAGGTTAGTACTGTAGTGTAAGGGAGGTGGACGGGGTCAGAGGGTGGATATACGTGTGTGTGGGGGGGGGGGTGGGTTCGTGGGTTGAAGGCTGGTGTGGCGAGGTTTGTGGGTGGGGTAGAGGTTAGCGAGAGTGGGAACGAGAGGGGGAGGGAACGCGAGAGAGAGAGAGAGAGAGAGAGAGATAGAGAGAGAGAGCGAGAGAGAGAGAGAGAGAGAGAGAGAGAGAGAGAGAGACAGATGGGATTGTGGTGAGGGAGATGATAGGGTAGGAGTGGGGTGGGGAGAGGTGCATATATGTAAGTAAGCAAGTAAAAATATCACGGAATCGTCATCTTAATCGCCACGTCTAGAATTGATGTCAACGCCTTGAACCCCAAACTTCTAGATTCCCAATTTCAAGTTAACTATACAGGTTAGATATTTTTGTGAAAAGCTTGTAAGACGCTAGGTTTGTCCTGACGCTAACGGTTAGTGTCCGTTGAGTTTGGATGCCGATGCACTGTTTGCGCGCTCCTTTTATAGCAATCTTGTACCCGATTGTACCCGATTGTACCCGGTTGTACCCGATTGTACCTGATCCTATGTGTATGTACCCGGATATGGTAGATACATCCCATTGTAGTACAATAAATACAATAATTAACTCTACAGGTTACCCATTGGCAACAACAACAACTTCCAGTCAAATCACTCTCAAAACTATCCAACATATTAATCATTAACCCTTTCATGACGAATCCGGCCAAAATGAGCCTGTGCAGTGGTCTTGAGGAATGTCCATTTGCAGACCAAGAGCAGACTATTTTTGGAAAATTCACTACTGGAATGACTGGCACGGTAACCGAGCCCGTCATTCCAGAGATAAAATTAAAAGAAATCGCCTTCTCTTGACCTGTAAATAGACATCCAGTAAGGAAATATTTTTACTTTCTTGACAAAGTTTTAACCATTAAAGGGTTACATCGTAAACAGTATTAGTCTTTCGCATTCAAAGGGTTAATCTGTCGTACTAATACTGTATTCTCATAGCGTGCTCATCTCCAGATGTATTCGATTGGAGGAGAGCGACGCGCAGGTGTCTAAATCTAGCCTCTGGCTGTCCTTTAGCTAGCATACGTACGGTAACTAAGTTATGTTGACAGGATAGGTCGCCGATAACCACATCTGATTAATTACCTTGAATCATTCGGTAAATAAATGTGTTAATTATACGCAAATAAGTGGACTGCTAAGTGAGGAAAATTTAAAAATATTATTAAAGATGATGGCCCCGGTGACGCTGGTTAGTGGGCCGATACTTGGCCAATACCAGCCCTGCAACACGCGTATAGTCAAGGATAGCCAAGAACGACGTCGCATACATGATTAATTACAATTCGGAGAAAATATTGGGGCGAGTTCATTCATATTTATTTCACCCGTCATTGATGTTCATTTACCCATACAGATATAATTGACCTATGACAACGCGAGTGGTTGTTGCCACGTGTGCCTGTGTAACTGCGACAGGTGCAATGATAGCCTATAAACATAACTAATACCCATGATGATGATGATGATGGATGATGATGATGATCGGCGGCGACGACGACGACAACGACGAAGAAGAAGACTATGATGATGATGATGACGACGACGACGACGACCCATGGAAGATGTTCAATATTTTGAGACGCCCAGTCAAATTAGTTTCGAAATATTGAACGACGGATGTTTATTAAATAGTAAAGATATACAATTCGTACAACAGCGCGTAGTCCGTCTTCAATTAAGCGTCCGTGACGTACATATCTACGCCATTCATGACGCCATTGATTATGACGTCATACTACACGTCACGGAGTTTTTATGACGTCATATCATGGACGGATAGACCGGACAACTAGTATATCCGGTCATCAGAAACCACGAAGATCTTGCAAGATTCATTCTCAATCTATACACCTCGGCGAAATCACGTACCTGCATTACCGGCAAAACCCATAGAATCAGACAATACGTTCCGAAATTCCGTAACACGAGAACCACAATTCTAAAACAACCGATGTAGTGAATGTGCTGAAGCATATATCAAGCAATCCGACAAATACAATAACATTTATTCAAGTGAAACTTGCAATACACCAGGGCTTAATAGTCTGTCAGTTTGTACTAATTGTATGTCTGTACTATTTAATAAAGATGCTGTTGAATATTTTGAAACTAATTTGACTGATACTTTCAACCTTTGCCCCATGAAAGCAATGGACATTTCCAGTTTTAGCTATGCCCTGTCCATCCCTAGTTGTGCTCCAGCCACACCTCGCTCGTGTTGGGATCGATTGATCTCTGAACTTCTTGGCTATCAATTTCCAGAAAACTATACAGGGAAATCTGGTGATTATTTTGAAACTAATTTAACTGGATACCGTTGCAGCCTAAGACAGCAACAGCGTCCGGCCAAATTAGTTTCAAAATATGCAACAGAATGTTAATTAAATGGTAAAGCTATATAATTCGTACAACGCGTCCGACTATTAAGCGTTAAAGACTGACTATATCGAGTCATTCATGACGTCATGATTATGACGACAGCCAAACGTCACGTAATTGATCATGACGTCATAGGATTGAGCGAGGAAATGGATACATGAATTGTCTAAGAATTTAAAATGTTATGTGTTAACTCAAGCAGTTTTTGTTTATCCTAGGTTTAATCGATGGAGTTGAAACGCAGACAGTCTCTGTGACTATTACTACAGGGAATATGTCAAGGAGAAAACGATACGCATCCTTCTCGTCATCGATTGTTTACACAGTTGAATTGCTGCTGGTAACAGATTACCCAATCCACGAAAGGTAGGCCTATGCCACTCCACATCAGTCGATCGATGGAAATAAAAACATCTCATCACAGGGATCTATTTCTACCTAAGCCTCGCCAGTGGAGAATTCCACTTTATCCATCAATGATATGACGTCATAATCAACTATGTGATGTTTAGGATGACTGCATGTTCAATTACGTCATGAATGACGTAGCTAAGTTTGTCACGAACGTTTAATTAATAACGGACTAAGTGTTTTTTTACGAATTGTATGTCTTTCTATTTAATATACATTCTGTTGAATATTTTGAAACTAATTTGACTGGGTGCTGTTGCTGCAATATGCAGCAACAGCACCCAGTCAAATTAGTTTCAAAATATTCAAAAGCTTACGTGTATAGTTTTCTGGAAAATGAGATTCAGTGAGTGTAGGGATCAATTGATCCCAACACTCACTGGCGAGGTGTGGGTGGAGCTTAGCTAAAGATGGGTGGGCATAGCTGTAGCTCGCGGGGGTACGCGCTGGTCCGCCGTTAAATATCCGCCTACCGCACCGTAAGTGCGCGATGACCGGGATGGCTGGTTAGCTGTGGATCTCGGGGTTGCGGTTCCCATGTGCCGTCTCTCCTCGGATTATGAAGTACGTGTAAATAATAACTGTAACTTTCATAATAATTGTAAGTTACTACTACTACTACTACTACTACTACTACTACTACTACTACTACTACTACTACTACTACTACTACTACTACTACTACTACTACTACTACTACTACTACTACTACTACTACTACTAGTGCTGCTACTGCTACTGCTACTGCTACTGCTACTGCTACTGCTACTGCTATTACTGCTATTGCTGCTGCTGCTGCTGCTATTGCTGCTGCTGCTGCTATTGCTGCTGCTGCTGCTGCTGCTGCTGCTGCTGCTGCTGCTGCTGCTGCTGCTGCTGCTACTACTACTACTACTACTACCGAAAGCACAAACAGTGGTTATATAACTAGATAAATACCAAAATGTGTAATTATGAATTGATATATAATGTCTGATCGCCATAACATTTATAATTTCTGTAAATTCATATTCCCCATATGCCATTATGTGGCCTGGGTGTAAATACAAAATCTGAATCTGAATCTGGAGTACATAGACCGACTTCTAGAGCCGGTGGAACAGTAATGTTCCAGTGGGGCCGTGCGACCCGTGCCGCTGAGATTGAACCACATGGTGTCGTCCCAACTGTTTGTGTCACCGGTGTGTCTTTCCATACAAATTTAGAGAATGGAATAATTAGAATAATATACTTAGAATATAAATAAGTACTATACAAACCGGGTGAATCGTTTGACAGTAATATGAGCACAATAATACACAATATAGAGCTAGCTGGTGTCCTTTCTACGTGGTGTCGCCGGAGGTACTATACAGATCCAAAGACACATACAGAGAGAACATTATTGCTGCGAGAGGAAAGTGTCTCGCTCGGACCTCCGTCACCGAATATTTCATGATGGTGCGAGAGGAAGGTGCCTCGCGCGGGCCCCCGTCACAGGAATTCTCGCTGTTGCGAGAGGCAAGTGCCTCCCGTAGGCCTGCGTCACAGGAAAATGCCTTCAATGCCGAAGCGGAGGAAAGAGCTGGCAAAAAGGGCCACTCTTTTGTTCATCAGAAAATGCTAAGTGCAGAAAAATCCTAGTGAAGCCATAATTAACGTGATGCGTACTGGTTTACGTGAAGGCGGGACGAGCAATTTCCTAAGAATTCGGACGTCACCGTCTTATGTAGTTCCAAGATGCTGTATTGGTAGATGCCGCTTTATTTATGTGGGCCTTCTGCTACAGTCTAACCTACCGATTAAGTGTTTGAAACGAAAACTAGCTTTAGCCGCAAGTGGCAGGCATTCCTACCTATCGTTAGATACAGTTGTCCAATGGGCGCAGACACCTAGCTTCCCGTAGGTCGCTTTGAAAGGGCATCTACCTCCATGGATGGTAAGCGTACATGTTACATCACAACGCATCCGAATTTGATGCGATTCCGGTTACCTTGCTCCGCAACCACATAAAACATCACCTGGACAATGGCTACATATCACATAAGCAAGTTTGATCACTGACATATCGCTAAGGTGGGGGTAGAGAGGCGAATATCCTTCGCGAGCGTCCTTCCCGTGAGGGCATGGCGGATTCCAAGATCCTTCCCAGACGCTCCGACGAGTGGGTGGCGATGCGCGTCTCGTCCGTCACCGTTTCCTATGGATCTAACTTTTGACCTGTCATTAGGATTATGTTCCAATGTGCCCAGATATGCACTGCGGGCCGGTAAATAAACCTATCAATCTCACATTTATAACTATATGTTTTCGCAGTGCTTCCTTCGTTGGCGGGGTTATCTAGCTAACAAGTATCCGAGGATACCGGGGGGGGGGGTGGGTGGGTGGGTGGAGATGTATGTAAATCAGCACTTTAACCATCACCGCTCGGAAACCTCCGATAGTTTCCCAGGGTTGGATCAGATCAACGTGCTGATGGGACGTCCAAACAATTAAGAAGCCATGCGGCTAGTGGATCATGGAAAGAGACAGTAACCTTTTAATATATGTGAGGCCCTATAGATATTTGGCCAATTTTACACACCCTTGCCGGATTGCGGGTCTACATTACCGCAGCAACCGGAAAAGAGGCGTACACTATACGCCTTGCTGGGACGGCCGGCACCCGTCCGGTCGATCCGTGCTACAATAGCTAAAAGTGGATTTCTCAATTTCTCTTTAATCTCCGCTCATTGTTTATATGTGTTGGATTCGATTTGAAACTTTGAAATCTTTCAGATGCTTTTTGGTTGTTTGTTGTTTTACCATAATAAAGCCTCTTTCTCATTGCCTAATCCTGTTTAACTATTTCGTGTACTAAGTAGCTTAATATATAGCCGATATTGCATTTTGCGTTCACACTACTGGAAGATAGTTCTGGACTGGAAGGTGGCGCTACCTGATGGAGAGCGAGATAAAATGCTGACCGTAGAGCTACCTTGCAGACAGTGCGAGAAAATGCTGACGGTAACGCTACCTGAAAAAATTTGAGGGAATAGGTTGCGTTCACATAGGGAAGCAATAACTAGATATCGGAAGATAAATCGCCAGTTTTGTAGGATTAAATTTCGAATCAAATGACATATTTATTCCGGTACAAGAGGCAGTCCAATGAGAACGCTAGGCGATATACATAGTATTTACCGAATTAGTGGCTGAATGAGAACATACATTGTCCTTTCAGTTATCCATTTATGTGGTTGTAACATGTCTTCCACGGGCAATTCATACTTAAGCCTTGTTCTCACTAGAGATTTAACCGGCGTAACGCAATACTGAGGTATGGTGTTATTCCCGATTAACCCTCCAGTGAGAACACAGCCCAAGCCTTAGGCGGTGTTCTCAGTGGAAAGTGAATCAGGAATAACGCCATACTTCAGTATTTTGTTACGCCGGTTAAAGGGAAACACCAGCCCCTCTATACTACTTTGTATAAAATGAATCTACATACTGTAACGTTTTCAAAAATATAATTGTAAGCTCTGTGCTCAAATTAGAAATGTATAATTTCGTTATTTAAATATGTGATACATTAGTTAAATTTCTATTCCCGGATGAGGCGTATGACGTCATAAGTTGAATGTTTTACTCGCTGTCAGCCAATGCTATCGCACTAAAATTGCCAATTACGTTTTTATAAGACGTTTCTATTCAGCGGTGTTAGGAATATATAAACTATATTTGCGGAAATGTTGAAGAATATAAAATAAGAATCCTTTGTCTGATTTCTCTGATGGTGCCGATTTTGACATCAAGTTTTGATCTTGAGATGAATGAATGACGCGATAGTATAGGTATATCAGTACAATTGCCATTTTGAATCACCACTCTTGCTGGCGTTACGGCAGATAATGTTATTAAAGTTTCATCTATTAATATGAGAGTTTAAATAGGTCTTACATACATCCCAATACATATTTAGATATTTATGTTTTCATACTAGCTTCAAAACATCCCGAGATATTGTAATATTCATGTAATTGGCAGGCAGCTTCATAGAAAATGCCCAGATTAAGGTTCGGCAACAAATGTATGAAAATAACAAATATATTCCATACATTTGCGATAGTGTGATAAACGCCTTAATCTCTTCAATCTATACATATATAAATGATGTCGATAGCACTATCACCGACAGAGATATTATCATTCAAATGCATGCACTCCTGTCTTCTGTTATCATGGTTCTTATTGGATGGGATTCAATCTATGACGTCATAAGTTTAATTAGCGCGCAGAAAATTATAGTAACATAGCGTTTTTTAACACCATTTTAATCGGATTTAAATATAAATGTCGCAGGAAAGTTTTATACAGTAGCTCAAATATGGGGTCTACCATAGAACTGCGTGTTTTATGCAAACGATGGTGACCCTTCTTGTGTTCCCCTTTAAGTCTATGGTGAGAATATGTCTTAAAGCGATGCTAATCTCATCTCAAATGTTGTATTGCACCGATAGAATATGGTTTATAGATTCCATATCATTCATATCCTGTCACATTCCTTGATCTGTATCGCAATTATCTGTTTTGTAATATCGAGTAAATGTTGAACAGTGATCGACACCATTCTGTCTCCTCAAGCTATTGTGTGTGATGTCATGTAAGCTCCAATGCATCACATTCTTTATTATGTAATGCTCATCCCATTGAATATTTTGAAACCAATTTGACTGCAACTTCCAATCAAATTGGTTTCGAAATGTTCAACAGCTTACCTGTAGGATTGCTTTTATACCACTTTGCCACACTATAGCTGGAGCCTCTATGACTGACCGTATATACCGAGGCAGACACACCAGGGTTTTCTGATTGGTTGAAAAGTAAATCATGACAGCCATCATAGGGTGTAGAAATGTACCAACATTTAATTACTAAATCCTGAATATCTTTCCTTAGCGGCGTGATAAAAGGCTTAAAATTACCTGGATAGTTTATGACCGCGTGTTAGATCGCCTGAATAGCTATCAAGAGATGGGATTAGTTATGCTTTGAGTTAGATTGATTGCGAAGCTGTTGTAACATTAAAATCTGATTTACTTTCAGGTTTGTGAATATGAATGGTCAAGACAAAGGCCTCACGATGATGAAGCAATATTATTTCCAAGTTGTTAACGGGGTGAGTAGTTAGTGATCCGATTATCATACCATATAATCTATCTGCAAACAGGCGGTACATTAATGAGGCATTGACATGGTCAGGAAAATCTTTTGAAAAATAACATTAAAAAATAAACTGTATATTCTAAAATATGTTATTAAACATCATTTCTTGAAAAGAGTGAGCAGCTTTTTCAATTATATCAGTGAAATTCATACCATTTGGCTATTGAATTGGTCAGGGAAACAATCAGAAAAAATAACTTGCTTTGTTTTTTAAAATATAAAATGAATGTATGTATGTTCTAATATATGTTATTAAACATAATTTTTCTTGAAAACATTTTTCAATGTAATCAGTGATATACAAACCACTTGCTATTGGCATGGCCAGGGAAAATAAATCTAAAAAATGTAACTTCCCTTGTTTGATTTTTTAAGAGGAATGTATGCGTATTATAATATTTGTTATTAAAGGGTGGGGGTGGGGTGGGAGCGGTGGTGGTGGGGTTTCATTCAATATCTCAGCCAAATATGTTGACGCCAATCGACTTTAAACTTGACGTACTTCTATGTCCTATATCAACCTGATCTGGTATCAAATCTCTATTTGTCCCATCATATGGTTTTCGAGATATCTGCATTTCCGTGCTCATAGAAATTAAATGGGAGCGATATTTAAATCATGTTTTCTCCGAGAGTTTTTAACCAAATACTTGAAACTTGGTAGAAATCTTGTACCAGGTGTCATTATTGACAGCATAACGTCTACACGGCATACATGTTTACAATTATTATTATTATTATTATTATTATTATTATTATTATTATTATTATTCAGATGGCAGTTAGGTATGAAGGCATTAAGGACCATGTTATCATCAATGTTCGCCTGGCTGCATATGTTTTAGCAAAGGTATGTCAAATAATATTTTGTGGCATGAGTACTAACTAGTATTGGCAGTAGCCTCACTAGATCACTTTCGATCATATTTATCTTAAGGTGATCGTCACTATGAATTTTACTTGTCTAATCATTGGCTAAAGTATTAGCTAGTGTTGGGAATTGGTACTACTTTTGTGATCGATGATTGGTTTATATACTAACCGATGATCAATTAAGGGTTGTTCATAGCAGGTTCTCATTTTTACCCATTTTGAATGCAGTAATTATAGCACGTTCAAGGATAATTAAACATACCCTTTCAAACCAAGTCGCAGGTATGATAGATTCTTAATAATCTAAGAAATAATCTGTTGAATATTCTGAAACTAATTTGACTGGAAACTGGTGCTGCCATAGGAAGCAACAGCTTTCAGTCAAATAAGTTTCAAACTATTCAATATGTTATTGGTTTGGTTGCTTTGAAATTAACATAGTATTTCAGTGCTGAAAGAATTAATGTCTTAAGGCCTAAGACTAAGGAGTAATACTATATAGTTGTAACAATTAAATTTAAATTCTTTTCCAAAATGTATTCGTTTTCTAGCTTGACAAGTCAATTTATAAACAACCAAAATCGGTTTCTGAAATCATGATCGATCGTTTGGTTGAACAAGCAACCCAATCAATCATCGATCAAAATGATTAATCGGAACAACACTGGTTTTAGCCATTTTCTATTAGCCAGGTTCTAATTTTGCTGTCATTTAGATTATCGGCTAATGGATAGGTCTGTACATGATATTTATATACAGAAATTTATCCTATTCTATAAACAGTCTAGGAGTGATTCTCCATGGACTGAGACGCTGGCGCAGAATGGCGCTGTAGATGTAAAGAGATCATTGCATAAATTCGCCAATTTTCAAGGCGAGTTGCGGAAATGGTTAATGTTAAATCACGCTGGGACTGTGCCTGATTATGATCATGCTGTTAGTTTTAGTGGGTAAGTGATGTCGTCAGGCGATGGTCGTTTATTGTGATTATATTGTTTATCCTAATAGTATATAAATATCAATGGACCTTTCCAGCTTTGTTTATGCCTCCCTCGCCCATCTATAGCTGAGTTCCACTCACACCACACTCGTGTTGGGATCGATCGATCCCTGAACTGCCTGACTATTAATTCCAGAAAACTATACAGGTAAGCTGTTGAATATTTTGAAACTAATTTGGCAGCAACAGCGCCAAGTTAAATTAGTTTTAAAAATATTCGACAGAATGTTTATTAAATATACAAGATATACAATGCATACAACGTGTCAGACTAAGCCGTTTAAGACAGACTAAATCGACTCATTCATGCCGTAATTGATTATGATGTTATCCTACACGTAGTTGACTATGACGTCATATGATGGATGGATAAACTGGAAAGGTCCATTGGGTGTCGCATAACTAGAAATGCCCCTCCCACTATTCATTGTTTAAGTCATATTATTATTACTATTGTACAACCACTCTCCATGTGACATCTGTCCATATGTCGATCTGTCCCAACTTATGGGTTTCCTGATTTGGTTCAGATACTTAAAGGTAATGAAATGAAACGTGCTGCTTTATTATATTATTATGATCAATAATAGATCGAGTTCATGTATCAGCATTTTCGCATCAGGATTTTCATACATTTTTTCTGGAGTTTTGCCCAATCTTGGATTTCTGGAGTCGTCTTACCTTTTCCTGAATATTGTACACATTTTATTGTAACAGATAATAGTTTGACTTTCAGGGGTTTCAAACAATTTTTAAAATATGAAAAACAAAATTTTCGCTAAATATTTCTGACATTCTCCAATATATTGGGCTGAAAATTCGGACATTGTTCTGGACTTAAAAGAGACAGACCATGCTTGGGTTTCAGTTCTTTTGCAAATCTTGATGGAGTTATTCCCCCTTTTGTCTGAAATATAAAAAAATATCAGTTTTTCAATGCCGTTTATTATGCTAGATAATGGGTGTGTATTGTAAAGCAAAACTTATAGAATACCTGTCTGTGTGTGTGTGTCTGTGTGTCTGCCTGTGTGTCTATGTACTTCAAATTTCAAGAAAGTACCATATCATGAAACAGGAGTTCCTGACTGTGGCCATGATCTGGATAAAAATAGGATCTATGAATATCTCGGAGGCGAATTGTCCGATTTAAGACAAGAAACGTTGTACTCATACAATCCGATTCTGCCAACAGCAGTGACATGGAAACTCCGATAAATAAAAAATCCAAAGAATCCAAAATGTTTTATAAACTAGCAATTATTATAGCAAGAACTGTAATGCCGGTGTTTGCAGCCTCTGGTATGAGTGGTGTTATTGTTTCTTAGATGTTGTCAGATCTTTCAAAGTTATTTTTAACCTGTTTTATAGGTATGATCTACAGTATCAAGGACGATCATCAACACTTGGTAGGTAACCTGTTTGTTGCAAATATTAATGCAACAACAACATCAACATCATCAACAATAAACAACAACAACAACAACAACGTGAACAACAACGGCAACGTGAACAACAACAACAACAACAACAACAACAACATCAACAACAACAACAACATCATCAACAATAAACAGCAACAACAACAACAACAACAACAACATCATCAACAATAAACAATCAACAATAAACAACAACAACAACAACAACAACAACAACGTGAACAACAACGGCAACGTGAACAACAACGGCAACGTGAACAACAACAACAACAACAACAACAACAACATCATCAACAATAAACAGCAACAACAACAACAACAACAACAACAACAACAACAACAACAACAACAACAGCAGCAACGTGAACAACAACAACAACAACAGCAGCAACTTGAACAACAACAACAACAACAACAACAACAACAACAACAACAGCTACTACTACTGCTGCTGCTGCTGCTACTGCTGCTGCTGCTGCTGTAGCTACTGCTGCTGCTGCTGCTGCTGCTGCTGCTGTTGTTGCTGCTGCTGCTGCTGCTGCTGCTGCTGCTGCTGCCGCTGCTGCTGCTGCTGATGCTGCTGCTACTACTACTACTACTACTTCTGCTACGACTACTACTACTACTACTACTACTACTACTACTACTACTACTACTACTACTACTACTACTGCTGCTGCTGCTGCTGCTGCTGCTGCTGCTGCTGCTGCTGCTGCTGCTATAATCACTGCTGTTGCTGATGCTACAACAAAAACAAAAACAACAACAACAACAACAACTACTACTACTACTACTGTCTAATATCTTTCCAAGGTTATGCCTATTTAGGCACTATGTGTGGGACGAAGTGGAGTGTTTCCGTGGTTGAGGACAAACATGACTTGATGAAAACTACATGGACGGTTAGTCACGAAATGGGCCACAGGTAAGCTTATGACAACATTTACAGTCTTTCATTTGCATTGTGCTAAATTACCATTATATTACAACTTAGGACTGCCATAAAAACAGCCATTAAGTAGACCAGTGTTATTTCTGAAGTTAAGCTTCGAGTAATTTAAAATCCATTTACTTAAGATGGTTTAACATGTAAAAGTGAATAGCCAACTTGGTCATAGATATGAATTCTGACCCTGTCCACTTAAAGCACACCTGTTAAAAAATCAACATTACATGGACTACTATAAAATAGCTCTTAGGTAGACTGATAACAATAGCCAATAAGTGGACCACTATGATTTTAAGCCACCAATTAAATAGACAGCGAATTTTTAGTATTTGTTGCCTGACACAATGGAATGTACTATGTATTAAGTATTATGCATTCTTGAAGGCTAGACATTCAAAGAAATGATTCCAAACCAGATCTCAGCCGTGTGACTGACATATATCAAACATGTGTTTGAAAAGTCAGTAATTGAACTATTTTTCTAGTTCCCTTAATACAACATATATCTGTTGAATGTTCTGAAATTAAATTGACTGAGAGCCGTAGCTGCCATAAGCAGCCACATATCTGTCAAATTAGCCAAAAAATATCAACATCTTTTCTGTGAAATTTCAAAGGTTAACTAATGGTTGGATCCTGATGTACGCCATCAATGGACAATTCCAGTTTTAGCTATGCCCCGTCCATCTCTAGCTAAGCTCCACCCACACCTCGCTCGTGGTCGAATCTGGTCTGAACTCCCTAGTTTTCAATTTCCAGAAAACTATACAGGCAAGTTGTTGAATATTTTGAAACTAGTTTGGCTGGGTCCTGTTGCTCCCTATGGCAGGAACAGCGTCCAGCCAAATTAGTTTCAAAATATTCAACAGCATCTTTATCAAACAGTAAAGACTTACAATTCGTACAACAACAAAAAGTCCGTCATCAATTATGCATTCGTGACCTACTTATGCACATCATCCATGACGTCATTGATTATGATGTCGTCCTACACGTCACATAGTTGATTATGACGTCATATGATTTATGGATACTCTTGAAAGGTCCATTAAAAAGACCATATCTAGGAAGTCGAGATCATCTTTTTTTCTTGTAATATCATAAATGTAACAAATTTTCATTCCCTGTGACGTCATTGATTTGGAAGCAGACATTGTTCGTAAATAATTTCACAGTAAGGGCAAATTTGTTAATTTTTGCCCCAATGGCATAAGATTATATTGCCAAAATCACCATATTAACTTAGTTTTCATTCTTGCCAGCACAGCATGTCATTAATTTGTTGAACCGCGCTGTCCATATTATAAAGCTTGTTATATAATGCGGTATAGTTAGTTTGGTAATAATTTGGTTGAATGATAACACTGTATAAGACAGAAATGACATCTCTTATGGTAAATGTATCTCAAACCGATATACGAGTCTAACAGTTTCATGTATATCTATTGAGATTATGTTGTTTATCCCTTTCATGACGAAGCCGGCCAAAACCGGCCTCTGCAGTGGTCTTGAGGAATAGCCATTTGCAGGCCAAGAGAAGACCGTTTTTGAAAATTTATCACTGAAATGACAGGCTCGCTAACCGAACGATCTATTCCAGTGGTAAATTCTCAAAAATATTCTTCTCTTGGCCTGCAAATTACCATTCAATAGGGAAATATTTTGATTTTCTTGACCAAATTTGGACATTAAAGGGTTAAAAGCATGCACGTATGTACACATGTAAACAAACATCCATCACACAAACACGCATACACGCAGGCATGCAGGCAGGCAGGCAGGCAGGCAGGCAGGCAGGCAGGCACGCACGCACGCACGCACGCATGCACGCACGCACGCACGCATAACACACACGGACACACCACGTGTACGAAGGCATGCACGTATGCACATGCTCACATACATACATACCCTCTGCGAAATTTACTGATCAAAATCGATACCTTTGTTTTTCTCAGCCTGGGTGCACGACATGATGGCTCACAGAATGTGTGTATTGGTGAGAACCAGTATATTATGACTTATTCTTTGAAGAAACTTAACCAGAGAAATGAGAGAAACCCATGGCTCTTTTCTGTGTGTTCTGTCGCCTATTTCCAGCGATTCATTACAGAGCTGAATAAGTAAGAATAAAGGGATCCATGTTTATCTAATGCACAAAAAATTGCGATACTATTTCTAACTAAATGTATCCGTCGTTGTGCACTCGTTTGAACATATGTTTTATCACTTTGAACCGTTAATTTCCCAGAAACCACATAATTGCCAAAAACTCAATTTCTATATTGTGAAACTAATTTGACTGGCAGTTGTTACTGACATATATAGCTTTCAGTCAAATCTAAGAAGAAATCTTCAAAATTTAAGTGAATTTTCGGATGCGACTTTCCTGTTTCAATGAGTTAAACTTACCATTCTTATGATTGAGTTGGCAATGGAGGGATCTGGCTATGCCTCACCCATTTTATGCTAAGCTCAGCCCAAGGTTTGCGCATACTTAGATACATCTCTATATTTTGAACCCTGAATTCCTAGAATCTCAATTTTAATGTAGCTATACACGTAAGTTGTATGTTTATTGAATTGTATATCAAGACATACAATTCGTACAACTTACAGACATTTCAATGGTCATACATCATCATGACTGTAACATAAGTTAACTAGTGACATAATTGAATATGAGGTTAGATACTTAATTCACCTTTACAGAGTATCCATCCATCATCTGACCTCGTATGACGTCATAATCAGCGCAGCGTCTATGATGATGTCACAATCATTAGGTCACAAAGGGTTCCATATAGACCGTCATCAAATCTCAAACAGCCCGACGCGTTGTATGAATTGCATGTCTTTGTAATTGTTTGCTATTTAATAAACATGCTGTTGAATATTTTGAAACTAATTTGACTGGGCCCCGTCAGTATTTGACCCAGTCAAATTAGTTTCAAAATATTCAACAGGCTGTATAGTTTTCTTGAAATCGATAGTCAGGGAGTTCAGAGATCGATCGATCCCAACACGAGCGAGGTGTAGGTGGAGCTTAGCTAGAGATGGGCGAAGCATGGCTAACATTGGAAAGGTCCATTGATGGTGTACATCAGGATCCATCTGTTAGTTAACCTTTGAAATTTCACCGAAAAGATGTTGAAATTTTTAAAGCTAATTTGACAGATCTGTCGCTGCTTATGACAGATCCTTTCATTACACTGAAGTATAGAGTTTAAGCTTCTAAAAGTATACAATTACAGTTTTTCATTTTCAAGCATTCTACTATGAATGTTCGCAATTAGGAATATTAATACAGACTATACTTTGACGATCTCTCAAGATTTTTTCTGAACTTTTCTCTAGTCATGCGGTAGTGCTTGGAGATATAACCCTTACTCGCTAATAACATAAGCTTCTACAGTCATTATTATTATTATTATTATTATTATTATTATTATTATTATTATTATTATTATTATTATTATTATTATTATTATATCTATGTATTCATTCTCCTATAGCAAAATTGGCTCGAAGCACTGCTTACGGCGAACAGAACCGACAAATGTCCGCGGTTCAGTTGAATGGATAGCGCACACGAGGGACCTCATAGGCTACCTCCATACCCCGGATGAGCAGTGCCAGTTCATATATGGCCCAGGATCACGGATGTGTCGCGAATATCTAGACGTAAATAAACCATTCCCTAAACTGGTACCCCTGCTGCTACAGTTACCGCTACCACTACTTCTTCTACTACAGCTACTACCGCAACGCTGACTGCTCCTGCTAGCACTGCCGCTGTCATTGCGACTACTACTACTACTACTACTACTACTACTACTACTACTACTACTACTACTACTACTACTACTACTACTACTACTACTACTGCTCCTACTACTACTACTACTACTACTACTACTACTACTACTACTACTACTACTACTACCACTACTACTACTAGGAGCAGCAGCAGTAGCAGCAGCAGTTGTAGCTGTTGTTTTTTCCATTCGTCTTCGTCTTCATTATCAATCGTCATCATCATCATCATCATCATCATCATCATCATCATCATCATCATCATCATCTTCTTCTTCTTCTTCTTCTTCTTTTTCTTCTTCACTCTCCTCCCCGCCAATCCTTCTCCCCGTCCTCCTCCCCATCCTACTCCCACTCCACTCTCCATCCCCTTTCATCCTCGTACCCTCCTCCTCCTCCTCGTCTCCTCCTCCTCGTCCTCCTCCTCCTCCTCTTCCTCATCATCATCATCATCATCACCACATAGATCAGCATTGCTGTTCTTGTATTTCCATAGATGGTTGGAAATGTATGTACAAAGATGTATTGTTATTCGCCTAGACATGGCAGATGTCAGTTTCATCTGCCAGCTGATGGGACATCATGCGGCTCAAAGAAGGTCAGTACATAATAGGTTTGTCACACATACATCGTAACCCTTCCCACTCTGATGTCAATATTCTATCTTTTACTGTGTCAATAGAAAAGAAACTCGTGTACATTTTCCAACATCTTTTCAGGTGCTAAGGGTTAACATTAATCGCAAGTAATTGTTATATATACCAACGAATGTCTAGGCTTACTTACGAGAGCTATAGCGGTTATGCCAGTGTCCAGCAGGCTTCAGCACAGCCTCTGGATAAAGGGATCCATTTCTTGATATACCGCACCCATTTCTAGCGAGGTTTGCGCAGGTTGGAATCGATTTATATAGGCTAAACCCTGAATTCATATAATCACAATTTCAGGCTAACTATATCGGTAAGCAGTTGAATATTGCGAAAGTAATTTGACTAGGCACTGTTGCTGCATATGGCAGCAAAACCGCCCAGTCAAATTAGTTTTAAAATATTTTTCAGAATGGTGATTAAATAATAAACGTATAAAATTCGTACACTTGATTGTGACTCCAGTCAACATGTTACATAAAGGACCTTTACGGTGTTATGAACACGCTTAACCACACCTTTGCTGATAAATAACCGGGGACATAAGCCTCCAAGCTAGGAAAAGTAGCATACAGTATAACCCAGTTAGACACGGTAAAAGAAGTAGGATCACTGCGAATCCTAGGTGGGTGCCTAAATTCTGACATCAAAGGCTGATAAACAATTACATCGCTGTCTTATCATATACATCCAATATAATTACAACAAATGCCATCATTTTAACCGACACCATCCCCCAGAAATGGCATCATTTTGTTGACAAATAGGATCATGTATGTTCAGTGATGATATTCCTGTTACCTGTCTGGCGGCTGAAAGTTCTGCGGACTACATTTTCCATGGAGTTAGCTCTGGATATGCGGAACATTTTGATCACAATCTGAGTGAAAGGTGTTTCTGGCTAACCCAGCAATACTCTTCAATCAAATAGCTTTCAAAATATTCAGCATGTCCAGAGTTATTGGCCATTGAAATTATTATATTATTATGGCTTGCGGCTGTCAGAGAGTTAATTCCGACTAACTTAATGTATTTCAGTGGTGTGGCAAAGGCCGGTGTATCGCAAGCTATAAAGCTCCCATTGTTGGTAAGAGTACACACAGCTTAAAGGAAATCTAACTTTATCTTATATAAACCATCCATGTGATAGAATTTGCCACCCATAATCAATCCCTGACATTTTGCATTGTATCATGCCGACAACGATTGATATTCAGGTTTTAATAGCTAAATGCTGATGCATTTCTACAGCCTATGGTGGCTGTCATGATTTACTTTTCAACCAATCAGAAAAAACCCTAGTGTGTCTGCCGCTGTATATACGCTCAGTCATAATCGAGGCGCCAGCTATAGTTTGGCAATGTGGCATAAACGCAATCATACAGGTAAGATGTTGAATATTTTGAAATTAATTTAACTGGAAGTTGTTGCTGCCATAGGGAGCAACAACTTCCAGTCAAATTAGTCTTAAAATATTCAACTGGATTAATATTACATAATAAAGAATGTAATGCATTGGCACTTACATGACATCACACACGATCGCTCGAGGAGACAAAATGGCGGAGATCACTGTCAACATGTACTCGATATTGCAAGTAGATAATTGTGATACAGATAAGTGAATGTGACAGGAGATTAATTATATAGAATCTACAAACCAGAATCTATCCGTACAATACAACATTTGAGATGAGATTAGCTTCCCTTTGAAACTAATTCAAGCCATGTACAAATAGGTGCTCCTTAGAATGGAATGACGGTTCCCTCTGAGTGCAGGTGAACAAACTAAGTTTTCTATAGTAAACGAAAATCCAGTCAGAACTACGTAGAACAAGCAAAAGGGACCTTTCCACAGTAATGACGTCATAATCAGCAATGCTGCATGTAGGATGACGTCATAATCATTATATCATAATGATTCTATATGGCCCGTCTTTAACTCTTAATAGTCTGACACGCTGTACGAATTGCATGTCTCTACTATTTAACAAGCATACTGTTGAATATTTTGAAACTAATTTGACTGGGCGCTGTTGCTGCCATAGGCAGCAACACCACCCAGTCAAATTAGTTTCAAAATATTCAACAGCTTACCTGTATGGTTTTCTGGAAATCGATAGTCAGGGAGTTCAGAGATCGATCGATAAACTGCGAGCCTATATGTAATGAAACGAAATAAATCTTGACATATGATGATTGTATTCCATATAAATTAATATAATTTTTTAAGTTGCGAAATTGAAATAGAGGCACGAGCCTCTATTTCAATTTCGCAACTTGAAAAACTATATTAATTTATATGGAATGAAATCATCATATGTTAAGATTTATTTTAATTAAATTACATATGAAGGCATGAGCCTGTATTTCAATTTCGCAACTTAAAAAAAAATTATATTAATTTATATGGAATGAAATCATTAGATGTTAAGATTTATTTCGTTTCATTACATGTGAAGGCACGAGCCTCTATTTCAATTTCGCAAATTAAAAAATTATATTAATTTATATGGAATGCAATCATCTTATGTTAAGATTTATTTCGTTTCATTACATATGAAGGCAATATCAAGTTTATATCGCAACTTAAAAAAATTATGTTAATTTATATGGAATGAAATGGTCATATGTTAAGATTTATTTCGTTTCATTACATATGAGGGCACGAGCCTCCATTTCAATTTCGCAACTTAAGAAATTATATTAATTTATATGGAATGAAATCAGCATAAAATTTATTTCGTTTCATTACACATAGGCACATAATTTAAGCCTATATAAAAGAACACAATTTTAACAATTTTATTTTCAAGCATTCTGGTGTGAATATTGCACCTTTAATGTCCACGTTTGCTCAAGAAAATCAAAGTAGGCCTATGTGCTATTTGGATGTCCATTTGAAAACATATTTCTCATCATTCTATAGGTGCGTGTGCATTTGGTGATCAGCCAGGTTTGGTACCGTTGGGAGGAGGTCAACAGATGTCTTGTAATAGTATAGTGCAATATTATGGGCATTGGTGTCGTGCATATTCATACATCAAGCGATGCTGTTGCACTTCCTGCCTGCATGGAGGAGCCCGAGTTAATCCAAGATCATCCATGTTGGACGAATCGGGCAGCACTGGTGTATATTACAAACCTACAGTACCGCCGCCACGAGCACCACCCGCGGCAGGCCCACAGCCAAGATTCCCACCTCAATCAGGAGCTGCCCCGCAGTCAGGAGCGGGCCCGCTGTCAGGAGCTGCCCCGCAATCCGTTGTCTCGCAGTCAAGAGTTGCCCCACAGAGAGAAGCTGGGCCACAGGAAGGAGCTGCTAGGCAATCAGGAGTTGCCTCACAAGCAGGAGGTTCCACACAAGCAAGGCCAGTCCGTAAGTATTGACACTTTGGACCAAACTTATACAAAGCCAATGGAGGGATCCGATGTGTCATTCAATTATCTGACGTCAAAATTAAACTCGTCACATGTTAGCCGACGTTGTAATCAAAATCGCTTAGTCCAGTCACGAAAATCGAAAACTCAGTCACAACGGGGTGCAGATTTAATGTCTTTGAAAAATTTAGAATTTAATAAGTATGCTGTTGAATATTCTGAAACTAATTTTACTTGGAGCTGTTGCCGGCCTGGGCAGCAACAGCCCACAGTCAAATTAGTTTCCCAAAATTTTTTACCGGTATAGCTACCTTCAAAGTTAGATTCTTGGAATTCAGGTTTCAAAGTTTCAAATCTATAACAACATGGGGTGGGGCTTAGATAGATATGAGCGTGGCATATCTAAAAATCAATCCCACCATTATCTAACATGATAACGCAGGTTACTGGGCTGTACTGGGCCAATAGCGGGTCGGATTGGTCCAGTATCTACCTAGTACCGGCCCAGTAAATTACGTTATCGTGGGTAACTATAGCTGGTATAATATGAGGTAAGTATTCCTTTAAGACATGTGCCATTGCACCTCAAACCAGAGCCGAACTTAGGGCCCTGCGCAAAGTTTCTTAAATTCTTACCGGAGGCCCCTCGGAACTGACCTTTCCAGTTTATCCGTCCATCATCCGACGTCATATGACGTCATGATCAACTAATTGACGTGTAGGATGACGTCATTATTAATTAGGCCATGAATGTCTCGATATGGTGCGTCTATAATGCTTAATAGTCCGACGCGCTGTATGAATTGTATGTCTAGCATTTAATAAACATTCCGTTGAATATTTTGAAACTAACCTGACTGGACTCTGTATAGGCAGCAACAGCACCCAGTCAAATTAATTTCTAAATATTTAATAGCTTACCTGTATCGGTTTCTGGAAATTGATAGTCAGGGAGTTCAGGGATCGATCGATCCCAACACAAGCGAGATTTGAGTGCAGCTTAGCTAGAGACAGGTGGGGCATAGCTAAACTGGAAAGTTCCACTGCCGTTATGCCCGAGAGAACGCTAGGTTCCAGTTTCGACCGTAATATTGATGAGGCCCCTGAGGTTCAAGGGCTGTGGTAATTGGCGACATCAGTCTTACACCCTCTTGTGCCAGCTTGTGGTTTATAATGATAAAACTAGCCAATACTTCCTCGGCAGTTTTCTTGAGCACTGTCTATTTGCAGGCTAAGAGAAGACTATTTTTGAAAATTTACCACTGGAATGACTGGCTCGGTAAACGAGCCAGTCATTCCAGTGACAAATTTTCAAAAATAATCTTCTCTTGGCCTGCAAATTGACACAGACTAAACACAAATTTGGATTCTCTTGACCACCAATCCTTTAACCGTCAAGCGGTCAAAAGACAAACTCTTAAAAAAATATTTTCAAATTCCGGTTGTAATCTTACAAAATGGTCATTCACTGAGCAAATATTTGAATTTTTTTTAAATCTTGACAAATGAAAGGGTTAATTGATAAATGTCGTATTTTGAGTGATTTGATGCGCTGGTGTATCTCACAAATTATTTGAAATATTTCAAACCCTGAATAAAAACGATACTGTTGAATATTTTGTACATAATCAAATTGGAAGACCAATGTATAAATGGAAATTTAGCAAACCTCATATGCTGAAAGTGTACTGTGAGAAAATAAGGACAACTGCACTTGAGACGAAGTTATCCGACTGGATGTAGATTATTGTCATCGCGTGGAATGGAAATGACTGATTGGGTTATTCCTGACTTTTCGATATCTTAATTTCAAGACAATAATACAGGCTTAGGCAGCAACGGCTTCCAGTCATATTAATTTCAAAATGTTCGAAAAGAATATGCCTTGGAAAGAAGTTTACAGGGATTTAATGTAATTTATTTTGAAAAAAATTTCATATATAGTAGGTGACATTATTACAATTTAAAAAAAAAAGTACTGCAGAATATGCATCGGAAAGTAAGTAACATTGTTAAAAAGAAATTCTTTTTAAATTTGTTTAATAATTTCCCAAACAATGACATTTTGTTTTATATTTCTCCTTATTCAGAAGCCCCATGCGTGGACAATCCTCGGCCAATTCCTCAAGCGGCGATAGTTACATGTGCCAGGCTCATTGGACATTGCCACGATCCATATTTCGTGGGATTGTGTTGTGCTACGTGCAAGAGGCTGAACAGCAGAAATGGTAAGCATACAATGGAACGATCCATTATTAGCTATGCCACTCCCATCTCTAGCTAAGCTCCGCCCACTTTGTACGCATATTTGAATCCTTATTTCAAGGTAACGATGCAGGTTAGCTGTTCAGTATCTTGACACTTATTTGACCAGAGGTTGGTGCCGATAGCCGCAACAGCTTCGAGTCAAATTGGTTTCAATATATTCAACATAATGTTTATTAAATTGTAAATTCACCAAAGCCATTCAATGGACCTTTCCAGTTTTAACTATGCCTAACCCTTTCCTAGTTAATTCCCGCCCACACTTAGCTCGTGTTGGGATCTATCAATCCCTGAACAGCCTGATTATAAATTTCCAGGAAACAATACAGGTAAGCTGTTGAATATTTTGAAACTAATTTAACTATTTTAACAGGTCGCCAGGTGAAATTAGTTTCAAAATATTTTACAGCATGTATATTAAATAGCAAAGACATACTATTCGTTCAACAACGCTTAGCCCATCACCAATTATGCGTTCGTCACGTACTTATCTACGCCATTCACGAAGGCATTGCGTATGACGTCATCCTACACGTCACGTAGTTGATTATGACGTCATATGATGGAGGGATGAACTGGAAAGGTCCAGTCAGACATATTTACTATCGCCACTCATTCGACAGACCCACCTCATGTTCAATGTGATGTCAGCTAACAAGTGGTGTATTTCCGTATGACGTCAGGTACTTGATTGACAAGTCAGATTCTACTAATTAGCATAATATCACTTCTATCCCGTATGCAATCTTCGACTCCATTGCGTAGCTCATAAATAAATTATTACAACGTTTTCGAGATAATAAAAAGGAACAGATTAGTTAGTACAATTTTGAATACAAAGAAAGAAATGTTCTGTTGCGTATTGTGGACTTTGATTGGAAGCCATTGCTGCCTTTGAATTATGTCAAACATATTCAACAGTAAGGTGAATCTTGTTCTGGAAACATGTGAGGTTCTGTCTAAGTTGTACTTTGTATATTGTTTTATGACTTTTATCTCCCATTATTCAGAGAAAGTCGAATATTAATGACGTCAGTTGAAAACGATGTTTTACAAGCACACGCCGCAAGCTAGTTTGCGAATGGTGACATACTTCCTGGCTAAGTTGCAAAGAAACGAATGCATATAAGATTTTCAAATATTATTGACGAAATGTTGTGAAAAATGCTAATTGTCAAGACACCGTGATGTAAAATTTCAATCGTCATCGTCGCCGTTATTATTATTATTATTATTATTATTATTATTATTTTTAGCCTATGGAGGAAGGCGAAAACGAGCAGCAGTTTCACGTCGCAGTTATCGATATCAACGCCCGCTTCAGCAGCCTGCTGTTCTAGAGGCTAAGGCTCAGAGGCCAGTGCCTCAGAGGCCGGTGGTTCGGCAACCTGTGGTTCGGCAGCCTGTGGTCCAACAGCCTATGGTTCCTGCTGTGACTAACAATAGGTTACTTCTGGACCATCTACCTATTTTGAACATGAATCCATATATTGAACCAGAGGGCTCAGAATAACAGATCCTCATGGCTGAATTTGCGTCTGGTATGAATAACAACAACAACAACAACAACAACAACAACAACAACAACAACAAAAACAACAACAACAATAATAATAATAATATTAATAATAATAATAACAACAACAACAACAACAACAACAACAAAACAACACCACAGCCCTACCACCACCACCACCACCACCACCACCACCACCACCACCACCACCACCACCACCACAACCACCACCACCACCACTACCCCCACCACCACCACCACCACCACTACCACCACCACCCCCACCAAAACTCTACCAAAATCAACAATGATGTCCTATGGTCATGATGTGGTGGTGTTCTTGGAGACCAGATCGAATGAGCAGTCTAACCATTCCATCACCTTATTTACATAATCAATCAAGCAACAATGGGTGAATTTCGCACTGGATGAATAAGCCAACAACATCTTTTGCAACAACACATTTTGCAACAACTTGTCGCAATCACGCTGATGATCAGATACCATTATCTTCAGCATTGCACCTGATGAATGGTTAAATTGCCCACACGTATTGTAGCTGATGTGGTGTAGTGCGAGTTTTACTTAGGCCTAGTAATTCATTTACTTATTTAACGTTTACCACTCTGATGTAAATATTCTATAATTTACTGTATCTTTAGCAAAAAAACTGGTGTACATTTTTCAACAATTTCGGTGGATGATGTTGCTGTCTACAACAGCAATATCTTCCACCAAATTTGTTGGAAAATGAACACCATTTCATCTTATAATTTAAATTGAGAATTTAAACTTTTGACATCAAAGTGGCAAGGGTAAAAAAGATCCGACTCAAAACCACTTTATCTCTATGTAAACAACCTGGAGCTCCATATCAGCAAATAATCCAGAATCTGCTATATGGTCTTTTACTGTTAATGCTTCGTGCCAGTGTGTAAGATAGTCGGATATTCTACCATCACACCATTACTGCCACTATACAATGTAGGAAGACCACGCAGGATCTCAATAACCATCCATTCCATGTGAAGATCACGTAGCTCCGTTACTTGATTTCTCAATATAATTCTTTCCCTGATTACACTCCGTGCATTCTGTTACACTACTCTAAAAGGTCCTAATGACAGCAAATCCAGTACAATCATTTGTTCAACATAGAAAACGTTTTCTTCATGACTAGATAACTGCCTATCGAGCTACGATGAAGGGCGTTACAAATATTGCAATCCTGTGACTTTTAGGACAACAAACCGCAGCCGATGACGTTTGCGAGCACTATCCCTCCCATCATCTAAACAAAACTCAATCTTTTACTACAGGGTTATTTCACTGATTCCAGAAGGTTCACCCTGGGGATTTTGAACTGGTTATCTATTAACAGATACCGCTATCTGTATCTTGCTTTCAATGGCAGAATAGCTGAAATTGCCTCATCACCATGCAGCTCATTCATACCCAAGGCCTCTAACACAAAGTAGAGGCCACATGCCATCAATTTAGATCCTTTACTTCAAGTGTCACTGACATATAAAATCACGACCACACCATTTGAATGAGATTGTGCCAGTACTGCAATCATCGGTGAATGAGAAGCAGCTTAACACAAGATAAATTGCTGTTTAAATTCAGGAGATGCCAATAATTTGATGTTTGATCAAATGACTCCACTAATTTCAAAATTGCCTCTCAACAATCGTCTGACAAAGAAAACTAAATATATTTTAGTGTTAGAATTTGGTTCTGGGTATTAAACAATTTTCTCAAACCTGATACAATACCAATCTGATGACACCAAAAAGTGACAGTGCTTTACGGAAATTGACATTTCGATGGTTTCAACTTCATCCCAACACTTCTAAGGCAACCCAAATCTTCACAAAACATATTTAAATGTTTATCGCACTTTAAACTGAACACAATTGTGGCCTTATATTCATAAAATACGTTCACCAACCACTTAAGAACAAATCCATTTGTCTCTGCGGCTCTAATGTTTCATTGGTCAAACCGATGTTCATAGCTCTGAATGGATACAGATTGGCTCCAGTAGTAAATGCTTTTTTCCTCCTTCATTTCCACCTATTTCCACTTCCTAATACGCACTCATACTATCCATCATACCAACATGATTTGACCCTGTTAGGGCGTACAAACACTTGTCAATCCGCGATAAGGTGTGTGTGTGTGTCCTTGTGGGTGGCAAAATCTAATTTCTGATAATCAACCCAAACTCGAAAAGAGTTATCCTCCACCCTAACAAACACTATTAGTGATGCTCATGGGTTCTAGCTCGCCTCAATGATACCATTGTCCAACACTTTGTTAACCTGATCCTCAACTTCAATCTTCAAATAAGATGACACTCTCGAGGACCATGTATCTATCCTGTGTTTAATAATATTGCTCCTGTAACTATCTTCATCTGATCTTGAAAAATACATCCGTATACTCAGATAATAATCAATGGGCCTCCATTATCTGAGATACACTAATTATCCAGAGGAGTGTGAGGAGACTCGTTTATTTCAGCTGACTTTTAACTAGGAGACTGAATATTAATGCAATTGTAAACTCGTACCATAGCTATTTATGCTCGTTATTCAACGGGTGCATAGAACACAACAATGGAGATACCTTGGCTAAGAGCCAATGGATGTTCATATATATTCATAACATTAACATAAGCCATTCCATCTTTAGCCAACCATGCAGTTCAGGAAATCTGCAACCCTCCATTTTTGCTTTAAAAACTGTATCTTGTTCCCATATGCCAGTACCAACCAATATCTAATGCTGTAGGATATGATATGCAGGCACTGGGTTAGGTTTAGTCCAAACTGCCACCTCGCATTGTGCTTCAATGCTAATCGTTGACGCTGCAGTAGCTGAACAACTTGTGTGGTAATGCTTTTCATAGTGGTAGCAAATGATTGGACCAGCCATCATACATTAAGCAATTCTTCTTAGAATTGATCAAAATTACTTAAACCTGCAAACTATTCCAACTAATCTGAATGGGCTCTGCTATATCCCTTGAAACATAAAAGTTAAATTCAGTTTAAACAGTACCTAACTACACATAACATTTGATAGAACCAAGAGTCTGTATTTACGGACGCTTCCTAAAATTAGTCAATATATTTAATTGATAGCATTTAAGTACATTAACTCTTTTTCGAAACTTCCAACTAATTAAAAAATATATTGTGCAGTGATAATCGAACCCTTTCTGTCTGCATTCGAGAATAATTTCCCACAATATTGATGATAGCATCGCTGTGGGTGCCTCCACACTTTCTACCAAAACATGGGGCTCTGTTTTGGAGGATCTAGTTTAACTGTTAGTTATAGTCGAAGATCCATGATGATACCTGCCCTCTTGTGCCAAAATAGGTCTGCCTAGGTAATGTTAGTAACATTATCTGTTCTGTGGTATCCACTAGGACATTCTCATGAAAAGTGACAAATCTCTGCATGCATAACACATATTGTCCTGTGGACTAGCTCATAGCTAGTTGGTTTACAATTGTAAGACATTCAGTAACCAAATGTCCATACATTCCATATGTCTATCAGGAGCACATGTTTCTTTACTCAGCGTTATGCTTTACAACGTAGTAACCAGTTTCTTAATTCTAGCATTTTAGTCATCTTTTGCCACAAAACTTGTGTTTTATTGGTATCATGTTTTGCCATCTCTTCTGGCAAGACCTGATAAATGGTTGTAGTTTTCTGCTCCACAATACCTAAACTACACACTAATTTAACTACCTTCTCGAAGTGTTCTTCCATCTCCTGAGTTTCTTTATCTCTTATCTTCTCTATATCTGTTTAAAGTCACATCTTCTAGTGTGTTTTTGTTATATTTAGGATAGGGATGTCAAGCAAGTTTGCACAACTCTCCAATATATACCATTAAGTTCTCCACAGTCTTACGGGTGCATGATGTCAGCTTTGAAGTAAAAGCATCAATCAATGTGACTTATGAATAGGGTTTGACAAATTGTTCTTTCCTGCTGTTGTAATCTAATTTAACCATTGCTGAGAATGCATGACAAACTAAAAAATCTTGGTTGCCTATTAAAGTTGGAAAGATTTTCAATTTGGTTTCATCATCATCTACATCCACACTCGTCTATGACTCAAACCTCTTAATCCCACAATCAAATCCATTCCCTTGATTTCTTTCGAAGATTGATGGAATGTTTGCAAGAAATATTTATCGCAAATGTTTGGATTCAGCCATGATTCCACCATTATCTTAGAGCATGGTCGCTTACAATACATAGTACAATCAGTGTTTCCAATGCATGTCATCTTTGGCTTGAGAGGTGTTGTCTGACATCATTGTTTCTTCATCAGCTCACATAGATGAAATGCTGTTAGATGTAGTAATACTTAGACCTTTTACTTGTCTAGTCAATGGAGCTTTCCAGGTTATCCATCCGACACATGACGCCATAAACAACTACGTGATGTGTATGCTGACGTCATAGTCATTACGTCATGAATAATTCGATTTAGTTCGTTTTAGGCACTTAATAGTCTGACACACTGTACGAATTGTACGTCTTTGCTACTGCCATAGGCAGCAACAGCACCCAGTCGAATTAGTTTCAAAATATTCAACAGCTTACCTGTATAGTTTTCTGGAAATTAATAGTCAGGGAGTTCAGAGATCGATCGATCTCAACACGAGCATGGTGTGGGTGGAGCTTAGCTAGAGATGGGCGGGGCATGGCTAAAAGTGGAAAGGTCTATTTCAGCTTGGGATGATTTGATATACTCTCACACCATTTCTTCTTCGCATCTGATTTCGCATGTATCCCATGATAAAGATTATTGTATAAACCATAAAAATAGAAATATTCCATTATCTGAGACTGTCCTGATTCAATCATATTTATTATACTTTATTTTCAGATTGAGACAACTGAATGGTTACCATGATACCATTATGGAAAAAGACCTGTCTGAGTAAACCACGTTGCTTTAAAGTCCCAGCTTATTATTGTCTGTATTATATCCAAATAAGCATATATTCCTTCTGTATGAGTGAGTGTGTGCACCCATGCGTGCGTGCGTACGTGTGTGTGTGTGTGCGTGCCTGCGTGAATGCAAGTCTGTGTGTGTGCGCGTGCGTGCGTGCGTGCGTGTGTGTGTTGTGCGTGCGTGCCTGCGTACGTGGTACGTGCGTGCGTGCGTGCGTGTGTGTGATGCACGCATGTGTGTGTGTGTGTGTGCTCATGTGTGTGCGTGCATGTGCGCGCGCGCGTGTGTGTGTGTGTGCATGTGTGTGTTCCTATTGATGAGAGAGAGAGAGAGAGAGAGAGAGAGAGAGAGCGAGAGAGAGAGAGAGAGAGAGAGAGAGAGAGAGAGAGAGAGAGAGAGATTATTATACACACTTCATTGTGATATAATGTGAACAGCTGGCCACATGATGTAAATTTACATAATTTCACTGATTGTATTTATTTCAATGATTGTATTTATTATTTATTATTTCTGATGTTTCTATCCCTAGTGCTATGAAATCAATATAGGCATGATAGGTCTGACGCCATTAACATTTAATGAACCCAATTCATTTTGCTTTTATTACCTCATAAGTGTGTGTTTCCAGCATCATCATAAGTTGTAATTCAACAACATTGCTTTTGTGTAACAATGGAATAATCTAGTTTTAGCTATGACACTCCCATCTTTAGCTAAGCTTCACCCACACTTCGCCAGTGTTGGGATCGATCGATCCTCCAACTCACTGACTAGCAATGTCCAGAAAAACATACAATTCGTACAATAACGTTTAGTACATAATTAACTAAGCATGCTTGATGAACATAGCTATGTCATTCATGCCGTAATTGATTGTGACGTAATCCCCCACGACACATGTTTGATTATGGCATCATATGATTGATGGATACACCGAACTACTCCATTGCCTTACCCCCTAGCCCTTACCGACCAGAAATGATTATAGTTGGTGGTAGAAACCAATGATCGCGACTAGTCAATGATGGGATCCGATCAAACACCAAAATATATGACAACATAATCAAATATGTAACCTGTTAGCGGAGGTCACAATAAAAATGATAATTTGAAGGAAATTTGAATGTGAGTTGTTACCAGAATGTTTATAAAAGTGGGAATTCATCAAAACCATATGATTTAGACACCTTCAAATGCTATTTTCGGGACCTGTCTAAATTCTATGGTTTTGTTGAATTCCAAATTTAATAAAGATTCTTGCAACTACTCCCAGTCGAATTATCTTCAAATCACTGACAAAATATTCAACACGTTAAATTCGACTCAAGCGTGCATACAAATTGGGCAGAGTTTGCTCAGTTTTTATCGAAGGAAAGGGCGTGGCTATACAGTAGGATTTCACAACGTTGTACATGATCAGACAAAAGGCAGGAAGATAAAAAATCCTAGAACACACAGCTACTGATATTCTATTGACCTTGTTATATTATCGTAGTGCAATCAATGACTCGATTTACGTACATAAACCTAAATCAAAGATGTGAAAATACTTATATTTTATCATTTAGAATTTCTGACAGTTTTCTTAAAATTCATCAATATATTTTATTGTAAAACATTTTAATCATTTAACATTAATACTGGGCCAAAAACTGTTTCTGAGGTTGTCACAGCACATGCTAATTTGCAGTATTTACAGCATCAGTCATTCCATTGATAAATTTTCAAAAATAATATCCACTTGCTTTGCGTGTGTGTTGGAATCGATTTGAACCATTGAAACTTGAATTCCCAGAATATAAATTTCAACGTAACCATACAGGTAAGCGGGGGACTATTTTTAAAACTCTTTTGACTGGGTGCTGTCAACAGTTTATCATAACCAAGCAATAAGACTATAATGCATATTCATCTGCTATCAATATTACAGCTTAATTAATTTCATGAAAGGAAGTTAGAATGTATATCTTTGTACATCAGATCCACTTCTACCTAAGCTCGGACCACTGTGTACCCACTATCGAGTCAATTTTAACACATTGAACTCCCAGAATTCCAATTACAAGTTAGCTATACAGGATATATGTTGACTATTTAAAAATTAATTTGACTTGGAGCTATTGCTATTAGTTTCAAAATATTCAACAGATAGGGTATTAACACTTCTGTGTCAACAGCGCGTCAAAGTGCTCAAAATTCTACGTATACCAATTAACCTTTTAATGGTCAAGATTTCTTAAGAAAATAATAATCTTTTTAATAAAATTTACAGAAATAACGTTCGGTTGTCGTGCAAATAGACATTACTCAAGACCACTACAGGTGCTGTGTTTTGCCAGCTTGACCGGGAAAATGGTCAAGAAAATCCTTTTTTTTCCTTAGCTAGTGTCTAGTTGTCGGCTGAGAGAAGACAATTTGTGAAAATATACCACTGGAGTAACTGGCGCGGTTACCGAGCCAGTCATTTCAGTTGTAAATCTTCTAAATTCATATTCTCTTGGATGAAAAAATCTACATTCCTCAAGACCACTCACCACATAGTCCGTTTTGGCGCGGTCTTGACCATTAGAGTTAACTTAACACAAGAGGGGTTAAATTATGATTTCCCCAAAGACATGCAATAATACTTTCAGATAACTACTCTGGAACCCAATCATAAATAACAGTGCGCACCAAACCAATGACTCAATTTACATACAAAAAACTTTCAGAGGATTCCAGTTTTATCCATCAATTGTGTGACGTCAAAATCAACTACGTGATGTGTAGATTGCTATCATAATCAATTACGTCATGAATGAAGTAGCTAAGTTCGCCACAAACGCGTAATTGATGATGGACTAAGCAATGCTATACGAATAGTATGTCTTTACTATTTTTTAAACATTCTGTTGAATATTTCGAAATTAATTTGACTGTACGCTGTTGTTGCCATAGGCAACAACATCATGATTTAAATTGGGTTTAAAGTATTCAACAGCTAAACTGTATAGATTTCTGGAAATTGATAGTTAGGGAGTTGAGGGGTCCATCGATCTCAATGCGGGTGACGTGTGGCTGGAGTTTAGTGAAAGCTGGGTGGGGTAAAGCTCAAACTGGTTTCCTCCATTCTTTAATCTGTATATTGTATATGGATAAATCTCGATGCTGCTGTTCATAGAAAGTATTATGTGCAAATGCTGATCTGTAATTTATGCTCGTATTCGGATCAGTGGCATTGTACCTTAAAAGACATTTATTCCCCTAAATTTACATAATTTGTTATTTGTGTTGATTCTATTACTATGGAGATTGTTAAAGTCATTATGCATAGGAATTATTCAAAATGATTAAAAACTAAATAAGGATTGCTTTCTAGAAATACAGGTATCACCCAGTGTGTGTTACAATGCTGCCATCAGATACATATATTGAAATTCATTTTCTTTGAGTTATAGAGCACCATATTATATTGGAATTTTGTAGAAATGTATCCCTAAGAACATAGTACGTGAAACACTTCACGAGTTTTAATCAACACAGAATTTCCCATTTAACTTCCAAGTTGTGATATGGGTGTTGTAAATATTATTTTAAATAAGCTTTATTTTTTTTCAAATCAGACTTGCTAAGCAAATGTTTTAATATTGATACTACAATGCAATAAATTAAACATTTGGTTTCCTGTAATCGTATAGGATTATAGGTATATAATGGACGTCTACATATAATAATTATTGTACTTGTCTAAGTTGTATTATTGTGGGATCATACTATTTGCAATTATTATGCACTTTATGTTATTGCATCTGATTGGCTAATACATCTGTTGATCATGCATAATGTAGATAGATAGATATGTGTATATATGTATATGTATGTATGTATAATACTTTAAATAATAATACGTGTTGAAATATGTTATTGAAGGCTAAAACTTGGGCATTTTTCCAGTTTAATGACAAAGTCTTTTTGACTGCAGCCTCTCATTAATATTCTAATTTATTTCTGTCATTGTATTGTTGTACTCTGGTGTCATTTTAAGCCAATGTTACTTTTAAGCCATCGAATTCTTATTTGTTTAATTTTCACGTACTGATAACGTTAAGGTGAGTGTTGCTATACGCAATGTATTTATTATCTGATCTATTGTTGTTGAGTTGTTGTATTGTATTTGTTACTACTATTGCTGTGTATTTAATATTATGTCAATGACATATGACATTCCTACAAAGATAGCACCATTTGTTACAGATCTTTTGTTAAAATGACAATGTGAGTTTGTCTGTAGGATGGCATTGTCAACTCCTATGCACTCGATGTGTTCTGAGAAAATAAATAGTGTCTTGGTTAATATTAATCATTAAAGTACTCGTATTTTGTTATATTATTTTATCAACTCTTTAGTTCAAAGTAGGGTTACAATGACTGTGTTTATGTTTGTCGCTATTTTGGTCCATCATTATCATAATCTTTGAAAATATGTTGGCCATTTTTTTTGGACACATTTCTCTATTTGACCCATCCCTGGACCAAACCTGAGCCATGTTGGCCTGCTTTTCTCCCAGTTCCGGCCCCGGTAACCTTCACTATCAGGGATGATAAGTCATGTTTAGTTCTAGTTGTACTTTTAGTTTTTTAATCCTTCAAATGCTTAAGGAATATTAGCTTTCTTTAATCTAAATATAATTTACATTGTATATTGCTGTTTATTATGGCTTAAGAATTTATGTAAAATAAGCATTTTCATTGATATGCTAATTTAAGAATATTTTAAAGAACTATTCACATTTACTAGTTTTGTGAATTTTGCTAATTGTAATGCTTCATTGCATTGAATGAAATCTACGCATACTTTTTATATTAGGACAATTTGTTTACAAAGTTATTAAACTGTTTATTAATTTTTTGCTATGATAAATATTTACACATAACTATAGAAAAGGAATTAACAATGTGCTGATAAAACGAAATACATGCTTAAAATTTGAAGACGGTAGCAAGAATAGTTGTGACTAAATAACATTCTAGCACACAGAATCTAGCACATGCAGATTTATGTTATAAAGTACTTTGGAAGATCTGAAGAACTAAGTTGATGAGCAGTATTGTATTTGTTGTTATACATCATATGTTTTCAATAAAGCTGATAAGACATCTTGTATGTGAATCCTATTATTTCTACATGGTATTCCCATGCCACGTTAGTGCGTGTACAGTTTTCATCTTCCACCACCCTGTTCACGATGTCTATGCAGTGTGTATATATAAGGGGCAGTCACAGCGAGGAATGTTGAAAAAACCCTGATTGCTTCTGAGAAAATCGCATTCCTTCATGGCTCTGAAACCAGTCAATCATCATCATCATCATCATCATCATCATCATCATCATCATCAGCATCATCATCATCACCATCACCATCATCATCATCATATATATTGTTTTTGGTATTTATATTAGATTTGTATCTTTAATCGTTCATTATCAAATGGTTAGCAATATATTTTAAGTCATTATTATTTTTCTACATTTTGACATATCTTTCACTATTTTATACAACCCCCATAAATAGAGCAGTATTATATAATGGTATTATTCATTCTCCTTACTGGATGTCAGCGCAATGGACCTTTGCAGTTTATCCATCAATCATGCGAGGTCATAATCAGCGTGACACGTAGGATGACGTCATAATCAATGATGTGGATAAATTCCTCACGAATCCTTAATTGATGATGGCCTAAGTCTTGTGGTACGAAATATATTTCCCTACTATTTAATAAACATGCTGTTGAATATTTTGAAACTAATTTGACTGTGAGCTGTTGCTGCCATAGGCAGCAACACCACCCAGTCAATCTATTTTCAAAATATTCAACAGCTTACTTGTATATTTTTCTGAAAATTGATAGTCAGGGAGTTCAGGGATCGATCGATCGCAACACATCGAGGTGTAGGTTAAGCTTAGCTAGAGATGGGCAGGGCATAGCTAAAACTTGATATGTCCTTTACATTGTTATAATATGTTAAATCAGCTAAATATCCTAAATGATGTTGCTCCGAGATAAAAAGTTATCGTCAGACATAAAAATTGTTCCAAATGAAAGATATCATGTGAAATTCGTTGTTCGGAAAGGTGCCTATCCTGTCACAACTTATTTTGTTGGGCTATTCTATTTAGGGAAACACGTTTTGAGGTGACCCTGTGAAAGAAAATAGGATTGATTGATAGTTTGACCAAAAATAAGTTATTCACTGTAACACGACATCATATTTTATACACCTATTTCTGCTTAATTATTACATGTGATGCAATTAAGTGATCAATTTCTAGCTAACCCCGCCCATTTCTAGATAAGCTCCGCCCACATTTTGTGCGCGTTAGGATATATTTATATACGTTGAAACGTGATTTCTCAGAATTTCCTTTGAATATAAAGCCGCTGCCAGTGAACATAAATCACCCATAATGGATTATTAGGCTAACGTTTGTCAAACTGATTTTAAATTGCAAATCCGAATCAATAGATAACAAACAAGGCACTTACCAGGAGCAACAATGATACTGAATGTAAAATGTCCACCTCAATATCAGATATTTTGTCTAGCATTTTCTAGCATGCGAGAGAATGGATGTAAATGAATTGGAGAATCGGTGAGTAGACAGCTTTTATTTTTGAAACTTCCTTGAAGTATGACAAATCAGTTGAGTCCGGAACACAAAAGAAAGACAGCTGCGGACACTGTCCACCTCAACATTAACTAGTTATTTAACAAGTGAAAAGACTCTGACCCTAGCTTATTAAGACGAAGCCTATTCACAGCATTCATCTCCATCATTGTAACCCTAGAGATTTTTATTGGCATTCTCTTTGTATGTAAGCAATATGCACCTTTTGCGGAGCGTTTGTGTTCGTGGGATCTCACCCATATGGCGAACCATAAACCATGATAGATGGCATATTTGATAGACCTGGATAACTATCCAATTCACCTTTCCTGTGTATCAATCTATCATATGACGTCATATGACGTCATAATCAGCTAAGCGGCGTGTAGGATGGCGTCATAATCATTACATCATAAATGATTCTATTTGGCCCGTCTTTAACTCTTAGTAGTCCGACAGTTGTACGAATTGAATGTTTCTACTGTTTAATAAACATGCTGTTGAATATTTTGAACTAATTTGACTGGACGCTGTTGTTGCCATTTGCAGCACCAGGGTCCAGTCAAATTAGACCCAAAATATTCAATAGCTTACTTGTATATTTTTCTGGAAATTGAGAGTCAGGAAGTTCAGAGATCGATCGATCCCAACACGAGCGTGGGTTGATCTTAGCTAGAGATGAGCGGGGCATAAATAAAACAGGAAATGTCCATTGAAGAGGGTCTGCCAACAAAATCAATAACCACCTGTTTGGATTTAGAATAAACTGATTAATCATTGGGAATTACATTATTAACACGAGCAAACAAGATTTCAAAACATAAGAATACAAGGATACATCAGAAAACTTTGAGAGAGTGCATTCTGTTCGAATTAAACCAAATGTATTATTGAAGAGCACGGTTCTTTGTTCTAATGACAATATTGAACTCCTACAAGTTGATGATACGACTCATGATTGCAAATGTATAACTGTTTAACCTTTTATCCCTCAAATCTCTTCAAGAAAATTCAAATTTTCTCATAGAAAATGTTCATTTGCAATCCAAGAGAAGACTGTTTTTGAAAATTTACCACAATTATCGAGCCGGTCATTCCAGTCGCACATTTTCAAAAACTAAGTTTCTCTTGGTCTGTAAATGGACATTTTTAAAGACTAGTGCTGGAGACGTTTTTGGCTGATATGAGGTTTAAATGGTTAAGGTTAACCACACATTCGCACTATCTCGACACCCGCACAACTCAACGGTTATCCAATCAAAAGAGCGCATTATCGCGCCACACACGCACACTACTCAACTCCTCATAGATTCGCAGGCATAAAAACACCGGGTTTCCTTTATAGTTTTAACGCTGAATAAGTCATCGTAGTTCGATTCTGAATACCACTATGAACTGCACGTTAAACACTAGTGTCGCCAAAGTCTTCAGACTATTCAATAACATCTACACAGTTTTAGCTGACGAAACACCAAGAAAAAGTATTTAGTGAAGTTATAACATTCTTGCGTATAAACATCCCCGCAACGGATGATGTCATAGTCACCGATAAAAGACACTAGATCGTTCATTTTCTTAAGAAATGCCCAATCGTAAGCCAAGAGAATTCGATTTTTGAAAATTTACCACTGTAACTGAGCTAGTCATTCCCAGTGGTGAATCTTCAAAAATTATTTTTTGACTCACTAAGCAAAAATTTTGGTTTCTTGACCATTAACCGTTTGCTCATCAGTCCGGCCAAAAACCTCTAAAAACTATTTTCCTAAATTCCAGAGGTAAATTTACAAATAAGTAACTGTTTTATCGTGGTCATCAAATGGTCAGTCACTGGTCAAAAATATCAATATTTGTAAGAATCTTGAGAAAATTAGTGTTAATTAATAAGTGTGGCATTTAGAGCGCTTTGAGGTGCTGTTGACATAAGAGGGGCTATTATCCTTCATTCAATATTCTACGAATGATATTGGCATTTATCTCATGATATTTTACCGACTCACTACCAGCATAGCAGAAACGTAAGGCATGTTGATAATGTCATATATTTTATTATCCTCAGTAACACAGTTTGTCATGCATCTTGTTCTACAGTTTTGTCCAGATCAACTCCAAATTTGGTCAAGTTTTAGTGCCCGTGGAGCAATTGCTTGTCTGTGTTTTTATTTTGGATATGGCCAATCTTCCTCGAGCTACCCACCCTTCCGTGTCCCATGCGAAATGTATAGGGATTTTCAGCATTGGCATTTGAAGTGGACTAGGGGTTTGATTGGATCATTATCATAATTGGTCAGGATGCTACCATCGTGTCCTAAATATGAAAGTGGAAGGGTACCCCTTGGGCATCAAATATATAGTTTTTGTTTTGGCAGAAGTGCATTCCTCTTCATCGGAGAACGCATAGATTACCTACCTTTACCCATACAAGCTGAGATTCAGGGAAATGTTTGGTGTTTGGACTCCCAACTACCTTTACAGATTTCTCGAATATTTGTCATTTAGGGCTTTTTCCTTGATTTTCATGAACACTTTACGATAGTAATATCACACATGCCGGATCCAATGGTGATGGTTTCGGAGTGATCCGATCACAAGGTCAAGGTGACCCAGTTGAGAAGCAAGATACGAGTTTTCGTTTTTGGCATAGATTACCTCCCCTTACCCATATAAGATGATTGAGAGCCCTAGGCCGTGTTCTCATACAGCCACTATTTCGGTAAATACCTGGTATATCGGCTAGCGTTCTCGCTGAACTGGCTTTCGTACCGGAATAAATACGTCATTTATTTCGAAATTTAAGCCCACAAAATCGGCGGTTTATCTTCCGATATATCGCTATTGCTTCCATATGTGAACGCGGCTTATTCCCTCAAAATTTGCCAGGCAACTTTACCGTCAGCATTTTCTCTCAATGTCTGCCAGGTAGCGGTGCGGTCATAATTTTATATAGCTCTCCACAAGGTGGCACCATAGTCCATGACTATCTTCCAGCAGTGTGAATGCAGACCGATATATCGGCTATATGTTAACCTATATAGTACACGAAATAGTTAAACAGGATTAGTTAATGAGAAAGTAACCTCAGTATTGCGTTACGCCGGTTAAGTCTCTAGTAAGAACACAGCTTTAGACTGAATGAAATGTTAAATTTTGAATCCAAGGCACCCCATACAAACTTTGCAGATTTCTCGATTATATACACCTGTGCAAAAGTTAAGCACCACCCTATTTTTACGCACATGCGAGGGTATATTCATGTGCTATGAAGAAAGCAATAGCATAAACATTTATGTACCCATCCATCTTAGTGCAAGAGGTAATAATGCAACTAGAGGAATGCTGATTATGATGGTGGGGAAACACTGTATGTTTTTGTTTGAACTTGAAAACGAGGCCTGAATATGGTTACGTTGACACAACTGACAACTATTGCCCTACAGTTGACACACGTGGCTAGATTGTCATTAATGGTGTCTGAAAACGAAGTTTAACATCTGTGCACGAGTTTGAGACTGTCATTATTAATACCGGGTATATCCACCTTGTGCCTGGATGACGGCCTGGACACGACGTCTCATGCTGGTCACCAACCGACTGATACGCCATTGTGGTATTCGTTGCCATTCAAGATGGAGTGCGTCTGTTAATTCCTGTAGGTTCTGCACAGGAGGATCCCTCCTTCTCACCATGTTTCCCAGAATGTCCCAGATATGCTCAATAGGGTTCATGTCAGGGCTCCTTGCTGGCCATGGTAGGGTTTCGATGGCATTCTGGCGGAGGTATTCATGCACAGCTCTAGCACGATGTGGTCGGGCGTTGTCATCCATGAATATAGGGTGGGTTCCAGGTGCATGATTTACAAAATGAGGGACCACAACTCTATCCAGTATGGAATCTTGATATCTTTGTCCATTTAGTGTTCCAGGTACAGTCAACAGATCCAGCTTACAATTAAATGAGATGCACCCCCATATCATAACGGAACCTCCACCAAATGGAACTTCTTCCATGATGTTACGTTGGTCGTACGCCGTGCGTCTGGACCTCCATACACGAGTTCGACCATCTGTGGCATGAAGCAGGAACCGACTTTCATCGGACCAGTGTACCCGTCTCCAGGATCTCATGTTCCAGTGTCTTCTTTCGTTGCACCACCTCAGACGCTCCACTTTGTGGTGTGCAGTGAGGAGAGGACGTCTGACAGGTCTCCTAGCTTTCATGCCAGCAGCATACAGTCTCCTTTTGACGGTAGACATTGACACTCTATTGCGCGTTTCCCATTGCTGGCTGAGCACTCTGCTGTTGGTGAATGGAGATCTCCTAACAAGGCGTACTAGGGCTCGATCGTCACGGGCAGTAGTCTTCTTCGGTCTTCCAGATCTAGGCATGTCCTTCACCTCGTTAGTTTGCCCATGTTTTGCAATCAAACGACTGATTACAGTATGGTTAATGTTCAGCTGTCTGCCAATCTCTCTGCATGACATACCAGTGGTATGCATGCCTATGATTTGCCATTTCACACGATCACTTAACCTTCGTCTTGCCATAGCGGTTCACAATCAAGAGCTAATTCTCTCTGTACAAATAAACCACGGTCATGAACACAAAATTCCTAATCTTGTCGCCTAAATCTGTATGTAATGTTCTACACCTCAAACTGGACTTTTACATAACTGAACACGTGTGCTGTTTCCCGCCACGCACGGACATCAAGCGGCGTGAAGTCATGCATGCATGTGCATTTCGTACTTGAAATTATGTCAGCTAACGCAGGGACAAAAAGTATGGCAGCCTAGTTGTACCATCATGTTTCTACGTTCTATTGTTTTTGCTGGTGCTTAACTTTTGCACAGGTGTATATGACCCTTCAGGGCTTTTTCCTGGATTTTCATGAAAGCGTTACTAAGAGTATATCATGCATGCCGGATCAAATGGTGATACGTTTGGAGTAATCCGACCACACGGTCAAGGTTAAATGTTAGAGATCAAATGCCTACCTGATTTAGTCTTTTGCCTAGATTACCTCCCTTCATCCATACAATCTGATTGAGAATCTTGGATTTGCCTGAAATGTTCTTTTTGTGATCCAAAACACCACGCTCGCCTAATATTGTAAATTTCTTGGTTATTTGATGTTTCATGGCCTTTTCCTTGATTATTGGAAAATGTTATGCATGCTTCGAGTAGAATCCGATTTGATTACGGACATTTTCTGTTCCAAGAGGATTAACAGCCATCTTGATGACATCATAAATTGCAAAAGAATGAACTTCTCTAGAGCAGCTGGAAATATCAACCTAGAAATTGGGGAATATGCTTAGTGATAACAGGCCACTCATGTGTGTTCATGACAACTCAATAACTATATATGTAAGTGCGTTGTGCATTAGGCACGCTAATGCTTAGAACCCGGGCATTGCTACTTGTAGCTATATTTATTATTAATATCATGGCTGCATACACGACTCTCCTAAAGGCCCTTTCCTGTCTATTTCATCAATCATATAACGTCATAATCAACTATGTGACGCGTAGACTGACGTCATAATCAATGACGTCCTCAATGATGTAGATAAGTTCGCCACGAACGCTTAATTGACGACGAACTAAGCGTTGTTGTAACGAATTGTATGTCTTTACTATTTAATAAACATGCTGTTGAATATTTTGAAGCAAATTTGACTCGGCGCTGTTGCTGCCAAGTTCGTCCCAGTGAAATTACATTCAAAATATCTAACAGCCTACCTTTACAGTTTTCTGCAAATTGAGATTGACATAGTACAGGGATCGATCGATTCCACCACGAACTAGGCGTGGGAGGAGCGTAGCTAGTGGTGGGCGGGGCATAGCTAAAACTGGATTCCTACATCACGGGAAATACCTGCATAGGAAATAGACACAGGGACTCTTTGACTACATCATTACGATTGCACAATGTTAACCTAATGTCACGGACTTACCTCGGGCGTTTATAATAGTCGTCAACGGAAATGTCGACAGAATCGTTGGTTAGATTTATGACTGAGGAAGGTTTAGAGTCAAGGGCACTGTGCCGTGGATGTACTGAGAGGCCCGATCTTTTGTGATGACCCATTGGTCGAAAGGCATGTGTGGTTAGGTTGACACAAGTATGCCTAGCGGGTGAAAAATGTGGTGAATCGACGATCGCTAATTTAAGCTAGATTAGGTCCGAATCACGTGCGTCGCGAATAATGGTAATCTCACTACACCAAGCTTCCTTTCTTCATTTTATATGGGGCAGTCAGCCCCGATCCTCCCCTTTTTTGACTCTTGGATTTAGAGCCGTTGGTGTCACGAAAAAGAAAACCGCTTAGAATCAAAATTTCAACAACAAGAATTCAGCCCAATGAAGACATTAACTAACGTTTTGAACCTGGCGTGAATGGGACCTGTTTAACAGGGACCCGAACTATACGCCAACCAAATCAATCAATCATCAGTATTTCGGGCGTGACGTCACCCTCTCACACATCGACTGGAGAAGGCGTCTTGTGTCAACTTAACGCCATAAATGGTCAAGTTGGTAAAAAAAAACCCCGACCTCTGCAGTGATCTTGAGAAATGTTTATTTGCAGGCTAAGAGAAGAATATCTTTGAAAATTTACCAATGGAATGACTGGCTCGGTAACCGAGCCAGTCATTCCAGTGTTAAATTTTCAAAGATATGCTTCTTGGTCTGCAATTGGACCCTGGCTAAGCAGAAATTTGAATTTTCTTTACCATTACACCTTTGAAGGATAACGAAAAGCTATTTCTTTTGTAAGTTTTCGTTATAAATTTACAAAAATCCTCTTTTTGGCTGCAAAAATCAAAATTTCCTTGAAAGGTATTGGTAATTAAATGGGGTTAATTGGTGGTGGTGGTGGATGGTGGTGGGGTCGGGAGGCAAATGAAAAACATATGGTGACTGATACAATAAAATTCAGGAATTCAGTTTCTCAGTCAATCATATGACGTCATAATCAACTTCCTCACATGTAGGCTGACGTCATAAATAATTACGTCATGAAGGACGTAACTAAGTTCGTCACGAATGCTTAGTTGATGATGGACTAAGCTGTGTTGTATTGTATTTATACATTGAATTGTATGACTACTATTTAATAAACGTTCTGTTGATTATTTTAAACCTAATTTTACTGTGCGCTGTTGCTTCCGTAGGCAGAAACAGCATCCATTCAAATTTGTTTCAAAATATTCAACAGCTTATCTGCATAGTTTTCTGGAAATTGATAGTCATGGACTATTGTCATGGTCATTGTTCATGGATCGAGAGAATGACCAAATCGCGGACGTACTCATTGACTTCCCAAAAGCATTTTGGTGGAGTGGGTTGGCAAAACATATTTTTTACAACCTCGCCATACTGGGCAGTACTTATGATGTCAGCAGCAAAGATATGACGTAATTTCATTTGATTATGACGTCATACTTAATGTACAGATTGGAGTCCTCAATGGATCTTTCAAGTTTTAGCCTTTCTCCGCCAATCTCTATCTAAGCTCCACCCACATTTCGCCGTGTTGGGATTGATCGATCCCCGAATGCCCTAACTATCAGTTTTCTGAAGAATATACAGGTAGCTGCTGAAGAGTTTGCAACTAATTTGACTGGGTGCGGTTGCTGCCTATGACAGCAACAGCGGCCAGTCAAATTAGTTGCAAAATATTCAACATAATATTTATTAAATAGTAAAGACATACAATTCGTACAAACAGCGCATAGTCCGTCTACAAATATGCGTTCGTGACGTACTTATTGACGACATTCATGACATCATGCATTATGATGTCATTCTACAAGTCGCGTGGTCGATTATGACGCCATACGATGGGTTGAAAAAGCGGAAAGGTCTATTATATACATATAAAATATGTTCGTGTTTTTCTGAATGAAAATCAATGGATATTTCAAAAGGCATTCCGGAGAATGACTTGTTCCAGTTTATCAATCCATCATACGACGTCATAGCCATCTACATCGCCAGTGTAGCATGACGTCATAATCAATGACGTGACGAATGACGTCGTAATCAAGTTAGTCACGAAAAAGTAATTGATGGCGGACTAAAGCGTTGTTGTACGAATTGTATATCTTTAGGCCTACTATTAAGAAACATAATGTTGAATATTTTGACACTAATTTGACATAGGCAGCAACAGCGCCCAGTCAATTTTGTTTCAAAATATTCAACAACACACCTGTATAGTTTTCTGGAAATTGATAGTCATGGAGTTCAGGGATCGATCGAACCAAACGGGGCGAGGTGTGGGTGGAGCCATTATATACATTTCGTAACGATATAAAATATGTTCCTGTTTTTGTAAAGAGTATCACACGCCCTATGTTTACCATGACATTCGACCCCATTGACACTGTTTCGCGATCCCGCGGGCGACCAGCCGCGCAAGCTCTATCAAGATATATTCAGTAGGACCTTGGTCTTGATCGGTAATCTTTTAATCCCACGGTCCAAACTATACCAGCCAACTTTGGTGAGGATCCGGTCACTGGACTACGAGTAACACGCACGCAAACACTCACTCACGCACGCACGCACACATACCCGCGCACACACTCACTCCCACACGCACGCACACCCACACGCGCTCACGCACGCACGGAAATACGCACGTACACACATCCACACGCCCACACGAACGGACGCACGCACGCACGCCGTCGCACGCACTCATAAACACACGCGAATTTCATGGATAAACGCATAGACACGTGTCACGTTTTATAATATTTAATATGATCCGTCCGTTTACAGTATTTCTCAGAAATAACTTAACATATTTCCATCGCTATATTAACGAACTGTTGAGTACTTTGAACGTAATCGGATTTTGAAGCCTAAGGCAGCAATGTTTTCCAAATCCATTTATGTTCAAAATATTCAACAGCACATTTCTTACAAACTAACATGTTTCTGTTTCATTTTGGAAATATTTTGCCTTATTTCTGATCTGTATTGTCGCAAGAGACTGTTGCACCAGCAACAATTGTATACACATAAAGGTATCTATCTATACATTTATACACAAAGAAAAAAGGGGCAGCCTTTTTACATAATTATTGTACAGATTTTCCAGAAATGCATTAGAATAAATAAATGTATAATGTTAATTTACTTTGATCTTTATAAACTGTAGATAATTAATGTATTTTAACCTTTAATAAAATCGGACTAAGTTAACGTATTATAAATAAATTCTTTATACAATTAAGCGAATCGCGTTGTTTGTACGCTGTCCACCAAAATACAAAAACTGTAATAATACAGATTGCTGGGCACACACTGGGCTAATACCAGGCAGCCTAGCGCCAGTATTGGCCCAGTACCGAGCAGGTAACCTGCGTCATCCGGGCACCATCAAACAACGCGCACGCGCCGATTGTTTACAAGGTAGGCCTCGATCGGAAACCAAACAACAGAAATGAAGCTGTGTGTTTGAAATACGCATTTGTATCGAATACACAACAATAATTATAATGTTGTCGTACCAGCAACACTAACAGAAATCGTCACAAAATAAAGAAATAAAAAGGGCCAGCCTTTTAAAAATTCTATATTATTTGCCAGAAATATATAAATAAAAAATAAATAAATGTATAGTGCTAAATTGGATCGTTATATAAATTTAACGTAATTAATGTAATTTTTAAAACGTAAACATAATTTTGTACTATGATAACATATTATAAATAACTTCAGTGTAACCCTGATCAATCAGGCTACCTAAGACACCTACAAGAGAGGAGTCCATTTCTAGCTATGCACCTCCCATTTCTTGATATGCCCCGCCCATTTCTGGGTATACACCGCCCATTTTTACCTAAGCTCTGACCTACTTTCTAAGGGTCTTGTAGTCGGTTTTAACACTTTGGAACATGCAGTCCCAGTATCCCAAAAGAACTTTCCAGTTTATCCATCCATCATATGACGTCATAACCAACTACGTTACGTTTAGGATGAGGTCATAATCAAGGTAGATAAGTAAGTTACGAACGCATACTTGATGACAGACTAAGCGTTGTTGTACAAATTGTATGTCTTTACTATTTAATAAACATGCTGTTGTATATTTTGAAACTAATTTGACTGGGCGCTGTTGCTGCCATAGGCAGCAACAGCAACCAGTCAAATTAGTTTCAAAATATTCAACAGCTTACCTGTATAGTTTTCTGGAAATTGATAGGCATGGGGTACAGGGATCGATCGATCCCAACACGAGCGAGGTGTGGGTTGAGATTAGGTATACATGGGCGGGGCACAGCTAAAACTAGAATGGTTCATTTCGAGGTAACTATGCAGTTAAACCCTTGAATATTTTGGATGCAGTTTGATTATGGACTGTTGCTCCCTTGTGTAGCAACAGAGCACAATCAAATTAGTTTCAAAATAAACAACAGAATGTTTATTAAAATGTAGCTTCACCAAATACATAGGCTACAATTCGTAAACCTTCGTGGCGTACTCGTCAACCTGTTATTTTGATTGTGACATCAGCTAACGAGTTACGTATTCGAATTTGACCTCAGATAATTGAGTAACAGATAGAATCTCTCCATTATTTAATCAATACATAGAATACTTAATGTTTTACCCAGTTGAGCACCAAGATCTCAATTCCAAGGTGGCAGTACAGGTAAGCTGTTGAATATTATGAAACTAGTTTGATTGGGGGCTGTTGCCTCCATCCTGCTATAGGCAGCAACAAGTTCGAGTCAAGTTAACGGACATTATGGTGAGTCTAATCCCGTGTTCAGTCTAGAGAGTTAATCCGGAATAACGGCATACTGAAGTATGGCGTTGCGCAGGATTAAGGCCGCATTCTCACTGAAGAGTTAATCGGGAATAACGCCATACCTCAGTATTGCCCTACGCCGGTTAAGTCTCCAGTGAGAACACGGCCTAAGTCTCATGTGAGAACATGGCCGTAGACGATTAATGCCAAAGAACCATTGGATAAAAATGTGGCATGACACCAAAGCCGTATTCTCATTAGAGACTTAACCGGCGTAACGCAATACTGAGGTATGGCGTTATTCCCGATTAACTCTCCGGTGAGAATACACAATTCTTATACAGCCACGATTTCTGTAAATACCAGCCATATCAGCTAGCGTTCTCATTGAACTTGCTCTTGTACCGGAATAAATACGTCATTTATTTCGAAATTTAATCCCACAAAATCGGTGGTTTATCTTCCGACATATCGCTATTGCTTCCCTATGTGAACGCAGATTATTCCGTCAGAATATGCTAGGCACGCGTTAACGTTAGTGTTTTCTCTCACTGTCTTCCAGGTTACTCCTTCGAAACAGCCATACTACCCCATTTTATTGTTCATTCACCAAAAAAACACCGCCATACCATCACATTTTACTCCTCTGAAACATCAGAATTATACAGGATGCAGCCAGCAATGGCGTTGTAGCTGATCCTATGGTATTCTTGCGAAGGAACGTCCCTATCAGCGGAGATACACAACACGTTTTGTTCACATTACATATTTACGTCGGAGCAACTAGTTCGACTCAATTGATAAATCCAGTTTTAGCTATGCCTCACCCATCTCTAGCTAACTCAATTTCCAAAAAACAATAGAGGTAATGTGTTGCATATTTTGAAACTAATTTGACTCGGCTAGTGTCAATATATTCAACAGAAAGTGTATTAAATAGTAAAGACATACTTCGTTCAACTTGACGGACTATTAAGCAAATAACGGACTTGATTACATAACCATGACGTCATGAATGATTCAATACTTCTTTAACGCTCAAAAGTCCGACACGTTGTACAAATAGGTATGTGTTTACTATTTAATAGACATTCTGTCGAATATTTTGAAACTTGTTTGACTGGGCGCTGTTGCTGCCATAGCCAGCAACAGCGCCCAGTCAAATTAGTTTCATATGGCAGCAACAGCGCCCAGTCAAATTAGTTTCATAACATTCAAATATGTAGTTTTCTAGAAATTGATAGTCAGGGAGTTCAGAGATCAATCGATCCCAACACGGACGTGGCGTGGGTGGAGCGTAGATTGAGATGGGCGGAACATAGCTAAAAGTGGACAGGTCCATTGCACATTAGGGGTCCAATCGGCATCAACCAATTCTTGTTATTCAGGGTGACACGTTTATCATTTCACTTTAGCTAATTGCGTTCGTCGAACATATTTAAAGGTGGGAATTTATCTTTGCCGGTTTACGTGGACCGCGTTATTCATTCTTTCATTGTGAATGAACTACGTTCTCCATTCAAGTTGAAACCACGAGTTAATTCTCAACGCCGTGGACTATCCTGAAATAGAAACAGCATACACTATTTAATTGTTTGAAACCGGAATTCCCAAAACATGCAGGTAAGAAGTTGAATATTTTGAAACTAATTTGACAGGGACCTGTTGCGTCCTATGGCAGCAACAGCTCCCGGTCAACATCGTGTCAAAATATTCAACAGAACAGTTCCTGCGGATAATTGATTATTTTTGTATTTAGCCGTTCGCGTTGAGGGTTAGGAAATTTAAGATATTATCTTCCAATTAAAATATCATGTCAGAATATTGTTTGAGAAAACTGACGCGGCATAACTTGTAATAAAATCATGTTACGTACAGGTCATACATAAGTTAATTTTCCGCAAACAAACATAGAAACATGTTAGTTAGTAATTAGGACAACATTAAACACGATTCAATTTTCAGAGAACTATACAGGTAAGCTGTGAGAATATGTTGAAACTAATTTGACTGGGTGCTGAACATCGCCCAGTCAAATTAGTTTCAAATTATTCAATAATATTATTAAATAGTAAAGACATAGAATTCGCCCAACATAAGCTTAGTCCGTCCTCAATTAAGCGTTCATGCTGAACGTATCTACGTCATTCATGACGTAATTGATTATGACGTCATCCTACGCTGTACGCGGTAAATTATGACGTCATATAATTAATGGATGAATTGGAATCTTCCATTATTATTACGCTGTTGAAAAATTTGAAACTAATTTGAAAGGAACATATTGCAGCCATAGACAATGACAGCTTTCCGTTAAATAAGTTTCAGAAAAGCAGTTCTTCCATGACAAATGTTTAGTATTATTTAGCTTGGAAGATGCAACACCAATGCTACTTATATCAATGGAGCAATCTAGTTTTCCAGTCAATCATATAACGTCATAATCAACTACGTGACGTGCAGGCTGACGTCATAATTAATTACGTCATGAATGACTCGATTTAGTCCATCTAAAACGCTTAATAGTCCTACAGGTTGTACGCATTGTATGTCTGTTGTTTAATAAGCATGATGACGAATAGTTTGAAACTAATTTGACAAGGGCACTCTTGGTGACATAAAGCAGCAACAGCACCGAGTCAAATTAGTTTCAAAATATTGACCGATTACCAACACGGGCGAGGTGTGGGTGGAGCTTAGATAGAGATGGGCGGGTCATAGCTAAAACTAGATTCCTTCATTAACCCTCTAATGATTTATTTTAACCGTTTAAGTTTTCTAAAGAATGGACGTTACCAGTTTTAGCTATGCCCCGCGCATCTCTATCTAAATTCCACCCTCACCACGCTCCTGTTGCGATCGATCGATCTCTGAACTCCATGACTATCAATTTCCAAAAATATATGCATGTAAGCTGTTGGATAGTTTGAAATTAATTAGTTTCAAAATATTCAACAGCATGTTTAGTAAATAGCAAAGACATACTATTCGTACAACGTGTTGGGCAATAATTAATCGTCAAAGATCGAATCATTCATGACACCATGATTATGAAGTCGGCATACTCGTCACGTAGTTCATTATGACGTCATATGATGGATGGATAAACTGGAAAGGTGAATTGTTTTTGTCTGTGCATACCGAGAGAAGGCGTTTTTGTAATTTTACTACTGAAAGATACCCCTATATTGTCCTGCAAATGGCCATTCCTGAAGATCTACTGCAGCTTTCGTTGTATTTTTTGGCCGGCAATTGTAAGCAAAATTAAAGTGTTTGCACAGCCAATGTCCATTTGCATGCCAAGAGAAGAATATTATTTGAAAATTTACGACTAGAATAACTGGCTCGGTTACCGAGCCAGCCATTCGAGTAGTAAATTTTTACAAAAAATCCTCTCCAGACCTGTCAATGGACATTCCTCAGGACCGGGGCTGAGTCCGTTTTTGGTCGGCTTGACCATTAAAAGGTTAACTTGACACCCGAGCGGTCAGTATGTCTCAAGCTCGATACACACGTAACAATAAGTTGCATAGCCTACCAGCATATCAATCTGTACGTGTCAGACTTGAGCGAAGGGCTCCGGCCCGAAATCAGATTGACGTTCCCGCCTCTTCGGTAACGCATCTTTCGCGGCACGACGCCGACGCGCGCCCATCTCGAATTCTGTCATCATTCCATTGTTCATTCCTGTATGAAAACCTGCAAAATAACAGTGGCATTAATGGATGGAACCGACATGTTAATCAAGTATATGACGTCATAATCAATTACGTCACCTGCAGTTTGGCGTTACAATAATAATTAACAGAGAATACGCCGGCATGATGGTGAAAAAGGTCCTTCAATTATATATGTCTTTGATGGATTTATTATTTAATAAACATTATGTTGAATATTTTGAAACTAATTCGACTGGGCGCTGTTGCTCTCATAGGCAGCATCAGCACCCAGTCAAATTAGTTTCAAATTATTCAACAGCTTATATCTGTATGTATGATTACTGTATTATGTCTTTGATGGATTTATTATTTAATAAACATTATGTTGAATATTTTGAAACTAATTCGACTGGGCGCTGTTGCTCTCATAGGCAGCATCAGCACCCAGTCAAATTAGTTTCAAATTATTCAACAGCTTATATCTGTATGTATGATTACTGTATTCTGCGGCTGTAGTAGTAGAAACATCCTACAGCTGCTATCAGTCCTTCTTCGCTTTTGTTCATTGCGTTTTATTCTCAGCCGAAATCCTTAGCTTCCTCTGGTCCATTCTTGACTTGAGTGTACTAAGTCCTGCTTTCTTGAGTTCACCTCGTAGCACACTTAACAGATTTATGCAATGGCGTCCTCTCCTGGATTTGTATTTGCTGGCTCCATGTCAGTCGAATTCTAAGGCTCTCTATGTGGTGTCTCTTCTGGCATCCTTAGCACATGGCCAACCATGGGCTATCTTTGCTGGGCGACTTTTACAGACAGCGGCGACGTATTACACATCTTGTATAGTGCATCGTTGGAAATTATGCTGTCTGGCCATTGGTGTCCAGTGATTGTGCGTAGGTGTTTGCGGTGGCAGGCATCGAGTTTGTTTAGAGTTGCCTTTGGTGCTGCCCAGCTGTTACAGTTATACAGCATCGAGGATACGCAGGTTGCATTGTATAAACGTAGTCTCTTTATCAAGGACGTCGTTGATCTACGAATCCATAGCTTCCAGAAGGACTGGAAAGCTATGTTCCCATGACGCAGCGTGCAGAAATGTCAGCAGTACTGCAAAGCAGTGAGCCCAGGATTTTACTTTTCCTCCATGGTTCGCCGCCACGAAGTGGGTCGTCATTTTCTATAGTTTCATGCTTTGTCGATAGGCATATGTGGGTGAACTCTGTTTTGGATTCATCCATAAAGAGATTCTTCATTTATAGTTTGCTTCTAGCTATCAGGAGAAGTTCGTCAATGGGTTTCTTTTCCTCGTCTATGAAATCCACATCGTCGGAATATTCCATCTCTAGCGGCATGCCCGGTATTGACGCTGGGGGTTTGGTCTCGTCGAACTTTCCTGCACAGATTTCAATGCGGCAGCAAGGTAGCAGGTGAAAAGCACCGGAGATAGACCATCTCCCTGTGGGGAGCCGATTGATGTCTCAAACTCTACAGACTTCACTGACTTGACTCGTACTCTCAACTTGGCGTCTGCAAGTAGTAGTCTCACTAGGCGTAGCTCATCTTCATTGCAACTGGCCTGGCATAGAACATCTAGGATCTTTGAGCGTTTAATTGTGTCGAAGGCTCGTGACATGTCAATGCCCATTTTGTGGAAGTCCCAGTGCTTGGACATGCCTACCGACACAGGTATGTGTTGAGCTCATACAATGTCTGCGCAGCTGCGTCTACGTTTGAAGCTACTTTAACATGGTCTGGTGAAGTAATCGATCTTGTCTCGGATGCGGCATAGAGTAACATTGGATAGGATTTTCCATATGCCGTTGTGGAGCACAATGGGCCGCAGATTGGCAGGTGGCTTCTTGGGCTTGGGTAGTGCGATAAAGGTACCTTGGCCTACAGCATCGATGGGAAGGTGGTGCATAAAAGCTGAATTGATTAGGTGCGTGATCGGTTTTGAGATAATGTCACTTGTATATTTGAATAGTTCATTGCTCATGCCATCAGGTCCAGATGCACGTCCATTTTTCAGGGCTTTAAGTGCCTTCTCAACTTCTGCTGTTTTAATTGATGTTAGTAATGGCATAGGGTCTTCTATCTCCTATATCTCTATAGCTACCTTGAAAATGGAATTCTTAGAATTCAGGTATCAAATTTATAAATCTATCCTAACACGCGCATAAAGCTAGAAATGGGCTGGGCCTAACTAGAAAGGAAACGCTTTGTTTGTTTAACCCAATAACCGTTACAACCGTTACATTGAAGAATGGGGGTCTGTGGGACATCCCGATATATCATAGAGTGGAGTCGCATCTGACCCACATTGTTCAATACATACACGAATGAAACCAAACAGTTCGTGATTGGAGGTATCAAGGCAGCCATGTTTGCGGCCGATCTTGTAATTTGGAATTTAGAGGAGTTCGTAGGGACTGCCGAAAGGTACGACATCAAAGTGGTCTGCAAACCCTAGAACACTTGTACAAATACAGCTTGGTATCAACTCAGTGTCGGCGAAGTAGTCTGCGTTATCAGGAGGCAAAGAAGGTATATGAGAACAACCCGGCACTCAGCTAGATGGATTCACCCTGTCGATTGAACATTAAACAGTCACCCTTTACATGAATTGGTAAAAATCGTACACAATAGGATCATATAAGTTACCTTGGAGAGACATATATTCAGGTGACCGGAAAATACTAGTTGAAAAATTCCAAACTAAAGGTAGTGTACGGGCAGCACTGCTGAGGGAGCAAGTCACCATGAAATAGGAGTGAGCGAGAGAGAGAGAGAGAGAGAGAGAGAGAGAGAGAGAGAGAGAGAGAGAGAGAGAGAGAGAGAGAGAGAGAGATGATGATGCGAGTGAGGGAGGGAGGGAGGGAGGGAGGGAGGTAAGGAGGATACCGAGCCAGTCATTCCAGTGGTAGCTTTTCACAAGTACCCTTCTTGGTCTGCAATTGGACAATGGCTAAGCAGAAATTTGAATTTTCTTGACCATTACATTTTTATGCCTGTCCATTTGAACGTTCCAGAAATCTATTTTTAAAGTACATTTTTGTTATAAATTTGCAAAAACACTCTTTTTGGCTACGAAAACCACAATTTCCTTGAAAGGTATTGTCATTTAATTGATTAATTGAAATAATGCGCTGTTGACATAAGAGGGGTTAAAAGTCATAGGTGTGAATTAGGTGTTCGTCAAATCCCCATTTCCACCACCCCTCCATCATTGCCATGCTATTCTAATCACTTTCTCAAAATATGTGTTCACCGTGAATTCACAAATGCCTTGAAATACCAACATTTCCTTGATCACACCGTAGGTGCGTGAGAGAGTGCATGTGTGCGTGCGTGCGTGCGTGCGTGCACGAACGTGCGTGCGTGTGCTTCCGTATTTGTTGTTTTGGTCACCTACACCTAGATGTATTTGAGCTATGACTGAATGGATGATTCGAGTTTATCCATCAATCATATGACGTCATAATCAACTAGGTTGCGTGTAAGCTGACGCCATAATCAGCTACGTCATGAATGACGTAGTTATGTTGGTCACGAACGCTTAATTGATGACGGACTAAGAGTTGTTGTACGAATTGTATGTATTTACTTTTTAATAAACATTCTGTTGAATATTTTAAAACTATTTTGACTGGGCGCTGTTGCTGACATAGGCAGCAACACTCAGTCAAATTAGTTTCAAAATATTCAACAGCATACCCGTATACTTTTCTGGAAATTGATATGCAGCAACAGCACCCAGTCAAATTGGTTTTAAAATATTCAACGGCTTACCCCTATACATTTCTTGAAATTGATAGTTGGGGAGTTTAGGGATCGATCGATCAAAAAAACGGGCTACGTGTGGGTGGAGCTTAGCTGAACTTGGACGGGGCACAGCTCAAGCTAGCTTCATCCGTTGCAATATGTTTCGTACCTGCGAAATGCTGGTTGTGGTAACCAGTGCACGATAAGCAGCATTTTACTAGAACCTCTGCACACCTGCCCTGCATCTGAAGCGAAGGACAGCTCATATAACTCGCTAATTGCTGCGTTAGGAATAGATTTCCAAATATTGCTCGACCAGCGGTCATCACGTTTAGCGGATCGTATTGGTCAGTACAGGTTCTTGTTGGCTGAGGCAGAGGGCGAACAACGGAAGCTGAAAGTAGACACGTAAATAGTCTGGTTACCATAACAATTGTAAGCACATTGTCGCAGAAGAACGAGTAGAGATCGGGAACGTTGAACATCGTCCAATTTTCACGATTTGTCGCAGATTATCTGCAATAATCTACGACAATGTGCGGTGTTTCCCCTAAAAGAACACCATCCTCGATTGTTTGTGATTGTCTGTAGGCCTAATGAAATGCTATCCCAGAGTGCAATACACATATTACAAAAAATGCTCAAGGTTTCTATGTGAAGATAAAATTGGCTACCTATCGTAGATTGTCTTCCACAATCTGTCACAACAGCAGATCGCTTATGGCTGGTTACCGATTTTATGGGAACCTGGTTTTACTTGTATGATTGTCGTAAAACTGAGACACTTGGACTGCGGGATTCAAGGGTTAACATATTTCATCATAAGATCTAGGTATAACAATAGCGGGGACCGATCTGTCACTCGAGTATTTGACGTCAGAATCAAATACGTTACACGTTAGCTGACGTCAACTAAAAAATGAGGTAGTTCTGTAACGAAAATCTAAAAATCCGACACTAAAGTGGATAGATTCCATGTCTTTGATGAATTTACAATTTAATAAACATACTGTTGAATATTTTGAAACTAATTTTACTGGGAACTGTTGCTGATAAATTGGTTTCATAATATTCAACAGCTTACCGTCATAGTTAAGCATAACTTTAAAATTTGATTTTGGGAATTCAGGATTCAAAGTTTCAAATCGAGTCTAAAACGCGTAGACAGTGGGTGGAGCGTAGCAGATATGGGCTGGGCTTACCAAGTTTCAAGTTTCAAGTTTATTAAAGTACTCCCAGGTCACGATGTGACATATGGGGATTACAAAATAATAGTTAATTTTTACAGGTCTGAGTGAGATTTACCATTAAAAGATATTATTATTATTATTATTATTATTATTATTATTATTATTATTATTATTATTATTATTATTATTATTATTATTCATACCAAGCTTATTGTTATCATCAGTGCTATAATATGAATATTATTGGTGTAGACATTCGTGTTATCAACATCGGTGACAGCATTATAGACAAAGACAATATAAACACATTACACATTACACATTATTAATATAAACATTATTACACAATATTTGTATAACAAATTTTAAAGTTAACCAAATTTAACAAGCATTTTATAAAAATTAATTGTGGCATTATTGATCTAAACATTGTATATAACCATTATTGGTAGTAACGTTATTGATTAGTCAGTAGTGGTAATAGTAGTAGTAGTAGTAGTAGTAGTAGTAGTAGTAGTAGTAGTAGTAGTAGTAGTGGTAGTAGTAGTAGCAGTGGCAGTAGTAGTAGTAGTAGTAGTAGTAGTAGTGGTGGTGGTAGTAGTTGTAGTAGTTGTAGCAGTAGTAGCAGTGGTAGCAGTAGTAGGAGTTGAACTAGTGGTAGCAGCAGCAGCAGTAGTAGTAGTAGTAGTAGTAGTAGTAGTAGTAGTAGTAGTAGTAGTAGTAGTAGTAGTAGTAGTAGTAGTAGTAGTAGTAGTAGTAGTAGTAGTAGTAGTAGTAGTAGTAGTAGTAGTAGTAGTAGTAGTAGTAGTAGTAGTAGTAGTAGTAGTAGTAGTAGTAGTAGTAGTAGTAGTAGTAGTAGTAGTAGAAGTAGTAGTAGTAGTCAATATTTCAACGCACTGGCTCAGAATCTTCAATAATTGAAAAAATTGTAGAATGTAGAATTTGGTATATCAGTCTCTCCACTGAAAGACTGACAGACTGCCTGACGGTGTCGCCGGATATATAAGTTATGTTTTTACAAGGCAATAAAATAACAGAACTGGCACTCGCAAGTGTGTAGTCAATATTGTCAACGCACTGGCTCAGAATCTTCAATAATTGAAGAAATTTAAGATATTTTGGTTTATCTTACTGCCTGAGATTTGTCATTTTGTTTGAGGAAAGCCATATGGCATTAATGTTAACACTTTACTGGTTAAATTTGTTCCGTAAAATCCAAATATGCGCTTACTTATTTAATGTACATTTGCAGGCACAGACAAGGTCATTCCCGAGAATATGCCACTGGAACGACTGTCTCGGTTCCCGAGCCAGTCATTACAGCGGTAAATTTTCAAAAATACTCCAATCCCTGCCGGCAAATGGACATTGCCCAAGATCACTAAATTGACCGTTTTTGGCTGACCATCATGCAAGGGTTAATGTTGAATGATTGAGGTGGATATTCTGGATAGCTATTTGAGTTTTGCTTTTACCAAGGTGTCACGTAGATTCGGATTTTTCTTAAACGCAATTACTGGATGTTTGTTAAAGGGTTGTTTCAGTTTCTCCTGTAGGTTTTGATACTCATCTTTCAAGATTTTGGAAATTTCAACGTTTTTCCGATTATAGGTCAGAATGAATGAAATTTTGTCACGTTGATCAGATAAGCCTGGGTCCGAGTTTATTCCCCTTGGCCACTGTGTTTCGAGTTCTTTAATCCAAAACGATTCTCGAAGTTTTCTTCGTTTATCAGTTTCTTCTGCCGTATCTGAAAGGGGTGGCTGTTCAATCGGCATAATTTAAAAGTCACGAAGGACTAAATGGTCAGGAAGATTAAAATGTTCGGAAACATGTGTGTCTTCCTTAGGCCTAATATCTGAGAGGTGTCGAGTTGCCCGCCATCTTAATGGACATTTGGTTTCGCCGACATACTGTTTTTGGCACAATCTGCATGAAATTAGATAAATAACATTTTCAGAGTCACAATCTAGATTAGACTGAAGTTGGAACTTGCTTTTGTTCTGAAAGCTCGTGAAAGTATTCTGGTTTGGGAGAAATCCATCTAACTTGCACCTTTTCTTTCCGCATTTGCGAGATTCGCCTACACCTATAATCGGACGATTGTGAGAAATTTTGGTAGGCCGACGATTTGAGGCATCATCTGGAATGATTTCCAAGCCGTCCAATGGTTCAGATTTGATTTTGCGCAGGAATCGTGAGGAGTAACCTCGTGGTTTGAGGGCTTTGAATAGGGTAGAGCACGCTTCTTCAAAGTTTTTCCTATCACTCGAATTCCTGTGAAAACGGATTATTTGTGATTTTACAATTCCTTTAAAAGTATGCGGTGGATGGAAAGATTTTGTGTGCAATAGCTGATGCGAATCGGTTGGTTTGAAATACACTTTGTAGTCTAAGTAGCCAGTTGTTTCATACTTTAGACCGTTATATACAGTTATATCCAGGAAATCTACAGACATCTCGTCAATGGTTGCTTTTAATTTGATATTCGGATCATGATTGTTTAGAATTTCGAAAAAATCATCAAACTCTGCCTTTGTGTGTTGCCAAATCATGAAAATGTCATCAAGGTACCTGCGATAAATGAGGGGCTGTTTTGGACACTTTTCTAACGCTTCCTCCTCCCACTCTGCTACGTAAATATTGGCAAAACATGGGCTAAAGCGCTTGCCCATCGCACAGCCGCAAATTTGTTGGTAAATTTCGCCATCGAATTCAAAATCATTGCCTTTCAGACTCAGCTCTAATAGAGCTATTACTTCTCTGTCTGGCCTGTTGGTGTCTGGGTAGTTCACGAATGCTTTACGGATAGAATTTATACCCTTCTCGATGTCAATGTTTGTATACATAGCATCGATGTCAAGCGTGACCAGGAATGAATTTGGAGGTATCCATGTCTCAGAGACCTGGGATAAGAAGTCTTCTGTGTTTTTCAAGAAGCGGGGGTGTCTATTTGCTATTGGCTGTAGATGGTAATCGATGTATTCACTGATTCTGTAGGATTCTGAGCCACAATCAGAGATTAAAGGTCGCCCGGGCGGTGACATTGGGTCCAACCACGAATCTATGGGTTTATGAATTTTTGGCAAAAGATAGAAAGTCCGTGGTTTTGACTCAAGCTTAGCAAAGAGATACTTGTGTTGCTTTTCGGTGATCTTCTTGCTATCGAGCAATTTTTGAAGAATCTCATTAAATTTGCTGCAATTATTTTGCCAAAGTGGTTTGCTTAGTTTCTGGTAATGCTTTGGGTTACTAAGTTGTCGTTGTGCTTCACGTTTACAGTTATCTTTAAGCATTATTACAGTCGCCGACCCTTTATCTGCAGGTTTGATGACAATTTCGCTGTTTTTAGACAATTCAATTAAGGCCTGGCGTTCCTCATAGGGTAAATTTGGTTGATCATTAGGGAATGCAGAATTTTTAACACGTTCTGAAAAGCGTTCTATGCTTTCACCGATCGCTGGGTCCAGGAGTTTTACGTTTGGTGCCCAGCCAGTTTTTTTCAATAAATGGTGGAATGTTACTATTAGAGTTACGAAAGAAGTCTGCTAACTTAATACAGTGACTAAATTCAGATGTTTCCATACAGCCATTATCTAAAAGAGCATCCAAACCTGTTTTAGGTTTTGGTGTTGGGACAAATGTAAGACCAAAATTTAGCAGTGGCTGCTCTGCTTCACCTAATTGGGGAGCCAGTTAGATTGACAATATTACTGCCCAGTCCTGTTTCCGGGCGGATGTTACCTTGGCCCCTGTCTAGTTTAAATTTAGGAATTTAAGCCAGGCAGAATACATAGAGTTAGCTGTCTTTTCAGTCCAATGAATGTTATCCGTAACAACATTAAATTCGGAGAGTCTGAGTGCAGGAATGACAGTCACAGATTTTGATGATTCAGCCGTCGAATTGAGGGACTGAATCGCCAACCTCTGCTGAGCTGTCAACCGACTTGAATAGTTAAGTTTTGCGAAGTAAATCGCAGTCTTTGGGAATTTGGACTTAATCGCACTGAAAAGCAGCATTAATCTATGTTTCGAACTAGAGATGGGTTCATTCATATCATTAATACCAATATTAATCACTATTTTCTCTGGTTTAAATGATCCAGTGTACTTTTGAACTATTCCTCTAGCATGACACAATTTAGCTCCTGGGTAGCAGGCAACTTGCGTTTCAGGGTGGGGCTCAACATTAATGCGACTCAGGTTCGAAGCTCCAAAGATGAGTACTTTGTTCGTGAGAACAGGTAGTCGCCAGTCAATTCTGTTTTCGATTTCATGACGAAATTTCCAAAAAATGTTTCTCTCCAACATGCATTACTTGGACCTGGAGTTGGAGAGAAGCTGGGCTGTGGCAGTTTCCCTGTTGGGGATGGGGTCTTGAGACCCGATGGTTGACTTAGTCCAGGAGCTAAAGCTAGGTCAGAATCGTGACGTAGCACACCCAGTATTCGGAAGGTCTGACACTTGCTGTGGCTTGGGGGACATGTCCCACACATTTAAAGCCCTGTTGAACAAACACATTGTGGTAGCATTAATTAGTTATTCTGATTTCTTTGCATAGGGGGTCTAGGCTTTGGCAAATCGGTTACTGTCCAATGATTTCCGGATCACCAACTGAATTCAATACGGTGTATACGGTCATCAAACAAGTTCAAAGAATGATGACAACACTAGGACAGAATGACTCGGTCATTACATTCGACTTGGCCATATATGTCAAGGCAAAGGAGATACAGTGGCGATACAAAGAAGAGTTTAGTGACACTGTGATCAGACTGGGGGGATTCCACATTGCGCTAAACTACTTAGCTGTTATTGGAAAGATGTTTGATGACTCTGGCTTAGAAGATCTCCTCATAGAGGCCAACACATATGGTAGCAGCACGGCTGCTGCTCTACTTAAAGGGAAGTCATATAATCGAGGAGTGAGGGCTCACAAATTGGTTCTGGAAGCGCTGCTGCGATTACAATGGCAGTCTTTTTCCAAATGGGTTCAACAAAATGGACAACATGAAGACCACATTACTCCAACAGATTTGGAGAGTCTGGATGAGAAAATTAAGATGTGCCGGAGCAGCATTGATGACTTAGACGCACTGCAAGAAAATTTCAAAGAGGTGTTTATGTACGTGAAAAAATTGCAACAGCTGTTCAAATCCTTTAAAGTTGAGTCAAGCTCGAAATCACACCTGTTCGCATTTTGGAACTCATATATTCATATGGTAGAGCTGCTGCTTGGATTCATAAGAGCTGAGAGAACTGGAGATTGGCAGGCACACCTATCTGCTACTGCTGCTATGGCGCCATATTTCTACAGCATGGACAGAACCAATTATGCAAGATGGCTGCCAATATATCTTGCGGACATGAAGATGCTTCCAAGTACACATCCCCATGTACATGAACAATTCTTGAATGGAAATCATTCCGTAAGTCGCTCACACCATCCATTCAATCAAGTGTGGACAGATATGGCCTTAGAGCAATCGATTAATTTGGATTCCAAAAAGCGAGGTGGTATTATTGGAATAACACAAAAGCCAGGAGCTCTGGAGAGGTGGTTTTTAACTAGCCACGAGAGGGCAACCATAACAACGGTCACAAAGCAAATGTGTGGGTTACAAGATAGTCACATGTTTGGAGTACATACGGAAATGGGGACTAATCGAATGAACAGGGATGAAACCGATGTGCAGAAGATACTTTCGATGTTCTCATCAGATATAATGACCAATCCCTTTAATATTGCGGAAAACGACGACAGCGAGTGTCTTCCGCTTGTAAACATTGCAACTGGCGTGGTATTGCCTAGTGAAATCGCCAAGAGACTTGTTTCCGCCTGTGACATTGGTAAGGAGATTATGGACAATTTTGTTCAGGAGCGGCTGGACACTAACACGAGAAGCTTTTGGGACACGTTGCCACACTTAAAACTTAAAACATTTGCCAGCCTAGCACAGAAGAAAAAACTCAAAACAAATGATGAAAAAATTCACAATGTGAGATCTGACCGCGAACTATTTGGTCGATTAATTATTGCCGCAAGGTCCAGAGATGTTGATTTAAAACTAGTGATGACGTCTGAACTGTCTGCTGTTCCATTATCATTGCCACATACGGATGGGACTCTAAGAAAGAATGTGAAAAGTGTTTTGTTAAGTGAACTAGAAAAGGAAGTAAATGTTGATGGACGGCTTCCACCTGTTGACAAGACAGGCGCAACAGCTTATGTAGTAGATGGCATGGCAATTGTGCAAATGGTTAAAACTGGAGGTACGTCTACATTTGGAGAATTGGCTGATAAATACTGGCACATCTTTATAGTTCCACTGAATCAAGAAGACTGCAACAGAGTAGATATAGTTTTTGACAGATATGATAGACTGGAATCTCTCAAAGCGGGAGAGCGGCTAAAACGTGGGTCATCAACAGCATTGGAAGTAAAGATTGCTGGAGAAAATACTCCCGTTCCAAAGCAATGGGCCAAGTACATCAGCAATCCAAGCAACAAAAGTAACCTGGTTGCATTTCTCAGCAAGCGGTGGCGTGATACTGGTCCAAATATGCTATCTGCCGACAATTGCGCCATTCTTGCTGGTGGCTTTAACGATGGAATGGATGTTGTTGTCATTTCAGCGAACAATTCGTCGTATTTGGAAGAACTTCGATCAGATCACGAGGAAGCAGATACGCGTATGATGTTGCACGCGCTACACGCTTCAAAAGACAACATGCGTGTTGTTATACAGTCTCCTGATACAGACGTGGCAGTACTTAGTATATATACATATCGTTCGCTTCACTGTTCTGAACTATGGTTCCGTACGGGCACAAAGGACAAATTCCGATACATACCAATACATACAGTTGCTCAAGTACTGGGCCCAGCTATCTGTCTGTCTTTGCCTGGGTTTCATTCTCTTACAGGTTGTGATAGCACTAGTGCATTATTTGGAGTCGCTAAGAGAAAATCATTCAATCTCTTAAAGTCATCTGAATGTCATCATTTTAGCTTAGCCCAACTCGGCGAACATGTTGACTTATCACCGAATACTGCAATTCTATGTGAGAAATTTGTCTGTGAGTTGTATACCACCAGGGATGTGGGAAAGACAGCTGATGAAACCCGTTATTGGCTCTTTTGTCAAAAGAGACAAAGAAATGAAAATCTTCCACCTACATCGAATAGTCTAAAGCATCACACCGAAAGGGCCAATTTTCAAGCTCTTGTTTGGAGACGTTCATTGCAAGCTGTTCAGAATCTTCCATCTCCAAATGGACATGGCTGGAGTATAGTGGATGGTCTACTCAAGCCTGTTCTAATGTCAAAGGATCCTGCTCAATTTGGATTAATTGAACTCACATCATGTAGATGTCAGAAGTCTGCCTGCAAAAGAACAGATCTCTGTCAATGCAAGGCTAACAATCTACTCTGCACTGAAGCATGATTTTGTATGGGAGGTGAAATGTGTGACAATGTTCAGCATACAATTGTCGAAGATGACTCTGACACGGATGAGTAACATCCTCTCATTTGCTCACGTGATAAATATGTCCTGCCAGCTTGTGTAGACATGCACTGCATGTCAGTTAAAAGTTTAATTATGAAAAATGTAGAAAACATGGGCATTGTTGTAGCTAAGGTATTGCTAGTCACAAGAAGACCTAATTGCCCCAATATGTACAAAGCAACATACGGGTGTCTTAAATGAGGTTGATTATGTAAAAATCTGCGATATACGATCACTCCTTTCCATTTTGGTTAAGATTGTATTGATATAACATGCGCTTAAGTTTGTGAGAAATTTACCATTGTGAAAATTGTCTGAAAACTACATTCAACACCTATTGTAAATGGGCTTCTCACGGGTTAGTGATACCACAATTTTCTTGTACAACACGGCTCAGAATATACCCAAGACATCGGTCTAGCATAATATAGAGACAAACCTTCTGAATACTGGGTGTGCTATGAAACCATTCTTCTAGACCCCTTTTGAGAATTGGCTCCCGGACTAACTGCTCTGAGGGGATTTCTGAGAAGCGTCAGTCCGTTCTAGTAGTAGTAGTAGTAGTAGTAGTAGTAGTAGTAGTAGTAGTAGTGGTGGTAGTGGTAGTAGTAGTAGTAGTAGTAGTAGTAGTAGTAGTAGTAGTAGTAGTAGTAGTAGTAGTAGTAGTAGTAGTAGTAGTAGTAGTAGTAGTAGTAGTAGTGATAATTGTGTTTGAAATAATTACAATATGATAATAAAATAATAATCTCCGTTATGCAAATTGTTTAAAGATTTTCCGTATGAAGGCGCACAATTTTGTTATGACCGACAAGTTTGTATTCGAGAGCAGTTGTCCGAATTTGTAGTGGTTTGGGCGGTTATGATAATATTTTGGAAGAAATAATTGTCTGTCATCACATACCTATCTTTAAACGAATCTTTCTATTACAGATTAGTCACGTGGACGATTATCATTAATAACACTTTGATGGCATGAATTGAAACTTACATGGCTGTAGATACGTTACTGGCGGTGATGGTAGCAGCTGTTGGGGACTTGGAATCATCGGTCGAGATGTCACCGGGAGTGAATGTATAGTAGATATATGGGTGGGACCCCATATCGTAAAATGAGGCTTCGGCGTATGAATTCCAAAGACCGGTCGAGGTGTCGGCGGAGGAGGAGCTCTCATCGTAGGACTTAGTGGATCTGGAAATAGTTCAAACTCTATTCCAAACTGGCTCACTAAATCTGGCAAATCCATGCCGGGTTGGTGCGGTGTTTGTGGAGGTGTTTGTGGCACAGGTTGTGGAATTGGGTTTAGGCGCCTGATGGGCGGAGGAGTTTCGATTGCCGGTGGTGGATGCGGGTTCGGATGCCGCATAAAATTAAATTCTGGAATGGTTGGTAGACGTGGTCTCAGCACATAGTCTGGTACATTAACGTCGGGCGGATCAGCTAAATCTGGTAACGGCAATGGACTTGGATTGTGGATCATGATGGCCAGAGCTTTATTGACCGGTGGTGGAGCTAGTCTCTGGAGCACTGGAACAGTCGGTGCTCGTGGCTTCTCCATTATCCCCTGCACACCAACTGTGTTTCTAGCTATAGCTCCTACCTCTATGGGATTCGATACTCTAATTTTCGGCATATCTTGTGGGCTGCTAGCCGGATTGTTAATTGGTCCAGAGATAATAATCATTCTTGTTTTAGGCAGTGGTACATCTCCATAGCCAACCGGTGCATGTACATCTGCATTTTGACAGCTGGCACAGCACTGTCTCTTCACATTATTGTCAGCGCATAATCGTGGGTAGAGGCGAACCAACTGCTCACACGTGAAGCCATTCGCAGTGTCAACCACACCTGGTTGATTACCAAACAAACAGGATTCTGAAAGATACAGAAATAGAAGATTATTAGAATTGATTCGTTGGTGGTTATACAATCAGATAAGTAATTAACATATAGAAATCTTAATTACTTAAAGGAACACATTCACACCAGAATGGGCGAGCGGATGTTGCGGGTTGTTAGTCACTGAACATTTTCTAATAGCTGTGATTGCTGGTTTAATCTAGGTGACCATGCCGAGTTGGTCTCGCTAGAGCCTTGTACATAAGGATGAATGCAAATGGGTCTATATGTCTGTAAAGATTCTCTTGGTTAGTTCTATTGTGCTATTGGCCCGGGATACAATATTACCTTATGGTATGAAATACAGATCTCAATTAATATGCACTCCCAAGTCTTTTCGATCTCTGGGGTCAGTTTCACAAAGGGTTCTTAAGTACGCTTATGGTACTTAAGTACGGTGTAAGTATCAAATGAAGTATTCTGATTGCTCTGTTTTCTACTTTGCGATAGGGCTTACCTTATGCACCTTTGTGAAACTGGACCCAGATGTTGAGACAGGATGGGTATTGGGTGTATCTGTCATATAGTATTTATTATGTGGGTTGTTTCCACCGAAAAGTAGGACACGCGATCTATCTGTATAGAATGATAGTTGCCATCAACTCTACGACCACTTACATACTACGTTGTTTATTTTGTTTTGAATCTTGGTGATAGCTGGGTTGCTATATATCTTTGTGTCATGTGCTATTATTTTACAGTGACAGATTAGTCGGGATAGTTGATCATATATATCAGAAAAAACATAGGTCCCAGAACACTTCCTTGTAGTACCCCGTTTGCGACCTCTATCCAGTAGGATGCCATATCATTCATCGTTTGTACAGATCCCAGGTCCCGCTTTAGCACTCCGTTTGTCATCTCTATCCAGTCTGATGCCATATCATCCATCCTTTCTCCATGTCGGATTCCAGTTTATCCATCCATCATATAACGTCATAATCAACTACGTGACGTGTAGGCTGGCGTCATAATCAATGACGTCATAAATTAAGTAGTTAAGTTCGTCACAAACGTTTAGTCGATCACGGACTAAGCGTTGTTGTACGAATTCTACGTCTTTACTACTTAACAACAATTATGTTGAATATTTTGAAACTAATTTGACTGGGCGCTGTTGCTGCCATATGCAGCAACAGCACCCAGTCAAATTAGTTTCACAATATTCAACATGTTACCTATATAGTTTCCTGGAAATTGAAAACAACTCTCTTGCGCCGTTTCTCGTTGATTATAGCTTCTGGTGTTACGCTAAGTTATTCCGCCTCGGCGTGCTGCATTAGACATGTCATGTATTTCATCAGGGGTATGGTTGATGGAAATACCTCCTCTGCCTTATGAGATTACTTCAAGAGCAGTACCATCTGCATATTCCCTTGTCCATCGTTACGCTCGGGTTTATTCCTGGTCGATGCACATCTTTTTTAATTTTCTAGTGGCCACCACTGTTTGTTATCCTGTTTTGTCTATATCTAGTATGTCGTCACACAATTTTGACAGATGGGCTTTTGTCAGTACTGTTTCATCCTTGCATCTGTTTTTTTCTATGTATATGCTGCTTCATCGCTGTTGAGATTTCTGTCTTTCAGGGGGGGGGGGGGGGGATGGAGGTGGGGGCGATACTCTTCGATGCGCCTGCTATTTCTAGCCTGCGCTAGGATTGTGTGCTCCTTACCGCTTTCTAATGTTTAGTTCTAGCTCAAGATCTTTGATTGCGGTAAATTTTATTGCTCCAAGATGATCCTAATTGCCTGCTTTTGAGTCTTGGTTTAAACAGAATTTTATTTTGTTCAATGGGAGCACAGTAAGACATAGGTCTTATACACGTGTCTCCCAATCATACAGATACAATACATTAATAAATACATCAAGATGGGGTATAATAAAACATAATTAAATAGTAACGTATGTATAACTAGTTAAATGATAATTTATATCAACCACTGATTACAATTGTCTAGGTAGTTCGCACGCTTACGTATGTGTACGTGAATATGTGCGTGTGTGCGTACGTATTGGCGTGCGTGTGAGCATAATGCGAGAGAGAGAGAGAGAGAGAGAGAGAGAGAGATAGAGATAGAGAGAGAGAGAGAGAGAGAGAGAGAGAGAGAGAGAGAGGGAGAGAGAGAAAGAGGGGGGAGAGCGTGAGAGAGAGAGAAGGAGAGAGCGGGGGAGAGAGAGAGAGGGGGGAGGGAGGGAGGGAAGGAAGTAGAGAGCGAGAAAGAGAGGGAGAGAGAGAGAGAGAGGGAGAGAGAGAGAGAGAGAGGTTGGGATGGAGTGTGTATGTGTGTGGGGTGGGGAGAGTTAGGGAAAAAGAGACAAAAAGAGGAGAGGAGAATATGAGAAACATAAGATAAACTAAGAATTTAACAAGAGTGAGAAAGGTAAGGTGAGGAGCTCTTAATGCTGCGTTCACCATGCTTGCATATGTTGGGCTGTTTGCATTTCGCTCTTATAGTTGCGAATTTAACAAATAGGAAGTTACTTAAAGCGGTTGGTATTGACTATGTATTGGCATACGGCGTTACATATTGTAATATTCTTTTCCAAGTCGACATTGTTAATGCCGTATAGAAGTTGATTAGCTGTCAGTGTGGCATGAGAGATAATCTTTCGGACGAGCTGATTTTGGAGAGAATCTTTGGTCGTTAAAAGGAGGGCAGTGGAGGAGATAGTGATTTGTGGATTCATCAGTGTATCCACATGGGCAGCTACCTGAGTCTGACAGAAAATTTTCAAATAGATGCCGATTTAAATTACTACAGCAATTGCGAAGCCTACATAGGATTACATTAGCTAACCTTTGGCCGACATAATACCAGGGAGGAGGCGGTCGTATAGGCGACATGGCTTTAAGTTTGCTCTTGAATTCCGTGAGAGTAACGGAACACGTGACCGGCGCTGGGAGAGTATTCCATGTGCGGCCTGTTGCTGGAAAAAAGATCCTCGGAAGAGCTCAATTCGGCAACGAAATGGAGTAAATAGGTTTGCGTGACGAATGTTGTTGGGGTTTCGTGCATGGGATAATGCGGGAAGGTGATTATTCAGAATTTCACACGTCATCCCGTTGATAATTTTATATAGCATAACTAGTCTGTGAGATTCCCGTCTATGTGAAAGCGTTTCTATTCCTGTTTCGGTGTACAAGTCTTCCGTATGAGCACTACGTGTCATTCCACATACTGTTCTGAGAGCGTCTTTTTGGATGTCCTCCAGTCGTGTTACAAGATACTGTGGTATGTTATCCCAGACAACGTCTGCGTATTCTAGAGATGGCCTAATAAAGCTTTTGTACATAATTACAAGACATTTCCGGTCTAGGATATATTTTAGGCCCTTGAGTAAAGAAAGTTTGTGTTGAGCATTTGTTATTAAGTTTTCCACGTGAGAAAGCCAAGTGCCTTTGTTATTGAAGGTAATGCCAAGATGTTTATGGTTGTTTGACGGGAGTATTTCTTTTGAGTCTTGGACACAAGTACAATGTTGGATCTCGATGCTGTGAACCATGCGGCTGTGAACCATGCGGCGCTGCCATAATCACAGGGTGGAGGAATATACCCACAATTAATGTTTTTTCACGGTCTTGTGGTCGGCTTCCTATTGCGTTCCTGGTAACTTTATTATTATGGCTATCCTTATATTGGCGCTGACCTGACATTGTTCAGATTCTGCGGACATTCGAGCGAGGGAATGAGTGCGTCAACGAGTGATGGAGCGGACAGAATGAGGTGCGTGCGTGCGTGCGTGCGTGCGTGCGTGCGTGCGTGCATGCGTGCGTGCGTGCGTGCGTACGTGAGTGCGTGCGTGCGTGCGTGTGTTTGCGTGTGCGCGCGCACGTGTACGTGCGCTTGTGTGTACGTTGGTGGGTGGGTGGCTTGGGGGTTGCCGAGTGAGTGAGTGAGTGAGTGAGTGAGTGAGTGAGTGAGTGAGTGAGTGAGTGAGTGAGTGAGTGAGTGAGTGAGTGAGTGAGTGAGTGAGTGAGTGAGTGAGTGTGTGAGTGAGTGAGTGAGTGAGTGAGTGAGTGAGTGAGTGAGTGAGTGAGTGAGCGAGAGACTTTAACCAACAGTAACTGTGTTCTCACCTGAGTATCCGGATACAAAATATGCTGGGCCTCTTCTGTTGGGCTCTGGTACGCATGATCCAGTACGGCACACCTGGAAAACAACACAACATTTACTCTGTGCACTCCTCTTATGCACCAATGACGATAACTAATTTGAAAAGAAAGTTATCATTGCTGGTACATGGTAGGAATGCCATATCCGCATGGCTCCAATGTTTAGCATTTCGTATATACCGCGAGCTTCCAATTACTCCAGGAATCTCACTTTCTGAGCATCCATTGAAATGTCATATCATTCACACTATTAATTTTCCGTAAGGAACAAAATGAAAAAAGGTCTGATTTTATTCTGGGACGAGTAATACAATAACATGTTAACGAATGGCCTACCATGGCACGTTTACACCAAACCCCTAACGACTGTCGACCGTTCTCACAAATGGGTACAGACGTTAATGAATTATTAGGTTTTCATCATAAAAGTTCATAGAGGCACGTTGCTACCAATCAAAGTTCATAGAGGCACGTTGCTACCAATCAAAAGTTGCCAGAGGCACATAGATACCAAGAGTTTAAATGAAAGTCTACCATTTTGCTATTACGGTGTTGAAGGTTCTCAGGAAAATGGTTCATTAATTTTTTTTAAATAAGTATACAGCATAGAAAGATCTAACCAAATTCAAAAACCTTTGCAATTTATCCATCCATCATATGACGTTATAATCAACTATGTTACGTGTAAAATGATGTCATAATCAATGACGTCGTGGAATGACGTAGATAAGTCCGTCTCGAATGCTTAATTGACTGACTAAGCGTTATTGTACGAAGTTTTTTACTATTTAATAAAGATGCTGTTGAGTATTTTGAAAGTAATTTGACTGGGCGCGGGCGCTGTTGCTGCCATAAGCAGCAACAGCACTCAGTCAAATTAGTTTTAAAATACTCAACATCTTACACGCATAGCTTTTTTCAAAATTGATTGTCAGCGAGTTCATGGATCGATCGAGCCCAACACGAGCGAGGTGTGGGTGAGCTTAGATAGAGATGGGCGGGGCATAGCTAAAACTGGTTTCCTCCATTTATAGAGGGGTTCTAATAGGTTTAGATCCTGAACGGACGTCTCAAGCTTGCTTATGTTCTTGATGTTCTTCTTGTTGTCGTGGATAGGCATATTATGTTTCATCTTACTATGCAGTTCTCATCCAATCTCGCTGAAGCTGAGCTTAGTAGGGCGCCCGCCTTTAAATTTTAAAATCACTACTCCTCCGTGTTGATGAACGGGTTTCAAGAATACTTGAGTGAGAAATTCTATGGACATCATTACGGAGCTGGATTATCAATTCACTCCCGCGATCGGTTTCAGTATGGCACCAGACGCTTACATTTTATATTCGCTAAACCTCAGTTATTGATGAACGGACCTTGAAAACCTTGTTAATGGTTATTCTATGCGTTTCTCTCGCCATCACACCGGAGCCCAAATTTCGATTTCTTGCCGTGCCCAGTTTTAGAAGGGTGGCTCAACCTTAAATATTAAAGTCACTACTCCTCCGTTATTGATGAACGGATCTTAATAAAACTTGAGACTGATATTCATCGTGTAACTCTCGACATAATTACGGAGCCCGATTTTCGGTTCACTGGCCTTGTGGATTCATCCTTAGATTTTTATATAGCTACTTCTCCATTATTGACTAACGGAACTTGACTTTCGACCTAAATTTATCAGACGTCTTCTGATCCTCGGGCAACCGGCCATCCAAGTTTGGTCACGATATCTCCAGCAAAACCAAAGTTATTGACAAATCAGGTTTCAAAATAAAGATATTGTAATTAATCCGGTATCCATGGACTTGACCTGTGACCATTTGACTCACATTTATCAGACTTATTCGGAATCCGACTGGCAACCGTCCACCAAATGTTGCTCAAGATATTTCCAGTAGAATCAGAGTTATGGAGAAATTAGTTGTAAAATAATGATATTTTAATGACCTTGACCTTTGAAATTTTGATCACAAACTTATAAGACCACTTCTGGACGCTATGGGCAACGTTCCACCCACCGCTGGTAAAATATCTCCAATAGAACGGGGGGAGGGGGGGGGGTTATTGACAAATAAGCTTTTGGTGTCTGTCTGTCTGGCTGGCTGGTTGGCTGGCTGACTGCCCTGACTGACTGACTGATTGACTGATTGACTGACTGACTGACTGACGGGCGGGCGGGCGGACAGGCGGGCGGGCGCGTGGGCAGAGGGGTGGACGGGCGGATTGGCGGACGGGTGGGTGGACGGACGGATGGACTGTCTGACTGACTGACTGACACGACGGATTATGGAGCTGCTACATGCAGCTATAATATATATATATATATATATATATATATATATATATATATATATATATATATATATATATATATATATATATATATATATATATATATATATATATATATATATATATATATATATATATATATATATATATATATATATATATACAGTCGTCTCGAGCCGGGCGACAGCTAAGCAACGATAAGATTACAGCTACCTTTCCTATTGAGTTTACTGAACATACATAGACAGTTATAATTTTCGCCACTATAGCGATTCGTTTCGTTACTCTGTCTATTTCCCTGCCTGCCCGCCTGCCTGTCTGCCTGCCTGCCTGTCGATCAGTTTGTTGTCTGCCTGCCTGTCTCTCTGCCTTCAAGCATACCTGCCTGCCTACCTATCTAGCTGCCTGCCTGCCTGCCTGCCTGCATGCCTGCCTGCCTGTGTCTAATCTCGGTTAAATTTTCGGTTTAGCTCCATGTATCATCTTATGTCTCAGGGTATGTTCAGCATATTAGAACTAAAATGTGGACACATGATTCCCTATATCAATGGGATTGAGCACTATGATATTGGGGTAAAATTTCAAGGACACTGTAACCGTGGCATAAAACCTTTGCTCACCATATATCGTCTTACATCTCAGGATTGTTTCACCATGTTGGGACTAAGCTTGAGCACACGGTTACATATATCAACCAGATGCAGCACAATCCTATGCGTACACCTATTATAATTTAACCTATATCCGTGTATGAAGCACGCTAATATTGTTGTCAACGGTCACGGTCATTGTGACATTTGATTTGTGTAAGATGAAGACTTTACCAGTTATGGTATTCTGCTTAGTATATCTTGCTTGTATTTCAAAATTGGCCAACTTATTGGAACTAAGCATGGCCATACAGTTATCTCCACCAGTAGGAGCAGCACACAGATATTCGTTTTTTTTATGTCAAGGTCATTATGATCTTAATACAAATCTAGATTTGGAAAAGCAAATGCTAAAATCTTCGCCAATATCCAGTCAGTGTAACTCTGATGCATTCTTTAAATAATGTTTACCATTTGATATCCGCATGACGTGCCTTCCGCGGCTATGTGATACGAGAGTTCTTGTGTGTCCGGGTTAAAGCAGTACATGGCTATACATATATCATTGGCAGACTGAAACAAAGAAGGTTACCTGTTTAACCCTTTCATGGTGAAATCGGCCAACACAGACATCTGCAATGGTGTCATGTAATGCCATTTGCAGACCAACACAAGACTATTTAAACACAATTTACCACTGGAATGACTGGCTCGAAAACCGAGCCAGTCATTCAAGTAGAAAATTATAAAAAATAGTCTTCGATTGTCCTACAAATGGACATTCAATACGCAAATAATTTTGATTTCTTGACTAAATTTAACAATTAAAGTAATAACATTACATGTGCTACGCTAAGGGTTAAAATATTTAAAATCCAACCCATCTTGTGACTTATTGCCGTAAAAATGATAGTTAGCCCTTTACTTGTGAATATTTGCGAAGATTCAAATTTTTTCAAATTTTGTTTTAAATTCAAATGTCGTCGTTACTTCCAAGTCTTGTCCGGAATCATAGAGCTTGGGTTAAATTGAGAGTAGCCTTTCTTTAATTGGAAACAGAAACAAAAAAGTGCCAAGATTGATCGTTGCTAAAGGCAACACGTGAAATGGCTCTTAGTTTTTTTGACAGAGTAGCTATAATAATAGATGGATGCATGTCTAACTATGACCCGCCTAATTCCCACCCCACCCCCCATCTCTAGCTATACCCAGCCCATTTCTAGCTAACCTCCGCCCACATTCTGGCGTGTTGGGATCGATTTGAATCCTATTTTCCCAGAATCCCAATTTCAATGTAACTGTACAGATAACTGGCTGAACACTTTGAAACTAATTTGACTTGCTGCTGTTGCTTATGACGGCAACAGCACCAAGTTAAATTAGTTTCTAAATATTCAACGTACTGTTTATTACATAGTAAATAAATCAAAGCCATGCAATTCGTACACTAGACGGACTATTTCATCCATATGCCAGAGTATTTTATGTCAATTAGGCCTATGATTGTTACGTAATTGATTATGACGTCAAATACTTGAGCGACAAATCGGATTCATCCATAGGGTACCTGGATTTGGGATAGAATCCGGAATGCAGCTAAAGTGCGTCTGAAAGTTCTCAAAATGCTACTCATATCATACCCCATGTTGTTTCAAGAAGAGTATATTTTTGCAGGTCAATAGAAGATTATTTTTATAAAAATTTAACATTGAAATTTACGAAATAGTTTTCTGTTGTCATGCAAATGAATATTTCGCAAAACCCTTGCTGAAGCTGTTCTTGACCGGATTGACCATTAAAGGTGCATACAAGTAAAATTGTTAAAATTGTGTACTTTTGGTGTGAATGCGCACCTTTAATAAATTTTTTTAGTTGTGAAGTGACTTGAGAAAAATATATTCATTTATACGTAATGAGATCATCAAATGTTAAGATTTATTTCGGTTCATTACATATAGGTACACAATTTCACCCTCTAAAAGTATATAATTTTAACAATTTTATTTTCAAGCATTTTAGTGTGTGTGTGTGTTCACCTTTAAAGTTCAAGAACAGTACAATTTCCGCTCATTTGTGGGCCAACAGAAGACTATTTTTGAAAATTTATAATTTGAATTCTCTTGGGCTGCAAATTAACATTGCTCACGACGACTTCAGTGTCCGTTTGCCTAACTTGACCATTAACGGGCTAAGTTGACATAGGCGTGGATATACGATATAAAATACATCGATGAAGAACACACACCGATATTGACAGACGATAGAATGACGCTTTCGATGTAGCTAAGATTTGTCTGCACTGCTGGTCCGGATCCAGGTGCGCTCCATAATCCGCAGAAGCCAGCATGCGCCAATTCGGTGAATTCATCATCTTCAGGGCTGCTGGCGACTCATCACGGAGACAGTTCATGTGCTGACTAATAGAATGAAGATACAAGATTATCATATTTACTTATCAATTTATATCCAGTAAAACCTGTCTTCTGCGCCCGCCTTATGGGAGCGCCAAAATGTTGCCAAAAATTGAGGGATCGGATCTGTCAATCACGTATCTGACGTCATAATGAGATACGTCACTCGTTTGTTGATCATAAGGAAGAATCATTTTTCAAAAAACACAGTTCCTGAATATTGTTTGCAGCTGATACGGGAACAGTCAGCAATATTTTCAAGACACGCATTCTGGAGAACGTCGTGTCTCCCCATCCCGCAATTTTAGTTCGCTTGACCTTGAAACTTTTGACCCAATATCAATACAGTTTCTCGGGAAAATGACAGCAGCCAACCACTCAAGTTTAGACAAGATATCGTCAGTAAAGTTAACACACATGGCAGTTTTAAAAACCCTTTTGGATTACCTTGACCTTGTCATTTGACGTTTTGGGGGCAAAAGTCGATACGTATTTTCAGGAGGCGAAGCTCAAGCCCATGCCCAATATTGGTCAGGACCCATGGGTCAAGACCCATCTAGTAGAACACGCGCTATAGTGGCTAAAACACACATGTAGCACACACCTTGCACGCAGTCACCCAGACACGCAACACATGTACGCGCGCACGCAAAGGCACATGCACACGTATGTACACGCACGCACGTTCGCATGCGTGGTTGTGACAATAGTCATCACACTTCATGGCGCGACACATTTAGTTGCATTTGTAAATGATTACCATCATTTTTATGGCATTATGCTAACATAGTGGCGGGTGTACAAAGAAGAATAGTAATCCTGGTCTTATTGACCTCTATTGTCATACCAGATCATGATGATGGTGGATGATGATGATGATGGTGGTGGTGGTGGTGGTGGTGGTGGTGGTGGTGGTGGTGGTGGTGGTGGTGGTGGTGGTGGTGGTGGTCGTGGTCGTGGTGGTGGTGATGGGTGGTGATGGGATGGTGGTAGTTGTAGTGGTGGTGGTTGTAGTCATGATGGTGGTGGTGATCGTGGTGGTTGGTGGTGGTGGTGGTGGTGGTGGTGGTGGTGGTGGTGATGATGATGATGATGATGATGATGATGGTATTCTTCATCCAAATAATTTATCAATTTTCTTTCTTGTAATATGGACGACATTCCTTAGAATCGGTATACCGCCCTATATTTTCTCCCAGTATTGGTGTAGTATCAGCCCAGTAACCTGCATTATCACGGTATCTTCTATACAGCCTAGATTACATACCTGTTCAGGGTCTCAATATGAGCATTTATGTCCCTATAGGAGCACCATGAAAACTTCCAGGGATTCTTCTTCGTGCTCGCGGTCAGTTTCCGTAAGCGGTGCGTCATGATGAACTGTTTGTCCGCATCGCACTGTGGCATGTCGGGATTCGTGATGTCATGCAAGGCTCCCATGCTGCAAGGAGATAACAACATACAAGAAATGGATTCGAGCTGTTACTCAAGCAACGACGGTTTTGGTCGGCTTCGCCATGAGAGGGTTAATTGCGCTAGAATCAGGTCGCTTGTGGTCACATTGGAGGTTGAATGATATTCGAACGAACATAGAATTACAAAATTAACTAGTGCATTTCAGAGATTTCATCCCCATCGACAATCCCGTTTTCGGCAAATTTCTTTATAATTTTGTATTTCTAGATTCTCCATCGTATCAGGATACCAGTTGGGGAATCCTAGTATACGGCAGCAACTTTTCGCGAGTCAAAATTTGGACCAAACCGGATATGGAGTTTCTGAGATATCCATAGATACAACATTTGATCCGATTTCTATCCGGGTTTTTTATATCCGGAAATTCAAGTTAACGGTAACAAACTTTTCCTGTTGAAATTTGACCCAAATCGAATCTGTAGCTTCTGAGATACAGCTGTCGAGAGCGACAGTGACGCACGCACCCACACACGCACGCACGCACGCGCGCACACACGAACACACACAGGCAGACAGACACACAGACATACATACAACACCATCTTCTCCTGTCTGAGCGAGCGTAATGAAGCAAAATAAACCCGTGCGCTCTGCAATGGGCCTTCCAGTTTTAGCTATGCCCATCTGTAGCTAGGCTCGACCGACTCCTCGCCCGTGTTGGGATCGATCCCTGAACTCCCTGACTATCAATTTCCAGAAAACTATACGTGCAAGCTGTTGGATATTTTGAAACTAATTTGACCGAGTTAAATTAGTTTCAAAATATTCAGCATAATATTTATTAAATAGTAAGACAGACAATTCGGACAACAACGCTTAGTCCGTCTTCAATTATGCGTTCGTGACGTACTTATCTACGTCATCCATGACGTCATTCATTATGACGTCATTATACACGACACGTAGTTGATTATGTCGTCATATGATGGATGGATAAACTGGAAAGGCCCAATAATCACAACGGGATGCTAAGACTGTTAGGCGTACACACACACAATGAGATAATAATCAGGCGAAGAAGCATTTGTCGTTACCATAGTTACCTGTGGCCAAGTTCATGTGCCGCTCCAAGGGAGCTTTTAGCTACGTCACCGTGATCCTCGACCAGGGAGACACTCCATTCATGACGTAGACAAATTGTCCTCACATAAGCATACCCTGCGGAGAGGAACGATTAGATAGAGTCCATGAAGTTGTACCTTTAAAAGTATAAATATGATAATAGTCGAATTGCTTCTACTAGATACAGTAGTTACGACAATCGACATCACAATAAAATAAATTAATATTTTCTGATTGAAATGTTGTTGGGATTTGAATATCAGTCCTATTTCCCCAATTATCCACAAAATATAATCAAATTTTATGCAGAAGAAAGTTTTTGTATCACCTCGGGAAAACGCCAGGGTATGTGGTCATATTTCAGAGAGGCTGGCCATATTCTCGCGGTAAACAGACAACATTATCTAAGGTGGACCAGCGTAGTCAAAACACAGAGAAAATATCAAAAGTGCTTTCCACGTTAACAGTCTTCTACAAAACGCACACAATCTTGATTCTCGTATACCGTATGCAGTAGGGCATGCCATAGTTTGTTTATAAGACGCGTGATTGGGAAACATCTAAAATTATTACATGATAACGTGTAATGACGTAGCGACTTTCTGAGCTTATTAGAAATGGCGACCCTTGTTTTTTCCATTCACTTTAATCGTCCAACAGCGAGGCGGAATCGCCGATCGTGGAACTTGTTGATGTTGCTGACATAAATAAATTTGCGGACAATGTGTTTCAATCTGCTAGAAGTTTTATATATTAGCTTTTTGTGAGTTATTGATGAGTTATGTAAGTAGGGTATATGCGCATATGTTATATCGGCGGGGTTTTGTGCATTGTAGCTATCTATTTTACTGACACTAATAAGAGGGGCATTTTTGGATAAAAGTTGTTTGCGAGCATCTTTGACTTCCTGGTTACAGCATCGCTATGGGAAACAGACTGTAGGAGGCATGGGCTAGTTATTATTTATAGCAAAAAATCATATTGCCGCGAGAATATGGAACCCGCGAGAATATGAGACGGGAGTATAATAGTGTATGAGGAGAATGCGGGTATCTAGGTTACGACCTTGACCTAGATAATTATCAGAACATTTAAGATAATTAGTGGTAATTAGTGGTATTGGTTTACTTAGACCCAAATGATCGCAGTTGTGTTAATTAGGCATATAATTTCTTACGAGATCTTTTATATAATTACCCACTCAGTCTAATTTTTGGGCAAATGGTCTCATTACCCTTAGAGTAATTAGCCTACTGCTATAGCAACTGGTATCCAACTATCCATGCCACTGTAAGAGGCTATGACCCAATAAGCAGCCATGTCTCAACATGCGACTTGCTAGTAGGACCCTATACTATAAATTTCTTATCCGCTTTTTCTGATAAGCGGTCTGCTGACCCATCAATGTATGAGTGTTGCTATTTAGGCCATGGTACCTATTGTAGATGGACATTCGAATCTGCTATCTATGTCTGGGATGCTGAGTTCTCGGAATTCAGCTCATATTTCTGAGGCATCATCTAGAGGGAGAAATGCATTGAATGCACGTTCTCTTTGTTGGAGTTTACTCCACCATTTCCGGGTCCATTTCCTTACTTTGTTGCTTACCTCCTTTATTCTTGACAAGGAATCGAACCTATAACCAACGAAAGCGCCAAAACATGTTAGCCCACAAACGCTTCCACCACAGCAAAGGCGTTGGTGTGGTGGAAGCGTTTGTGGGCTATGATGCCTGGCGCTTTCGTCGGTTGTGGGTTAGATTCCCTGCCAATGTCAAAATACCGTAATTCCACGACTTCTTATATAATGCCTTTATTCTGACCTTTATAGTTCTTGTTTGTTTAACGTGACTTATGTAGCTGTGTCAGAAATGTAAAAGATTACCAAGCAGACGAGACGGATGACAGTTTACACACTAGTTGCGAAAAGGAAAGATGGAGTGGAAACATTTAGTTGCATTTGGCTAACGTACCTAAGGTTGTCGTTGATGTTTCGAAGACCAGATCATATCTGAAAACAAACATCAGACAATAAGATATAGTAAAATCTGTCTATGGCGCTAAGTTTCAAATATATCCCAACACGCGTATAAGCGGAGAGAACATAGCTAGAAATTGATAGGGCATAGATAGAAATGGATAGGGCATGGCTAGAAATGGATAGGGCATACTCAGAAATTGATAGGACATGGCTCGAAATGATTAGGGTATACCTAGAAATGGATAGGGTATACATAGAAATGAATAGGGAATAGCTAGAAATGAATCCATCTATTAGTTGTAACGGTATAACACACCGAATTGATTTCTTCAAAATTATTTTAACTTCCACTATGCTTAAAAAAATGTTAGTTTCAAAAGGGATCTTGGGTCGATAGAAATGTATGCAAACAACCTTCGAGTTACCGGAAAAAAGCAGAGGCGGGTGATTTTAGATTTATCATATGCGAGAACTGCTCTTTGGTAAACTGATTAAATTCATTAGCTTAATAAGATTGTGCGTTATATGTGGGTATTCAACAGAATGTCAGAGGTGTATTAAGGTTTTATTATAAGACCTTTATACTTGTTGGGAAAGAGTCGAATATAAACAGCGCTGCACGAGGAATAGCCAGTATTTCTATCGTCGTGCTCCGGAAAGAGTAATGATATAGAATACTACATTTGCGCATGTCTCTACTACCTGCGTAAACGTAATATTCGATACAATTTTCAGGGCCGAACTTAGGTCTTAAGGGGCCCTATTCCTAGTTTTTGAAATTCTAATCAGGTGCCCTCGGAACTGCCGGTAGGATCGCGAGAAAACTGGATTCCCTTTTCAACGCATCATTGCTGGATCCCCTGATGTCGGAAGGATGTGGAGATTGGCCACACCAGTCGTATATATGCGTGCAACTTGAAGTTATGTAGGCGGCGCAAAAAGCACTTGTTGCATTGCCGTAGCCATTAAATGGCTAAAGTTTGTCAAGAATATCAAAATATTTTCTTACTGAATGTCCATTTGCAGACCCAGCAGGCCAAGATAAGAATATCTTTATAAATTTAGCACAAGAATAGCTGGCTCGATTGTCATTCGAGTGGTAAGCTTTAAAAAATTGTCTTCTGTGGCCTGCAAACAGACATTCCACAAGATCAATACAGATTAAGCCTTTAAACCTTAAATTTGTTCTAGAAAATTTAAATTTTCTCATAGAAAATGTTCATTTACAGACCAAAAGAAAACTATTTTTGAAAACTTGCCACTGGAATGACTGGCTCTGTTATCGAGCCAGTGAATCCAGTGGTAAATTTTCAAAAATAGTCTTCTTTTGGTCTGCAAATGGAAATTTTTCAAGACTACTAGAGACGCCGATTTTGGCCGGTTTGGGTGATAACGGGTTACGTTTTGGCCCTGTCCATTTCTCTTTCCCTGAACTCTACGCTAGAAATACGATCTGTATTAGCTAACTAATAATATCAACGGCGTATACATACCAGCTAGGAGTACACGTAGGACTACCAGCTAGGAATATACATACCAGCTTTGAATATACAGACCCGTTGGTAGTATACGTACCCGCTAAGCGCCATCACGTGATCTATCGTCTCCGGCGCGATGTTGGCCTCTCTCAGGATACGCAACCTGTGGTCCAAAGCGAGAGGTCTCAAGACATCTCTTACGTCCACAACGGTACCGCCGCCGGTGACGAACTTCTGCGTCCACGGTGAGTCATCTGACGTCTGAAACATGGATTATTATAACCAGTGTATCGGGAAAGACCAGCACCGATTATTTACAATGCGGAAAATGGATATTTTCTCAGTTACATGCTTCCTGTCGAAATTGGTTCAAATACTTATCAGGTTAACTGAATGATTGTCATGAAATTTGATTTAATTTTTTACCTCCAGCTTTCTATTGGTCGACGCTTGGAGAATGTTTTAAAATCGATGTTAGTTCAGACTTATAAATACAATAACTGACAAAGTGACAGACCGACCGACTAACCAATTGACTACCTGAGCGACTGGCACGCCGACTGACGCACCGACTGACCGACCTACCCATCCACATCTACCCATACACACCACCTACAGACCAATCCAATGACAGACCGACAAGCCGACCCACCCATGAAAAGGCATTTTCCGGTTGGACATGAGCGTACATGGTTCTCTCTTCCCTTGTCTCAATACAGCATAGGTCCAAATTGATCCCCGGACCAAATACGTCAACCTGGTAGCGTTGTAGTGGGAATAATGTTTTCTAAATTGTGTACATGCGTGCGTGCATGTGTGCGTGCTTGCGCGCGTCTTCCTTACCCGTGGTATAAAGTAACCCGTTAGACGAATACTGAAGCGCAATGTTCCTGATGGAAAGCCTGTCTTGTATCGCATATCCATCTGCAAACATAGTATTTGTTTATTTAGTCAATATTTCTATTTGTTTATATTTTTGCATTCGTTCGTTGTATTCTTAACCTTGTGAAAACAATATTGGCCTACTATAGACCTAAAAGGTAATGGAGAAACTCAGTTTAAGCTATGCCCCGCCCACCTCTATCCAAGCTCCACCCACACTTCGGCCGTGTTGCGATCGATCGATTTCTGAACTCCTAACTATCAGTTTCCGGAAAACTATGCTGGTAAGCTGTTGAATATTTTGAAACTAATTTGACTAACAGCAACAGCGCCCAGTCAAATTAGTTTCAATATATTCGACGGAATGTGTATTAATTTGTAAAGACATACAATTCGTACAACAACGGTTAGTCCGTCATCAATTAAGCGTTCGTGACGAATTTATCTATGCCATCCATAACGTAATTGATTATGACGTCATCATAGACGTTTACGTAGATGATTATGACGTCATGCATAAATATCGTAATTTGAAAGAAGAACACGAATTTAAACACACACACATATTTTGAAGTCACTCGCTCTTGTAACGTAAGCTTTACTTACCCCAATAATGATAGTGAATAGATATCGTCTAATGTCTGTGTACGCTCTTTGTAAGTTGTAGTTTGCTTGTTTAAAAAATCTGAGAAAGACAGCGAGATCAACAATTAATACAAAGTGAATTTACACGCAATGCCACGAAATAAAATAAAATAAAACAATTCACCACATTTTAAGATTAAGAGGTGAACAGTTAGGCCTATGTAAAAATAACGGTTGCAGGCGTATCAAAATAGGATGCCGTTCTAAATATTAAACTTTGTTATGGGAATGGATGAAGGCATTTGGGAAGACTTGGACAAGCGTTCGGTCATGACATCTAAATAGGGCCTACTATAATCTTCAAAGTACCATGAAAAAAATACCAGATTTCGCTTATATAGATACACTGCTGTGTTTTGTCCATTGTTGCAAGATAGTGTTACCGGAGCGCTTCCTTCATGAGTTTTTAAAAATGTTTCTGTCTACAGCAAATTTTACGATGGAAGGAAATCTTACAGCCTGTGTTTGGTCATTCCCACATACATAGCACTGAGTATTGTGGCATTATTGTTTACTAGAGATGTTATTTATAAAAGTTATACCATCTACACATTTTTTATGTTTTAGTTTCTGACATGGCATTTTAGAGGGGGTTACATGATTGACAAGTGATTTTCATATACTTGTCACTGCTGAAAATACCGTAATAATAAACAAATTCGTAGGTACAACACAAATATTTCCTGACTAAAACCTCTGGCACCATTTGGTATGTCTTCCTGAAATTGAACCATACTACTCAAAATTGCTACAAGTATTCTAAATAAATGTTCATAAATACCAGAAATGCAAGATGGTCCAACCATAAATGAATCCTCACCTAATCTTAATGTTATTGAAAAAACGGATACTATTCAGGTAAAATGGGAACTGCACAGTCAACCGTTAGTGGTCTACTCATGCTTGCCAGGAATGAGCATGAAAAGGGCAGTCTGTTGGCATTCAGTGACGCACTTGTTTCCCACCGAAGACAATAATAGAGTCAATTTTCTTATTGCATTTGAGGGAATTTGCTGATTACTTTTGTGCGAAAATCCCCCACAAACGGCATATGAGCGATCAGGAAGTTTCTCGTAGTATCTATCGGCGTCAAGGCGGCTGCACCCAACCATGAGTAGCTATGCCCTTGAAGTCAGTCAGAGTGTCATCTCCGGAACAGGGAACCAGTATCACGAAACCGGTCAAGTGAGTATACATGGTGGAGTACGCACGTGGTCTACCACACAACCTTAGACGACATGTATTGTCACCTGCACCGGCCGACACCGAACCTGCAATGTTACAGTATTGCGAACCCGGTTTGGAGCAGGGAGTGGATCCTCTTAGACTATTAGAAACCAGTCCAAACCACCAGGCTCTAGAAGCTTGGGCATGCCTTGACAGAGGAGCGGGCCAATACACCACAAGTCGGTTTCAGATAGGCCTACGTAGTGATATTTAGTAGTATATATCATAATAATATTGTCTTAAGCTCAATAGTTCTAAATATCTGGGACCTATTAAACATAGAAATATCAATGTTAAATTATAATTCTTACCTATTGAATATCGGCCAATCGAGTACAGCGAATAGATCAATGCTCATTGGCTGACTAGCCTGTCTTTTTCGGCGAAATGTTTTGTATTCCGTCACGGATATTCTCACCACTTCAGCTTTCACAGATTTTAAATCTACAACACGTGAATAAAAAAACTACAATACATTTGATGTCTATACAGTCAAACCTGTATATAAAGGACACCCGCCTTTGAGGCCATACTATGGTGGTTCGTTAACCTTTTCATAGCAAAGCCGGCCAAAACAGGCCTCTGGTCTTAAGGAATGCCCATTTGTAAAGCAAGATAAATACATTTGTTTTACAATTTACATCTATAATGACTGGCTCGGTAAGCGAGCCAGTCATTAAAGTGGTAAATTTTCAAAAATAGTCTTTTCTTCCAAATCTAGCCATGAATGGATTAAAGCGGTCGCAAAACCACTTTTCCTTATAATTATACATGTCATCTTCATAGCCACAAAAAGTCAACCACGTTTTGAGGGCGTAGGCGGAGATCAATTAAACACGTGCCTGTGCGTCTCTTGCCAATAGTGTCGACATTTTGATTCACCGACGTACTGACAGACCGAGAGAACAGACACACAGACTTATAATTATTATAGTTCCGAGTCGCAACTAAAATTAATATCAAATCTGAAATAATTTCATGTCAGATTTATTAAATTCATTTCGTACCGTAATATCTCATTTGGAACCCGCTAAAGCTACTAAGCTCATGTGGTAGATTTGATACTAAATGGCAAATTTATAACTCCTTTTGCGATACTCGTTCTCAATTTATCACATAAACATGCTTGTATTCTATTACGCAACCTTCGTTAAACCGTTGTATATCATTTTCAGAGACAGACATACCCATTCGCCAATTAGATAAATATTGGTAAAATTGAGATCTGCGTAATAGAAATCAGGATTGGTTAAATATTTGTCTAATTATTAAAATCATATTATTTTACAGAATTTCTAAGTAGAGAACCATTAAAATTAACTTTGATGAACATCTTAATATACATAACTAGTACTTATATTATGTTTTTATTGTGAACAAATAAACCCTGAAATCCTAATATCTCGGATAAAAAGGACCCCTAAATACAGCTGTTAAATATTTTGAAACTAATTTGACTGGAAGCAGTTGCGGCCTTAGGCAAATTAGTTTCCAGGCTATGTAGTTTCAAAATATTCAACATAGTCTTATATCTTGTATATTACACGTGTGTTTATATCGAGAAATATTAAACGGGATGAAAGGCGTGTTTATATGATAAAAATGTTCAGAGACAGACCTGGCTTGTGCAAATTATTAGCCAACAAATTACCCAACTACCATTTTTCTTAGCCAAATCTGTACTATTTTAGACAATTTCTTCCAATGTCAACTATCCATCACCACCAGGTAACCCTTTCAACTGAACAATGGTTAATTAATAGGTCTGTATAAGTGATATATTGTATTGACACAAGAGGGGTTAACTTGATACAACCTTCGGTGAGAATGTCTCCTCGTTTCCGCACATAATGATGCTCCTCCTCTGACGCCGACCGCGCCCTTCTAAACTGGATTTCTTTTTCAATCGGGGTGATTTGGTACACATCGTTGTTATCGTGTACAAAGCCATACTGGAATAAAACAAAACACAAATGATACAATAGAGACAAAGTAAATGCAACAGCAACATATCTAAATCTGGGTATACAACGCCCGATTATCCCTGAGCAGACCCACCTGTCCGCTGTCTGCAGTAGTCCAACAGACTCGCACTCAGCAGGGTGTCCGCCAACTGGGAGTCATACCAACCAACCAGGTCGTTTGCAATAAGGCCTGCCACTAGCGAACAAACTGCGAAGGACACGCTTCATAGGCAGAAAAGTGTCAACCACGTGGAGTTATCTTATTGGCATACACACGCAATTAATTCCCAGTTGATTGTCAGTGGATGTTCTAAGCTTAACAACAACGACAACGATAACAACATGTCAGACTGGAAAAATATAGAAATTGAAATGGAATTTGTTGAAACGTAGCGTCATCATCATCTGCAGTTGTATGACAGCACACGCGAAAGCTACTCGAGGCATCGGAAAAACATGACACGTAAAGTAGTCAGGTTAGTCAAAGAAAGAAGGTATAATTCAGATACACGTGCCATTTTGAAATACTGATTATTGTCACAGGTGATTTATATAGCCAGAAACAAGTCTGGAGTCACCATACAAATAAATACAGGACAGTCGGGTCGGACCGCGTAGGCCATGCACCACCCGGTCATTCCTGACCTCGCTAACTCCCTATTCATTTTATTAAACGACGCTCATCGGCCGACTAACGTCGATTTTCAGTTGCGGTAAGGCCCTACACCACCAGAGATAAAACAGACTGCTCGGGCAATTGCTTGGCGCGCCGACTAGAATCAGGTGGTGTATACCAAGAATAATGTCTTTGACGACTACGACGATCGACGACAACGACAACGACGACGACGACGAGGTTAGCGTCTTGCACGTTTCATCAATGATAACTGTATGTTCCATTAACAGGTGCTCAGATAAACGGAGGTAGGAAAAGTGCCCAAACCGTTAAATTGTATTGGTTGCATACATTTGTTTCCCCTCCGGCTGCCTGCTTGACTTCAGAATCAGACCCATTCTATACGTTTACTATTACAGCATCTACTTTAGGAGAGTTTGTCGAGAGATTAAGTCCTTTCAACGACTTCCTGCTACTCACCAATGTTCTTTTGTAGGGTCGATCTATACTCTCGCAGCTCATCGTGATGGCACCAGCAGTACCCACAGCATGATAACCACGGATATGCTGGGAACAAGAAAAAATAAAAAGTAAGATTGTTGTCATAAGTACATGTATAACGATGGCGCCTACAGCATAACCTTTTCATGCCCAAACCTGTCAAAATCGTCTTGAGAAATCTCCATTTGCTGGCCAAGAGAAGAATATTTTTGACAATTTTCCGCTGGAATGACTGGCTCGATAAATTAAAAAAAATAGGCTTCTCTTGGCCTGCAGATGGGCATTAAATACACAAATATTTTGATTTTTTGGACAAAATTTTGCTATTAAGGGGCTAAATATAGCCATTGTTAAAGTCTATAATATGAAGGAAATGGGTAATTTAAATATCCGTTTAACATTCAAACATTCAAATAAAATACTATATTCGTCTTGAATTAATTTGAAAGAGTTATTGTCATATACAAATAGACATTTTAGACTAAAGGTTATCTTCTTTGCACTCGTCATTACGATAGTCGGTTAATATCTGAGTGAATTGATGTATCCTTTAAGCTCTGCCACACTGTCGTTCATCATGTGCTCATTTGACACACCCTCTGCCCACATCGGTTTCCTCAGCTGCCCGAATACACACACACACACACACACACACACACACACACACACACACACACACACACACACACACACACACACACACACACACACACACACACACACACACACACACACACACACACACACACACACACACACACACACACACACACACACACACACACACACACACACACACACACACACACACACACACACACACACACACACACACACACACACACACACACACACACACACACACACACACACACACACACACACAGCTTGGAACGATGTTGCTCACTAAATCCACATTGACAATTGAAAAATTTAAAAATGACATTCCAAATGACGACTGAGTAGGAATGCACGATTATACAATTCTCGAAGAAATAATTGCGATTATTTTATGAATTGAATATGTATTGTGGCGTGTGTGCATGGCTTTGTTGACTGTAGTTTAAATACTTAACCATTGTCCAGCCGATATCAGGAAGTTAACTCTGCCAGAGATAGCAAAAGAAGTACTTGTGTATATAATTTGGGAAACAATGTTACTTTATGCTGTTTCTGTCTTGGATAGCAATACAATTTCTGACAGTTAGAAATTAATATAATTAACGCTTTGCACATACACACACACACACACACACACACACACATACACCCCACACCCCACCACACCTGCCCGCCCGCCCGCCCGCCCGCCCGCCCACCCGCCTGCCCGCCTTCCCGCCCGCACGCACGACGCCCGCCCGCCCGCCCGCCCGCCCGTCCGCCCGCCCGCCCGCCCGTCCGCCCGCCCGCCCGTCCGCACGCACGCACGCACGCACGCACACATGATTCCAGCTATAATACAGCTATGATTTTCCTACTATTGAAACTATTTTGGCTGAAAATAATTGCTGCATTAGAAAGAAACAAATGTTAGACAAATTGTTTTCAAAATATTCAGCCTACATATTTCATAATGGACTCATTTGAAACAATTTTCTCAGAATACAAGAAGATTGTGGTTAAGATCAAACATTAGTTGAAATACAACATGCAGCCATTTCACCCTGTTGCAATTATAAGTTCATAAGTTGACTCACAAGATATTAACCAATCTACAGTGAAATGAGCTGAATCTTAAACACAGCGAGGATTTTGAAAACTATAGCACTGAAGATATATGTAAGCATTGATTTTCTCTAAATAAACACAAATGTTAAATATTAACATTTCTAATGAAGTAGACTAAAACAACATAGAACTTGTATAGCAAGTAAAGTCAAATCATAGTATAGGCGTGTCGGCTACACTGACAGTTAGGCCAATATATGTGCTAACAGCAACACCAGATGACGGTACTTTTCTTTGTGTGCCAATGATTTAGATTAACACGTTTCGCCCATCTTAACGCATCACTGCACAGCAATGGACCTTTCCATTTTTAGCTATGCCCAGCCCATCACTAGCTAAGCGCCGCCCACACCTCGCCGTATTGGGATTGAGAGATCTCCAAATACCCTAGCTATCAATTTCCTGAAAACTATACTGGGAAGATGTTGAATATTTTGTAACTAATTTGACTTAAATTAGTTTCAAAATATTCAACAGAATATTTATTAAATAGTCAAAGCAAACACTTTGTACAACAACGCATAGACCGTCTTCAAATATGCGTTCGTGACTTACTTATCGACGTCATTCATAACGTCATTCATTATGATGTCATTGTACACATCAGGCAGTTCATTATGACGTCATATGATGGTGGGTACTCTGGAAAGGTGAATTATACTTGAGTTAAGTCACATAAGTGTGTTGGTAAAGGACAATGCAATGACAATTGACTGAATTTCAGCCATTAGCCATTTTGCTACAGCGGGCAGATTAAAATATGTCCTAAATATATTTAGGCACACTGCTGTGCAGGAAAGCCATTGGACATTTTGAAAGTAATATAACTGAAGGCTGCTGCTGTCAGACACAGCAACAGCTTTCAAAAAAATGTATCTCAAGATACTCAAAAGATTATTATTGAAATGAATTTGTTATTGCTACATGTATATTAATGTAACAAATATTAGACAAATTATTTTCAAAATATTTCAAAATCTCAATGTTAAGGTAGACATCCAGGAAGGACTTTGAACATTGAGCACACAATGGTCCTCGAGTCGGTATAGTGCTTCCACACAAAAAGTTCAATGTATATATTTGCAATTCCAATTTCAATATATGAAAGTTATTCAATTATTTGGACTTCAGCATTGTACACAATTATATGTCTTTTAATACTTGCGATTATCAATTAAATTGAGTAATCGTGCAAGCACACGACTGAACAATATCCTAATGCCAGTGCGTCGTCAATGACAGGGTTCGCAGAACTACTGCTTTAAAATAATAAAAAACACACGCATGCGAGTGCCTAGTGAGATAGCAGAAGGGATCTCAGAAATGTAAATTCATGTGGTTGCGAGAAGAGCGGGAGTGGGGTGGGTGGGTGGTGGTGGTGGTTGAAAGCTGCTCCGGTGAAAGAGTATTTTTGTGCTCTGGATGGTGGGCCAGTGGTTAGAGCAATCGCCTCCGAAACACTAGGCGGAAGGTGTCGCGGAATTGCCTGCATTCGCAGAATTGGCTTGACACCAAAAATGATAAAAGTAAAAATTACATTCCAGATGACACGCTCACGGTCAAGTTCACTTTATTACCCTTAGGCCCCTTAAGAGTATATTAGCAGAACAGTAAAATGCATTGTATATACTATTTATAATTCTATAGCTGTAGTGGTAGTAGTAGTAGTAGTAGTAGTAGTAGTAGTAGTAGTAGTAGTAGTAGTAGTAGTAGTAGTAGTAGTAGTGATAGGAAAAACTTTGAAGAAGCGTGCTCTACCCTATTCAAAGCCCTCAAACCACAAGGTTACTCCTCACGATTCTTGCGCAAAATCAAATCTGAAACATTACTTGGTCTTGGTACCATTCCAGATAATGCCTCAAATCATCGGCCTACCAAAATCCCTCACAATCGTCCGATTATAGGTGTAGGCGAACCTCGCAAATGCGGAAAGAAAAGGTGCAAGTTAGATGAATTTCTCCCAAACCAGAATACTTTCACGAGCTTTCAGAACAAAAGCAAGTTCCAACTTCAGTCTTATCTAGATTGTGACTCTGAAAATGTTATTTATCTAATTTCATGCAAATTGTGCCAAAAACAGTATGTCGGCGAAACCAAATGTCCATTAAGATGGCGGGCAACTCGACACCTCTCAGATATTAGGCTAGAGGAAGACACACATGTTTCCGAACATTCTAATCTTCCTGACCATTTAGTCCTTCGTGACTTTGAAATTATGCCCAGTGAACAGCCACCCCTTTCAGATACGGCAGAAAAAACTGATAAACAAAGAAAACTTCGAGAATCATTTTGGATTAAAGAACTCGAAACACAGTGGCTAAGGGGAATAAACTCGGACCCAGGCTTATCTGATCAACGTGACAAAATTCCATTCATTCTGACCTATAATCGGAAAAACGTTGAAATTTCCAAAATCTTGAAAGATGAGTATCAAAACCTACAGGAGAAACCGAAACAACCCTTTAACAGGCGTCCAGTAATTGCGTTTAAGAAAAATCCGAATCTACGTGACATCTTGGTAAAAGCAAAACTCAAATAGCTATCCAGAATATCCATCTCAATCATTCAACATTAACCCTTGCGTGATGGTCAGCCAAAACGGTCAATTTAGTGATCTTGGGCAATGTCCATTTGCCGGCAGGGATTGGAGTATTTTTGAAAATTTACCGCTGTAATGACTGGCTCGGGAACCGAGACAGTCGTTCCAGTGGCATATTCTCTCGGGAATGACCTTGTCTGTGCCTGCAAATGTACATTAAATAAGTAAGCGCATATTTGGATTTTACTGAACAAATTTAACCAGTAAAGGGTTAACATTAATGCCATATGGTTTTCCTCAAACAAAATGACAAGTCTCAGGCAGTAAGATAAACCAAAATATCTTGAATTTTTGAATTTTTTTAATTATTGAAGATTCTGAGCCAGTGCGTTGACAATATTGACTACTACTACTACTACTACTACTACTACTACTACTACTACTACTACTACTACTACTACTACTACTACTACTACTACTACTACTACTACTACTACTACCACTACTACTACTACTACTACTACTACTACTACTATGTGTCAAAAATGTTGTTGAATATTTTGACAGGAATTTGACTGAAAGCTGGTGTTGCTTACTGGATTATGTCCTGTTGAGTAAAATGCAATAATTGTTTTTTTTCATTTGGGGGCTGCTTATTTTCGGGGCCCCTTTGCTGTATCCGCGTCAACCCATGCCTTAGTGCAACTCTGGGGATTAATAGCCTTTTAAAGGGTAAAAAATAGGACCTACATATTTAAAAATTAAAACACATTCTATATATGACCTCTGCGAAAAATATCTGGTAACCTTCGAAACATACCTCTTCATTGCTGTGTGTCAGACGCTGCGTGGATCCGCCATGTTTCACATACGCTTGAGCATCGCTGTTGAAATCTGTGACCTTCTCGAACACCACTGCTATCTGACCGTCTGTCCTATGCATCCGTACCATGACAAAGTCAGGAAAAGCATCTTCAATCGACACATTTCCTACCGAAACAACAAAAATTGGTTATTGAGACATGTTTTAATCAATTAAAAAAAATATTTCATAACATCAGAAGTTTATGCGACCTTTGCATTGTTGTGGATCATCGATCCAGTTCTTAAATTTATTGATCCGGTCTGAAAATCCAGAATCATTCTATTAGCTAACTGACGTCATATTAACTGACGTCACCTTAACTGACGTCACATTAACTGATATCACCTTAGCTGACATTGAAACCGGACGTCACAATCATAAGACGTCATTCGACCTAGATTTGTCAAAGTAACGAACCGGGTTGGGGGTGAGGGGGTGGGGGCTGAGGGGGCGGTGGTACAGTTAACTTTATGTGAATACTATTATAAGTCGGCAACCATAGCTGTATCCGAGGTTCATATATCGTGATATATAACGTGTACAATCAGGATATATCGATACATCGATGTATCGTCCACTTCCCAGTTGGAGGAATAAATATTGCTTGGTGTGGTGGTGCATGTCGGAACATGTAGCCAACAAACCGTGGCTTCAATGAAAACCAGCACAACATTGCTGAATATCATGAAATGTCTTTGACTGGAAGTTGTTCCTGCTTTAAGCAGAAACGGCTTCCATTCAAAATGCTCAACGTGTCATCGTAAATGTTTACGTTCACGTTTTTCAAATCTTTCCACTTTATTAACATAAAAATCGGAACGTTTTAAAATCTATTCTGCATATATCGAGATATCGAAACATCGCGCATCTATGCTTTCAATGGCATGGGGATATTGTGAATCTTTACAACATTAAACCCCCCTCCCCCCATGTGTCAACAGCCCCACAAAGCGCTCGAAGAGCTATTCATATCAATTAACCCTTTAACGGTCTAGATCTTTTCCAAGAAGATTATAATTTTCGCACTTAAATTTACAAAAATAATTATTTTCTGTTGTCCTGCAAATGGGCATTCGTCATGACCACTACACGTTTTTGGTTGTCCAGACCATTGGATTAATGGTTAAGAAAATCGAAAATTCAGCCTAGCGAGTGTCCATTTGTAGGCCAAGAGTATACTAACTTTGACAATTTACCACGCAAACCGAGTCAGTCATTCCAGCGATAAATTTTCAAAAATAGTATTCGTTTGGCCTATAGGTGGACGTTTCTCACCACCAGTATGTATGTATTTTTTATTTATTTATTTTTAAATTTTATTGACGCACTGGCAACGTGCGGCTTCAATTTCCATGTGCTAACTTAGCCGACAGTCATGCACCCATTAGTTTAATTTGTTGATCACCATCTCCCGGTCGGGGGATCGAACCGCCATTCTGCAACTCGGCATAGCATCAGCAACCAGGCATCTTTCCACTAGACCACCGCACCAAGACTAATAGTCAAGGATTGGCCGACCAGCTTTGGCATGTCTGATATACTGACACACTGACGATTCATATGGGACTATCTGTGGATGCACCTGCCACAATTCAATCCTAGGCTTTTACGCCTATTGTACTCTGACTCCAGCACGGCTCTGGCAGTATATGTATTTTTATTTTATTGACGCACTGGCAACGTGCGGCTTCAATTTCCATGTGCTAACTTAGCCGACAGTCATGCACCCATTAGTTTAATTACAGCTGCAATCAGTCCTTCCTTTTAACCCTTTCAACAGTGAAGTCCCGGAATGTAAATTCCAAGATAAGAGAAATACTGAATATTTGTAAACAAATTTGACAGGGAATTAAATTTAATTAAATTCAAGATAGCAAACAGAACCTCTCTTACACTGTCGGCGTATATGCGATTTTTTGCATTATATATCCAAGTATTATTGTTTAGCTCAATTTCGCGCAACCCTAATTTCCGTCGATAAACACTCCCACCCTATTAACAAGTATGACATCAATTCAGGCGAAAAACATCTGTCGGAATTTGATTGGCGAGCTAGGATTCACGAAATCTGATGACCGCCACTTGGACAAACAATGAATTAACGTCAGGGACATAATTATAATTAATCGACGATACCTGATCCTTAACCCCACACTAAATGGACCTTTCCAGTTTATCGATCCATCATATGACGTCATAATCAACTACGTGACATGTAGGATGACGTCATAATCAATGACGTTATGAATGACGTAAATAAGTAACGCATAATTGGTGACAGACTAAGCGTTATACAAATTGAATGTCTTTACTATTTAATAAAGATACTGTTGAATATTTAAAAAAAATAATTTGACTTCGCGCTGCTGCTGCCGTTGCTGCCATAGTTTCCACTCAGAAACATCCGCATTATACAAATGACATCATTCCATGTGATATAACTCTGTCAAAGTTTGAGTGACAAGCTAGGATCTACGAAATATGATCATTGCCACATGGACAAACACTGTATTAACATTAGGAAGTAGTCAAGCGCATAGTTACAATTAGTCGATACTTAATCTTAACCCCACACACAACTGTACTGGTGGATATATCCAAAATGATTGTATAAATCATTATAATTAGGCTAACTAACAGTCGAGGTCTGCGCCACCAGGTAATACAAGACAATCCTTCAAATAGACTCTGTCAAGCGTGATTAATTATTTACACGTGTAAAATGTAATTAATCAAAAACTTAATGTGAAAATATTAACGTTGATAAACAAAAAAAATAATAATAACAATAATCATTACAAATAACGTATTATCATAAATAAAATTGTTAAAATTGTACACTTTTAGATGCTTAGATTGTGTGACAAGATATAATGAGACGAAATAAATTTTAGTGTATGATAATTTCATTCCGTATAAATAAATATACTATTTTTAATTGTCAATTTGAATGAGGGAGTCGGGTCTCTAATTCATTTTCACAGCTTAAAATTATATTAATTCATACGTAATGTAAACATTATATGCTAAGGTTGATTTCTTTTAATTATATCGACGCCCACAATTTAAGCCTCTAAAAGTATATTATTTTCAAGCATTCTGCTGTGAATATATGCACCTTTAAACAAGGATCTACACATTGTTTATACAAATGGCATGGTATTTGACAACAGACTGTTGTGAATGGTTGATGGAACAACGTGATAAATAATGGAGGAATTCAGTTTTAACTATGCCCCGCCCATCTTTAGCTAAGCTCCACCCACACTTCTCCCGTGTTAGGATTGATCGATCCTTGAAATCTCTACTATCAATTTCCAGAAAATTATACAGATAAACTGTTGGATATTTTGAAATTAATTTGACTGGGTGTTGTTGCTGCCTATAGCAGCAACAGCCCGCAATTAAATTAGTTTCAAAATGTTCAACAGCATCTTTAATAAATCTCTCTCTCTCTCTATCTCGGTCTTTCTTCCTACTCTCCCCCACCTCACACTCAACATCCACACACTTATGCACACCAATAGACTACAATTAATTAAACTATTATGATTTGCCGCCATTTTGTTGTAAAAAAGTTTTGAATAATCTGTATGTGTATGGGAGACACGGGCATAAGTCTCTAAGTCTTATCGTGCTTCCATCTGAACAAATAAATCAAATAGTATAAAGACATACAATTCGAACAACAGCGCATATAATAATCAATTATGCGTTCGTGACATACGGATACAAAGCTATATTGGAAGCTATTGAAAAAAAAAGCTAACAAGAAAATCTAAAATATACAGATAGATGAATTTGTAGATTTGTTAAAAGCCGTTAGTAACTCAAATCCGGAATTTTATTATGCAGATATAGCAGTGCAAAAGTATGTATCGAGCTATTCTCAAGCGAATGAGGAATTTCAAATTATTTTTGACGAGCTGAATGCCGAAATATCTGACGAAGAAGTTAGTAAGGCTATATCACACACAATTAAAGAATAACAAAAGTGTAGGTCCGGATTTGTTAATTAATGCATTTTATATGAAGGCAGTAGATGAACTGAAACCTCACATCTTAATTTTATTTAGCGGAATTTTTCGCAGCGGAAACTTCCCTGAAAACTGGTCGGAGGGAATATTGATACCTCTCCATAAACAAGGCAACGTTGATGATGTTAACAATTATAGAGGTATAACGCTACTGAGCACGCTGGATAAGTTATTCACGATGATATTAAACAACAGACTAACACAGCAGAAACAAATAAAGTGTACTTGGAGGCCCAAGCGGGCTTCAGGGAAGGATATGGTACTATTGATCATATTTTTGTTTTAAGTGGTTTGATCTCCCTTGTATTAGGTAAAGGAAAAAAATTATATTGTGTTTTTGTCGATTTTAGCCAAGCTTTTGATTATATTGTAAGGGATTGCTTGTGGTATAAACTATTGAAACTCGGAGTAAGAGGAAACATGATAAATATGATAATGCCAATATACTCGAGCCTCAAAACACAAGTTCGGACAAATTGAGAACTATCAAGTTACTACGGATGTAGAACAGGGGTACGACAAGGGGAAAGCTTGTCACTCTTCTTATTCGCGATGTATGTAAATGATTTAGAATCAGAATTGGCCAGGGGAGGGTAGAAGGTTTGGATATAACACTGTTAAAGTTATTCTCAATTCTATATGCAGATGGCATTGTACTGCCATCAGAGACAATATCTGGATTACAACAAGCATTAGATATTTTATATGAATATTGTAATAAATGGCGTTTAACGTTAAATGTAGAGAAGACGAAGGCACTGATATTTAGGCGGGGTGGACGACTACACCAAGATGTCAAATTGTATGGCCCACAAGAAATTGAAATTGTCAATGAATTTAAATATTTAGGCATAGATTTCAGCACATCGGACTCATGTTCTTTAGCACAGAAACGATTGGCTGACCAAGCACAGAAGGGCGTTTTAGCTCTAAAGAAATATTGTCACAAATTTGTTGGCCTAACACCCAATCATCTATGCAGTCTCATTGACAAACTAATCCTACCCATTCTTTGTTATGGTAGTGAGACATGGGGGTTTAATATAGGTTATGAAGTTGAAAAATGTCACGTAAAACTTTGCAAACAGTTATTAAATGTGAGGTAAGGGATTTCGAACTGTATAATTTACGGGGAGTTAGGGAGAGTACCACTCTATCTTACTAGAGAAACGCGAATACTGAAGTATTGGTTTAAAATATTGAAATCTGAACCAAGACAATTAATAAGAAATATTTATAATGTTTTATATGATGATTGTATAAATAATTGACGCATTAACTTGGTGAGTAAGCTTAGAGATATGTTGTCCAGGCGCGGTTTTAATGACGTCTTGGTATCACAAGGCAGGAATGTAGACAAAATATGTTTATTGTACAATATAAACAAAGAGCTTATGATAATTATATGCAAGAATGGATAGGATTATTAGACAGATATTTAAAAAACCCAGGTTATATAAATACTTTGTTAATGATTTGATGTATAAAACATACTTAGATACTGCTAAAATAACAAAAATATTCAAGCATTATGTAAGATCAGGACAGGGAGTCATAGGCAGCATGTAGAGACGGGAAGGTGGCATAAGCCAACACCCACACCACTATCCGAAAGAATATGTCTATTATGTAAAAATGATATAGAAGACGAGTATCATTCTGTCGTGATATACCCCATGTATAGTAACTTAGGTAAAATCTTCATCAAACCCTATTATTATAAAAGACCGAGTGTCTATAAATTTACGGAATTATTACGATGTCCAAGTACAGCTGTCCATAAGAAATAGCAGCCTATGTTTATGAGGCTTTTAATGTACGAAAGGATTTGATGACATGAGCACTTTCTCCAAATGTACCTAGACGTTGGGGTGGGGCGGGGTGGGTGGGAGGGTGAGGGGGGAATGATATGAATAGTGAACATCTTCACCAAAGTATAAATATGTATAACACGTAAAACCGGCTTCCTGTCTGGTTAACCTTAAAATATAATTTATCGTAGTACAGTATGTGTGTGCAAGCGCGTAAGTTGGCAGCCTTTGATCCAGTTTTGTTTTACAATGTGATTTTTTGGTAGATGAATTTTCTTGTCGACCTAGTCTCACTCCTTGTTTCACTTTCGTTTCTTTCGTGGAAACAAGGAGAAATGACGAATGGTTGTTGATCAATTTCTCTAGGGGTCGATGATTATCTTGTCAGTCCTGAGGTCGTGTTCGTGGAGGGGCTGTAGCCTGCACCTGGCATAGCTGCATTGTAGTCATTATGACATCATAATAAATTATGACGTGATATTCTCCAACGTGGTTGTGCCTGGTGTGGGTTGCTACCCGTTCGGGAACACGCCCCTGCTCTCACTCCTCATTCCTCTCATGCAACATTTTGTTTTACAATGTGATATTTGGTAGATGATTTTCTTTTCGACCTGGTCTCACTCCTTGTTTCACTTTCGTTTCTTTCGTGGAAACAAGGAGAAAGGACGAATGGTTGTTGATCAATTTCTCTAGGGGTCGATGATTATCTTATTAGACCTGGGGTCGTGTTCGCGGAGGGACTGTAGCCTGCACCTGGCATAGCTGCATTGTAGTCATTATGACGTCCTTATAAATTATAACGCGATATTCTCCAACGTTGTTGTGCCGGGTGTGGGTTGCGACCCGTTCGTGAACACGCCCCTGGTTTCACTCATCGTTCCTCTCTTGCTGTCTTGGAGATTATTGATACATGGTTAACGAATAGAAACATAGAAGCGTGGGACGAAATTTCTCTATGAAATATTGTTGTAACTATATCCTAATTTAATCTTATGTCTTATAAGGTATCCGTCATACATGTATAATTAAGTTGTACACTCAAGGGCCGATGGCCTATTATGAATAAATTATCTATCTATCTATCTATCTATCTATCTATCTATCTATCTATCTATCTATCTATCTATGTATCTATCTATCTATCTATCTATCTATCTATCTATCTATCTATCTATCTATCTATCTATCTATCTATCTATCTATCTATCTATCTATCTATCTATCTATCTATCTATCTATCTATCTATCTATCTATCTATCTATCTATCTATCTATCTATCTATCCATCCGTCCGTCCGTCCGTTAGTCCGTCCGTCCGTCCGTCCGTCCGTCCGTCCGTCCGTCCGTCCGTCCGTCTACCTGCCTGCCTGCCTGCCTGCCTGCCTGCCTGCCTGCCTGCCTGCCTGCCTGCCTGCCTGCCTGCCTGCCTGCCTGCCTGCCTGCCTGCCTGCCTGCCTGCCTGTCTGCCTACCTACCTAGCTATCTATCTATCATACTTATCTACGCCATGCATGATGTCATTGATTATGACGATATCATACACGTCCCGTAGTTAATTATTTACGTCATACAACTGATGGATAAACTGTAAAGATCCATTGTGATTGGTTGACGAAACAACGCGATTAATTATTGCTTTACTTACTACAGATTTTAATTTAATGTTTCTAGTTACCTTGGCGATAGAGGATACAATCTGTAACTCATGTATCTGACGTCATAATCAAATACGTCATATGTTAGCTGACATCACAATCAAAGTGACGTAGCTTCGTCACGAAAATCGAAAAGTCCGACACGAAAGTGTAGAAAATGTATTCCTTTGATGAATTTACAATTTATTAATATTCTGTTGAATAGTTTGAGACTAATTTGATTATGTAATGTTGCTGTCATAGGCAGCAACACACCCCAATCAAATTACTTTCAAAATATATAGCATATATCCTTTAACTTTAGATTCTGGAAATTCAGGTTTCAAAGTATCAAAGCGATTCCAGAACGCTCAAAATGTGGGCGTGGCTTTGTTAGAAATGGAATAGAAATTGATGTTTCTATTACAGGTAGTCACGTACACAAATTACTGAGAGCTAATAAAATTGCGTCCCATACGGATACAATATCTGAGCAAATGGTCACAGTTCTTTCCTTCTTATTCTTCCTAAAAAGCTTTGAACCGCATCTGCTCCTACGGTATTCATCCGATCAACTTCAACTTTGGTCAACTTCTGCTAATCAGCCTGGAATTGTGTACTATTGGGTTTAGTTTGGATTTGCCAAATAGTTTTCGAGATACCCACCTTTGAGTGGGCAAAAAAGTCCCATAGGAAAAGTATGGGCATTTTCAATATTGATGTATGAACTACTACTAAACCTAGATTTTTGATCAGATCACTACCATACTTGGTCATGATGTTACCATTAGCGACCTGGCGGTGCGGATTGATCTACAGGGAAGGTTACCAACTGAGTGGGCATCAAAATTACTACTTTTTCGTTTTTGGCGGAAATGAACTGCTCTTCATCAGAGATGGTCAATGGAATATTAGATGATACCTTGTAACAAGCCCAGATGGAAGCGCACCACTTTGCACTGAAAATTACCAATTTTCAGTTTTGGCATAGATTACCTCCATTTATCCATACAGGATGATTGAGAGTCTTAGATTGAATGAAATGTTAAATTTTGAATCCATGGCACCTCACATAAACTTTGCAGATTCCTCGGTTATCTGACACTTCAGGGCTTTTTCCTTGATTTTCATGAACATGAAAAACATTTACTAACGGCATATTACGCATGCCGGATCCAATCGTGATAGCTTTGGAGTGGTCCCAACTCAAGGTCAAGGTCACCCCGTGGAGTAAAAAGGTACAAGTTTTAGGTGTTTTTTTACATAGAATACCCCTCTTTACCAATAAAAGATGATCGAGTGAATGAATCAAATGTTAAATTTTGAATCCAAGGCAACACACACAAACTTTGCAAATTTCTAGGTTATTTGACACTTCAGGGCATTTTCCTTGATTTTCATACAAACTTTACCAGATGTATGTCACACACGTCGGATTCAATTGTGATAGTTTCGAAGTGGTCCGAACTCAAGGTCAAGCTTAGTCCGTAGTTGTCAAAGTTACCACTTTTCGTTTTTGCCAGAAATCAACTCCACTTGCCCAGAAATGTCCAATGTTCATGTAAGAAGAGGCCTTATACTGTTCCTTAATGGCCAGACACCGCAGATTTACAGCTACTTCAGTAAGTGTCTTCTAGTTTCGATTACAATTTAACTTTCTTTCTAGCTTAGTTAAAAATGGGCGGTGCATGACTAGAAATGGATTACTATTTTAATTGGTTCTTTGTTCTGATCGGTAATAAATTCCTTTCACAAGTAATTTCGCGGTTGAGCAGCCATGTACATCTGTAAATCTTAGTATCTCGTTTGTAAAACTAATATTATATAACGGATTCATAAAATGTAAACAATTAGATCGTTCGTCTACGGCATTAATCCTTTCATGACGAAACCAGTCAAAATCACCATATGCAGGGGTTTTCAGGAATGCCCATTTTCAGGTTAAAAGAAGACGATTTTTGAAAATTTACCACTGGAATGGCTATCACTCCAGTGGTACATTCTCGGAAATAGTCTTCTCTTGGCCCTTACAAATGGACATTCATGAAGACCCAATCCATAGGCCGTTTTTCCCCATAGAAAATGTCCTTTTGCATCACAAGAGAGGACGATTTTTGCAAATTTGCCACTGGAATGACTGGCTCGGTAATCGAGCCAGTCACCCCAGTGGTGAATGTTAAAAAACAGTCTCCTCTTGGCCTTTCTAATGGATATTCAATATGTAAATATTTTAGTTTGCTTAAGCTTTTAACCCTTGAATTTGTTCAATAAAATTTCAATTCTCTTATAGAAAATGTCTATTAGCAGAACAAGGGAAGACCAATTTTGAAAGTTTACCACTGGAATGACTGGCTCGGTTATCGAGCCAGACATTCCAGTGGTAGATTTTCTAAAAGAGTCTTCTCTTGGTCTGCAAATGGACATTTCTCAAGACCACCGCATAAACAGTTTTTGACTGATATGCGTGTTGAAGGGTTAACCAAATTTAGTCATTGAAGAGTTAAAAACGTTTTGTGAACTAACTATATTCTACGAGATTTCCATTGTGAGATATGTGCCATTAAACGCCAACATATACTTACTGTATGTGCAATACGTCGCCGCTGTCTGTAAAAGTCGCCCAGCAAAGATGCTCCATGTTTAGCCATGTGCTAAGAATATCAGAAGAGACACCAGCATTTCGCCCTACTCGGAGCCAGCAAATACAAAGCCAGGAGAGGACGTCATTGCATAAACCTGCTAAGCGTGCTACGAGGTGACCTCACGAAAGCAGGACTCGGTGCACTCAAGTCAAGAATGGACCTGAGGAAGCTAAGGATTCCGGCTGAGGACAAGCCGCAGTGGGAAAAAGCAAAGAAGGACTGATTGCAGATGCATGATGTTTCTACTACTACAGCCGCAGAATAAAGTAATCATACATCTACTAACTGTAGGGTAAATCATAGACCATTATTGAGGCCATGTTCACACTAGAGGGATAATCAGGAGTAATGCTTCAGTATGGCCGTGTTAGCCTAGTTGTTGAAGGGAGTGAACCGGGACAAAATTCCCACTATCTCTTTTGGGCGCAATCATTTACACAGGTTTGAAATTGAGGATTATTTTTGACATCTTAGGTAAAATATGATAAGAGGGTGATGGTAGTGTCGTCTGCTATTTTTCTAATCAAACACAATGTGGAACTAATGACGGGTATCGGGTAGGTGTGTGTCGAACTGTACAAGACCTACTTCCCGATAGCAAAATTCTAAAGAAGGCATCTATATATCGTTTAACTGCTAACAAGTGTGATCAGATGACAAATTTATTGACATTGTTATGCCCACGCCTTTCGAAGAAAAGGTGGGGATTATGTGATGCGACTTGTGTGCGCGCGCTTGTGCGCTTGTGCGCGCGCGCGCGTGTGTGTCGGTTGTCTGTGCACGTGTCGATTGTAACACATCTCCTTCTAGATCCTTTAAGATAGAAACTTAAAACTTTGGGTTGGGATGATTGTACATACTTTTGGAATTTTGGTATGACGGCATGGGGATGGGGAATGTGGGGTCAAAAATTAAATCTTTCCAAAGTTTAAATTTTTCCGAAGCTGCCAACTTTTCCTCTGATTTGTCACAACTTCCGACTATGTCAGACAAGTCCTGCACCTCTTTGGACTTAGCCATGCCCTTCATAAAATGTGTCTTTCCGTGGCCGAACGTCGCAGAGGTTGTATCACGCTTACTTCGTCTGTGAAATACAAAAATACGCGTCTGTATGGTTAGTGAACCTACATCAGCAGGTTCTTTGAGACTATATGAGTGCCCTTGTCTCGATCCTTTCTCTTCCGTCTTCAAGAAAATGTCTGCTAATTTATCGCCCCAGTGATACAGTGACATCGTGAAGATGTCAGTGTCCTCAGCAACAACTATGACTGGCTGACCATCACTAGCATAGTACATTCCCGTTGATACTATTAGTGTAGCGGTGGCTCTATTACTTATCTACGTGACATGGCGCATGGATTGAATATGACCTGCCAGAAAGCTAATTAACTGGATCTTGTTTAATTCATTCGAGAGGAATGCGTGCTGGTCAGCATGAGCGTGGGTGGTCAGCATAAGCCTTGGTTATATCTGTAACCAATACATCAGCAGAGATCTAGCCTGTTTGCCGTCGGCTGTGCGCATGGACCTAAGTTGAAAGTCCGTCGTCCTACCCGCCAAGCACAATGCAGCTCATTCCGTAATTACGTTCAGATTATTAACAGTACTATTCAAGCACATGGGCGTATGATACTTTTCGTGACATCTTATATAATGTAACAGCCAGCAACCATATATCTCAGGCATGCTATGCTTGGGTAGCAGGGACTCACCCTCGGTGATGTTTATCAGATCTTTCTGTAGTGTTCTGGTTAGTTGCGATTTTTCCACCTTCCTCGTGAGAAAATTTTTGGATAACGAGGTAAGGACTTCGGTACTGCGGTCATTTCGTGTTCAAAATAAGGAAGCCTATCTTTGTCATTTCTTTGAGCTAGTGCATATACATCGCAAGAATAAAGCTGATGGATCAATTCACACAGTTTGTTTATTAATCTAGATTCCCTGTTTGAGGTCATCTAATGTGCATACAATCAGAGACCTCTTCATGGTTGCTTCATTTACAAATGTACCGTCCATGCTGTGCTGTAACTCTTCGCCGACGGTTTAGGTTTCACCAGAGTTGATGCTATCCTCTTTGCATGGGGCACCACTGGCCAGCGACTGCGGTTGCGGAACATTGGCATCTAAGCAGTCATGCACTTGAAATCCGTCTATGATCTTTCTCACGTCTCTCCAATCGCGCTCACGTCTAGTTCTCCCCCATGTCTACGTATAGATCGCTCGTAAGGTGTCGCTTCCCAGTCAGTGTCGGCATTGCATTATGCACAGTGACACAATCGTACATATGGTAGACCCACTGATGCCTTATGCTTTCTACCATACCGCTTACTCTTGTCAGGCCACCACAGCTTTTCAGTGACCTCGTCGGAATGTGTTCTAATATTATATCAGTCCACAGTTCAGACCATAGCCGAGCGCCCCCTCGCACTGTATGCCCATGATAGCCTTCCTCGGTGAATTTTCTATCCATCCATGGGTGAGAGGTAGTAGTTCCTGCATTTCCTGAAAATACTGTCGACCATTCTTAGCATAGTGTATATGTCCGGTAGCTGCAAAGAGGTTGAGAAACTTACTAACAGCACTCAAGGCTGTGTTTACATTCTCCAGATCTTCGTCCAGTATGACTAGTTCTTTGCAGTAAGCAATCGTGTCTGGATTGATGTTAAGGTCAAGAACACGATTGAATAGCTTTTCAAATTCTTTGCCTTTTTCTGTCAGTATACATGTATCAATTCCCCTTTCCAATTTATCCATCCATCATATGATGTCATAATCAACTACGCGACGTGTAGAATGCCGCCACAATCAATGACGCCATTATGACGTCATGAATGACGTAGACAAGTACGTCAAGAACGCATAATCGAAGACGGACTATGCGGTGTTGTTCGAATTGTATGTCTTTACTATTTGATGAATATCCTGTTGAATATTTTGAAACTAATTTGACTGGGCACTGTTGCTGCCACAGACAGCAACAACACCTAGTCAAATTAGTTACAAATTATTCAACAGCTTACCTGTATAGTTTTCAGGAAATTTAGGGCATTCGGCGATCGATCAATCCCAAATCAGCGAAGTGTGGGTCAAGCTTAGCCAGAGGTTGGCGGGGAATAGCCAAAACTAGAACGGTCCATGAACCATCCCACATCCACTCGTTCATCAGTACAGCTGGAACGTGGCTAATCCAAGAACGACTCATTCGTTTCAATGTCTCTATCGTTCTATCCACTTTTCATTTCACTGGCGCTGCAATTATTATTATTATTATTATTATTATTATTATTATTATTATTATTATTATTATTATTATTATTATTATTATTATTATTATTATTATTATTAAAACATTATCATTATTAGTTCTATTTTACGTCATTAAATTACCGACATTACACCGAATCCCCCCTACCCCCTCCACCGACTCCGTCCTCCATGACTCCTTGGCTTCAGTATGCTAATGGCTAACATATTTTCATTGCTGCACTCATATTTTTATGTGTAGTCCACCAGCCCCGTGTCCTCTCTCCTCGTTTCCAAAACCGAAAGTGAAGCGAAAGAGAAACGAGGAGGGAGACCCGGTCGCTACGAGATTTTCTCTTCATCCGGATTTATGGATTAAGATTTGATTTCTGTCGAGCTTAGCCCGATCTGAGATACATGTTGTAGGAGTGCGCACAGCGACACCAAGCCCCTCCGGCCGGGCCACTCTCCGGCGTACAGCGGCGTATTCCACCAAATGGGCAAATTGTTTACCACTCGCCAGGACCAGTTCAATCTAACTTGGCCTCTAGGAGCATTACAAATTAGCAATACATGTTTTCCTTATCTCGTTTTAATTATATACTATTTTTCGGGACATGAGAACTTTTTTTAAGTTAAATTGTTCGTGAATGGTCATGAGCGGACTGTTTAACCCGTCTTGTGTCAACAGCGCCTCAAAGCGCTCAACATTCCACTTATATAAATTACCCATTTAAAGGTCAAGATTTTTACAATAAAATTTACAAAAATAACTTTCTGTTGTAAATAGGCATTACTCAAGACCACTATATGTGCTGTGTTTTGGCCGGCTTGACCATGAAAATGGTCGAGGAAATCCAGTTTTTTCTTAGCTAGTGTCTATTTATCGGCTTAGAGAAGACTACCTTTGAAAATTTACCATTGGAGTGACTTGCTCGGTAAATTTTCAAAAATCATTTTCTCTTGGATGAACAAATGGACATTCCTTAAGACCACTACATAGTCTGTTTTTGGCGGTCTTGACCATTAAAGAGTCAAGTTAGCACAAGAGGGGTTAATCTGTTATAAATCGACACGCTTGAGCGCTTTAATGGCGAAGCCGGCCTTTGCGGTGTTCTTGAAGAAAATCCAGGCCAAGAGAAGACTTTTTTTTAATTTACCACTGGAGTGACTGGCTCGGATATCGAGCCAGTCATTCCAGTAGTAAATTTAAAAAATAATATTTTTGACCCGCCAATGGTCATTCAATTACGACATAATTATGACCGAATTTAACCCTTACGGGCTTAATTAATTCAAAGGACGTGTGTAATTAATCTGGTCTGAATACACCCCAATCTATGTAAACGGTTGGAATTGAATTAGCTACGCATTTGTATTATGTGGCTAATTTATTCTAAGCACATATTAATCTCGCTAGGTGGTTAGTAATTTATTCAGTAAAATAATTATCGTATATATTTCTGGCTATTAGGGTAATTTAAAGCCATTTTTATCTGGACGATGATCTCGACCTACGATAAAGTCTTCTGTCCATGACGACTCAATACATGTCCCCAATATCTATACGCCTTACCTAATTCAACCCCAAATCGAATACTAGATTTGAATCTAATAAATATGCTGTTGGGAATTTGTAAACTAATTTGACTGGGACCATGTGCAGCCGATGGCAGGAAACAGGTTCTTGCCTTGTCAAATTACATTTCAAATATTCAACAGAATATAGTTACATTAGAATTTGGGCTATTGGGATTACAGGGCTCAACGGGTTAAATCTCGAAGGAATATAACGAATCATTTTTGCAAATTGCAAAGCAGATGTTGCCATACTGTAGTTAATGTTTTGATAACGTGTCTATATATTCTAAGTGTTACTAATTTTAATTGAAATAATAATGGGTGGGTGGTCACTTAAACAGCGCAGAGCTTAACTCCTCTTGTGTCAACTTAACCCGTTAATGGTCAAACTGACCAGAAAACAACTTTGCAGTGGTCGTCAGACATGCCTATTTGAAAAGACTAGAGAAGAGTATTTTTGAATATTTACCACTAGAATGACTTGCTCGGTAAACGTGCCAGTCATTCTAGTTGCAGATTTTCAAGAATACTCTTCTCTCAGCCTGCAGATAGACACTGGTTAAGTAAAAACTTTTAATTTGACAAATACCCCTTTAATGGTCAAGCCGGTGAAGAAACTTCAGTCGTAAATTTACAAAAATAGTCTTCTAAAATTAAAATATCTTGAAAAATATTGACCATCAAAATGTTTAATTGATATATCAAGTAGTATTGGCGCAATATGGGTTACAGCTATCATATTGCAAATTGTGGTGGCATATTCTTGTCAGATATGAAAATCCAGCCTATTGCGACAATTATCTAATCCAAATTTACGGAGGTTATTTGTTGAAAGTGCATTTACTTATCCGGGTAAGATTTCTGGCGTAATAGACTCGATGTTGGACCTCAGAAAAACCGATATTTTGTGAGGAGAAATTTGCATAGGACTGATTTTCTTTCTTTTCCGTGAAGGAACACATGTAAAATCCTTTATTAAAAATTGCCATGTATCCCATTGAAAAACAGTGTTTATGAACCTTTCGATTTGGAGACATTTTTGTGTTTTTAAGACATTTAAAAAAACCCGTGTTCTGCAATACCTCATATGCCAATGAAATTTGGGCAGAGAGAATACAGAAAACTGAAATACAAGTTCTAACATAATTTGACGTCCCGAAGGCCGTACAGTTATCGCACGCTACTATACTCACACACGTATACGTGCTATGTAAAAGCAACCAGTTGTGGCATTCAATGGTTATGTATTTTAACGATATTACCCATGCAAGAATACAGTTTTAGCTATGCCCCACCCATCTCCAACTAAGCTCCACCCACGTTTCGCCGGTGTTGGAATCAACGGCGAAATCCCCGCCTAACAATTTCGAGAAAATTACACAGGTAAGCTGTTGAATATATTGAAACGAATTTGACTGGGTTGGGTGGGTGGTGGTGTAGCTGACTAGTTTCAAACTATTTAACACCATGTTTATTAAATAGTAAGACATACAATTCATACAGCAACGCTTAGTTCGTCATCAATTAAGTGTTGGTGACGAACTTATCTACGTCGTTCATGACGTCACTGATTATAACGTCACCACACGGAAGCATCGTGGAATGGGGTAGGTGAGATTGTCTACACTGAGGCCGTGTTCTAGCGGAACTAAGGAACTAGCAAATAAGTCCCCCCACACCCCCCCCCCCCCACCATGCCAAGAAAGTACAAAATAAATGAAAGTGAAAATACCCTATCACACTAACAGCAATAATAATAGCGGCACTAATAAAGACAATACCATTGACACCACCATGGTGGCCATTGACATCGACGACAACGGTGTAAATAATAATGTGAATGCTAAAGCTAATAACGCGAATGTAAATAAGCTCCCTAATGTTAGTTATAATGGTACTGTTCATACTAGTCTTATTGTTAACCTTTATACCAACGTTAATGGTATAGCTAATGCGAAATATAGTGCTGTAGCTAATAACCGTAATGCTGACGGTAAGTATTATCTTACTGTTGATAATACTGGTGACACTAATAGTAATGCTTATGTTAATAATAATAATAATAATAATAATAATAATAATAATAATAATAATAATAAAAATAATAAAAATGATAGCGATTTTAATAAATATGCCAATATTACTAATAATGCTACTGTTATTATTAATGCCGATGCTACTAATAACGCCAGTGCTAAAAATAATGTCAATGTTTCTACTAATGCTACTGTTAATAATAATGCCAATGTTACTAATAATGCCAGTGTTAATAATAATGTCAGTGCTACGAATAATGCCAGTGTTAATAATAATAATGCGCCTGATAATGCGACTGCTAATAATAATGCCAATGTTACTAATAATGTTACTGTTAATAATAATGCCAATGTTACTAATAATGCCAATGTTACTAATATTGTCAATGTTAGTAAAATAGTTAATGCAAAATATAGTGATGTTAATAGCTATGTTACCGTTGATAATAATACTAATGACGACAGCGACGCCAGTGTTAATAGTAGTAGTGATATTAATATAAAGGCCACTGCAAATAACAATACTGATATCAGGGAAGAAGATAGTAAAAACGATGATAATGATAATAATCACAATAGAGACGGCGACGAGGAAAACAACGATTACCAGAACGACGACGACGACGACGACGACGACGACGACGACGACGACGACGACGACGACGACGACGACGATGATGATGACGACGACCACGACGACGGCGGCGACGACGACGACGACGACGACGACGACGACAACGACGATTACGAAAATAAGAATAGATGCAGCAATAGTTATAGCAGGATTGGTAACATAAATATGCTCAATAACGCAACTACCAGCCCCGCTATCGACACCACTACCGCTCATAACACAACCACCAATAGCACCACCAAATGCAATAAAAATACCAACAGCCCTACCAACGCCAACACCATTGACAATAATAACAGGCACAGCAACGACGACAATGCCGATGACAACTATGTAGACGACGACGACGACGACGACGACCACGACCACGACCACGACCACGACCACGACCACGACGACGACGACGACGACGACGACGACGACGACGATATCGAAGACGGCAGAAATACACTACACGGCATCAGAATTGGTTTCATAAATGTTTGTGACTTGAAATCAAAATTAAATTATCCCGAAATGAACTCTTTCATACGAAAATATCATATATTAGGTGTTGCTGAAACGAAATTCGACGAATATGACTCTGTAGACATAGCCGGCTACACTGTAATACTAAAGAATAGATCAAATGCATTACGTAAATCTGGCGGCATCTGTTTTTTGGTCAGAGACGCAATAATAAACCATGTACCTGAATTGAAAACAGAAAGCGAATTCGTATTGTAGCTTACACTCCCCGCAAATCTTACTAAATTTGACAAAGACACCATGCTTGGATGTGTATATATTCCACCCATAAATTCAAGGTATGTTTCTGACGACGCTTTCGATGAAGTAGAAAATGAAATATCATATGTTACGTTCAAAACAGACCACGTAATTGTTATTGGTGACTTTAATGCAAAAATAGCACAAACCCCTGATTTTATCGTAGATGATACAAATTTGCTAAAATTAGCAGGTGTAGATATACGAGAAATTGACGAAACACAGCCGAATATATCAAATAGAACATCACAGAACAAACACAGAGTAAACCACCATGGACATACATTCTTAAAATTATGTAGATATAGGAACATGTATCTTCTAAATGGTAGAACAGGTAGCGATAAAAACATAGGACATGTAACCAACTATAAACCCAAGACAGTTGTCGACTACGCTATAGCCTCGTATCCATTCTCTAAAATAAATACAGAATTTGATGTCCTGGATTAGTGTCCCTTGATATCAGATATCCATTGTGCGCTTGCAGTTGCACTGAAAACAAACTCAGCTGTAGGATTAAATAAATCAAAACAACAATATGGTAAACAATCCAAAACAGAACCCGCCCGACCAAGAAAGTGGAATAATGAAATACGCGAGGATTTCCTTAAAAATGTAACGGGTCATCCAATGTTTACTCAACTAATGATTAGCATAGAGGAACACGATCATAGCCAACTAACAATCAATGAAATTACGGACAATATGGCCAAACTATTTAAACACGCAGCAATCCACAGCTTTGGTACAGTGGTGAAGCTTAAGACTGAAAGGAAGAAGTCCGACAAGACATGGTTTAATCCTGAATGTCACCGCGCGAGGAAGAAATATACTAACGCTAGAAAGACATATCAAATAAATAAAACTGATAACAACAAATGTGCTATGATCAATGCTAGGTAAAGACTATAAGAAAATAATGTCCAAATATATTTCAGAGTACAATTTAAATCAGGAAATAAAGTAAGGGAAATGCGGTCAAAAGACCCCAAAGCATACTGGAATCTAATTAGGCAAAAAAGAAGACCTTATGTACAGCAGAAGTCACATATCTCTATGAGTATTTCAAAGATATTAACGAAAGTGAAAAAGTAAACGAAGCCGAACATACACCCGACCTTATGGCGCAAGATATAAATATGGAAAACCGAGCGTCAAATGCCCCATAACTGAAACAGAAATTAACAAAGCGATTAAACGCCTAAAATCTAACAAATCAGCGGATGTAGATGGATTAACCAACGAATATATCAAAGCTACAGAACAAATAATGATAAAGCTGGACAAATATATCTTTAATTTAATCTTGGATAATGGAGAGATACCGGAGACATGGACCCATGGAATTATCATACCAATCTATAAACAAAAAGGCAACCCAAATGAACCCCAAAATTATAGACGCATAACGCGCATAAGAAGTCTGGGTAAATTAATTACCTCTGTTATTTGCTGCAGAATAAACGACTTTATGGAAGAGCACACACCCTCGCTGAAAACCAAGTGGGTTTCAGAGAAGGCTATTCGACGATGGACCACATATTCACCTTGCCATCCCTAATAGAAATCCTTTAAAGATAACGAAAACGAACATTTTGTGCCTTTATTGACTTCGCAAAGGCGTTTGACACAGTCTGGAGAGACGTACTGTGGCAAAAATTACTTAAACAAAATATAGGGGGCAAAACGCTGCATCATGGGGAACATAGCTTTCCAGTCCTTCTGGAAGCTATGGATTCGTCGATCAAAGATGCCCTTGGTAAAAGGACTACGTTTATACAATACAACCTGCGTATCCTTGATGATGTATAACTGTTACAGCTGGCGGCTCCAAAGGCAGCTCTAGACAAACTTGATGCCTGCCACCGCAAACACCTATGCACCATCACTGGACACCGATGGCCAGAGAGCATAATTTCCAAACGATGCACTATACCAGATGTGCAATATGCCGCCGCTGTCTGTAAAAATCGCCCAGCAAAGATGGTCAATGTTTGGCCATGTGCTAAGGATGCCAGAAGACACACCAGCACAGAGAGCATTGGAAGACGCAGTGGGTAAAAGCGAAGAAGGACTGATTGCAGCTGTATGATGTTTCTACTACTACAGCCGCAGAATACAGTAATCAACTAAAAGTAAATAATGAATTCTCACCTGCTGTCGGCTGTGATTGAGGAGTAAGACAAGGTGAAAATGTATCTGCTCTCCTATTTTCAATTTACTTAAATGATCTAGAAGAATTTCCTGTAGAAAACAACTGCAAACAAGTCGAACTCCAGTATGACGATTTAGACCCTATAGTTCTCATTAAACTCCTAGTGCTTTTGTACGCTGATGATACAATCCTCATTGCAGATGAAAAGACGAAATTCGAGAAATTACTTACTACCCTTGGAGCATATACAGATCAATGGAAACTAAAAATAAACACCGGTTAAGTCTCCAGTGAGAACACAGCCTAAGGTATAGCGTTATTCCCGATTAACTCTCCAGTGAGAACACGGCTTTAGACTCCACAGGAAATAGGTATCTCTGGATTGCACAAACTGCACACAACGTTAAATTAGAATCAAATAAAATACACCGAGTACTAAAAGACCAATTTAGGCAACAATGGAACAGTGAAATGCAGAACTCATGGAATGGAAAATCATATAAAGCTTTCAAAACACAGCTAGACACAGAAGAAGAATTATCTATACTAGTGGATTACAACAGCATTACATTAACACGATTCCGAACATCAAATAATTACCTAACGATGAGATAGGAAAGTGGGATGGGACCACAGGGGAGAACAGAAAATGTACTATATGTACACAAAATGACATAGGTGATCTTCTTCTTCTTTCTTCTTTTCGTTCGCTGATCATACCGCCAGTCCTGTAAGTGACTATCGACATGATCATAAGCGATCATAGGTGATGAATATCATTATATCTTGACGTGTGCATTTTTCAAAGATAAACGAAAAGAACTGCTCCAAAAATACTACTATACCCGGCCAGCTACGATAACATTTTTAAAACGGTTCACATCTAAAAACCACAAAGTATTAAACAAGCTCTGTAATTTTATCAGAATTATCTTAGAACAGTTCCCTAGCCGCCGTGTACAACAACAGCAGCTGCAACAACAACAACAACAACAACAACAACAACAACAACAACAACAGCAACAACAACAACAACAACAACGACAATGACAACGACAGCAATTAAGACAATGACGCCGGCAACAACAGCAGAAACAACACGAAGAACGACGACGACAATGGCAATGGTGGGAACAAAGATGATGATGACGACGACGAGGATTATGATGATTTTTACTAAATAATAATAATAATAATAATAATAAAAATAATAATAATAATAATAGACGAAAATTTAATTACTTATAAACTCTGTCTATAGCGTAAAATATTTATTTAACATCTTTTCCCAACCGGCGTACCGCAATACTGAGGTCTGGCGTTATTCCCGATTAACTCTCCAGTGCGAACACACCTAAGCCCCTAGTGAGAACAGGCCTAAGTGCCAGTGGGTGTGGGTGTGAGGGGTGTCACATTACCCTATGTACCAGTAATTCTAGAATAAACTGAACAAAGCATTAGATCTAGTATACAATCTGATGAATAGAAGGGAAACTCGGTCAAGATAATGTACTGTTGCATTTAAAGTGAACGCGAAATAAGACAACATCAGCCTGTTCTGCTATAATACCAGAGTTATTATTTAGTATGTATTTAATCACGCAAAAACATACCAATGCACATTTATTGGCATATAAGCGCAATGTATGATATTTATTTCGCTAGCAATTGATTTTCGATATTGGGCCTAATTTAGCCGATGCATATAAATCAGCTTAGCTATGTTGATAAGCCAATATTGATCAATAATCTAATTATTTATTAAGGTGGCGGGTCGATAAAGACTGAGAAAACCACCAAGGTAATATATTAGGTATAAATTGAGGTCTTCACCCGATAGCACTCCAGACAGCTATAAAGACTTCTGTAGTGGTCTTATGTCCATTTGCAGACCAAGAATAGGCTATTTTTTTTAAAAATTTTACCACTGAAAAGACTGACCCAATAACAGAGCCAGTCTTTTCAGTGGTAAATTTTCAAAACTATTCTTCTCATGGACTGCAAATTGGCCTATTTTCTGAGACAATTGAATTTGAAAGAAATTTGGGGAATAAAGGGTTAATAATTTGGACATTGAAATCCCTGTATGATCATAGATTAACATTTTGAACCCAAAACACCAAAATAAAAATACCAAACTCCTTTACGTTTTAATAAATATTCTCTTGGAATATTTTGAAACTAATTTCAAAGGGAACTGTAGCTTAAGGCAGCAACAGTACCCAATCATATTAGTTTCAAAATACTCAATAGCATACCTGTTTCTTCTTCTTCTTTTCGTTCGCCGATCACACCGCCAGTCCTGTAAGTGACTATCGACATGATCATAAGCGTTAAGTGCGTGGATCCATGGTTTATTAGAGTGCGCCGTGCGGCCTGGAACCTCGTCTTCAGCACTCGAGGTTTCTGTCAGGGTTACCCCACCCTTACCTCCTTTAGTCGCCTCTTACGACACGCAGAGGATACGGAAGGTGTATTCTAAGTCCCACCTACAGGGCAGAGCATACCTGTTTAATTTTCTTGAAATGAAGGAATCCAGTTTTAGATATGCCCGCCCGTCTCTAGCTCTCACCCACTCTTTGATCGTGTTTGGATCGATCGATCCCTGCACTCCAGAATCTTAATTTCCAGAAACCTATATAGGTAAGCTGTTGAATATTTTGAAACTAATTTGACTGGGTGCTCTTGCTGCTATGGCAGCAGCAGCACCCAGTCAAATTAGTTTCAAATATTCACCAGAATGTTTATTAAATAGTTAAATACATTCGTTCACCAACGCTACGCCATTCAAGACGTACGTGATTATGACGCCATCACACACGCCACGTAGTTGATTATGACGTCATATGATTGACATAGAAACTGGTATGGCAGGCCAAATCACCTTTATTGCTGATATGTCGTCATGACAACTGGTTTACTGCTCATACTCCAGTCTCAACTATTTCCTCCGTTCCAAGTCTATAATATCTCCCAACAATGGTATCTTATCAGCAAAACACATGGCTCAAGCCCAGGCATTATTCTCATCTGGTTTAGAATTATCTGAGTTTGGTAGATGGGCTCAATTTCTTCCAAATATTTTTCTTTATCCGCTCGTGAAGCCTAAATGTTGGTGGAGATCTGCTTGATAAGTCCATGAAATGTATCCATGAACTGTATCCATGAAATGTATCCATGAAATGTATCCATGAAATGCATAACTACATAACTCGCCAAATGGATTTGGCAAAGATTCCAAGGAATGGAGCAAAGACATTCCAGCAAGTATCCACATATTACTTACTAGTACATCGCTAATGGGATCGACACCTGGTAATAAGGTGTGCAATCATGTTACAAGTATGGTATTAGTATGGGCAACATCTAGAAATGCAACTGTCCATGACATTATACTATTTTAAAAGATCGTATTCATTCATATTCCGATTGCGGGCAATGATTATTAAAAAGATTACGAGTTCATATGAAGTGACGTCTTAATCCAACGTTTGGTGTTGCAACACTACAACTGACCTCGCATTCACACGTCACGGTCACAAGACGCCAGTTGTCGCATAATTGGCAGAATACCGTGATAAGTCATGACATGTGTTTAATTAATTTAAGTAATTAATATTTGTGAATAAGAGACAAGCGTTTGTTATAAAACAACCTTTCTGTCCGTGTTTCATATTTAACCGAGTGTAAAATATCAAATCCGAACAAATAAATCTGGTTTTATATCAAACACTTATTAGATTATTATAAAACTTCGGAACGAATGCTTTTTTCCAAAACAACGTTGTCTTTATTATCGAAATAACTGTATTATTTTAGTGGAACATATCTTTATTTTTATTTGATGAATAATTATTATTCATACTCATTGTTTTATTGTCGAACGACTATAGAGGAGATTATTATTCCTAACCTTTACCACTCATATCAGCCAAAACAGCTTCTGCAGTGGTTTTGAGAAATGTCCATCTGGCGACCAGGAGAAGACTATATTTGAAAATCTATCACTGAAATGACTGGCTCGATAACTGAGCCAGTCATTTCAGTGGTAAATTTAAAAATAGTGTTAAAGGGTTAAGCGTCAGCGATGACGGTATACAATTCGTTTCTTTTTTCCCCATCAAAATCCTATCTAATTGGTCGACGTTTCTATGTCATAGATTGTTTTTGTCGTGTTTGCACTACAATGTAGTTTATACATAAGGTGGCAATCAGATGATAACATCTGTCTTTCACGCATGACATGTTTTGATTTGTAAATATGGTGTAAATAATCGTTAATCCCTTTTGCGCCAACGGTGCATCAATGCGCTAAGAATACCATTTATATCAATTTAATTTAAATTTATTTTAATGGTCAACACTTTTCAATAAATTTTTATATTAGAAGACTGTTCTGTTGCAAATTTACCTCTGAAATCCTTGACCGGCTTGACCATTAAAGGGGTAATTGTAAAGAAAATTGAAACTTTGACATACCCGGTATCCTTTTGCAGGTCAAGAAAAGAGTATTTTTGAAAATTTTCCACTGGAATTACTGGCTCGGTTACCGAGAAAGTCATTCCAGTGGGTAATTAAAGAATTACTCTTCTCTTGACCTGCTAATAGACACGCCTCAAGACCACTGCAGAGTTGTTTTGGTCAGTTTGACCATTAAAGGGTTAAGTTGACACAAGAGTGGTTAAATAAAGAAGCTTTAAATCAATCAATTTAACCTCAGTTCGACTGTGTCTAAAGCCGTGTTCTCACTGGAGAGTTAATCGAGAATAACGCCATACCCCAGTATGACAGCCACTATTTCGGTAAATAGCGGGTATATCGGCTAGCCTTCTCAATGAACTGGCTCTTACGAAAGCCCAGAAGGCGCTTTCGTAATTCAAAATTCGAAATTCAAAATTCAAACTTCGAAATTCAAGATTCAAACTTCGAAATTCAAAACTCGATTTCGAAAATCAAAACTCGACTTCGAAATTCAAAATTCAACTTCGAAATTTAAAACTCGACTTCGAAATTCAAATCTTAAATCAGCCGATTACGAGCCGTCTTACAATTATATAAATTTATGATAGCCAATCAGATTTCTATAGAGATAAACCGCCATTTTTGGTGGAAATGTGTATGTGGATTATATTCTTGCTCGTTTTGATCGAGAGAAGTGGCGGCTACAAAGACGGTGGTGGTGGAATACCGCTGCTTGTGGCGGTGCTGGTTGTGGTAGTCGTGGTGGGGGTGGTCGTGCTGCTGCTGCTGCTACTGGTTCTGGTAGCGACGACGATGATGATGATGATGATGATGATGTACGGGCGGGTGCATGTGAGTGCCTTGTGCTGGTTTGTCTGACTAACTGGCTATCATTGTCGGACTATTAGGCTGGTGGTCTAGTGGGTAATATTGTCGGTCTATTGGGTTGTCGGAATAGTGGAGCGTCCCCTAATTTTAGAGCAAGGGGCGGCAGTATTAATTAGTGTTATTATGTCTAGATTCGATCCACAGACGCATACATACGTACGCATTAAGTTTCTTCTTCAGGATGCTATTTTTTTTAGATCCGGAACACAATGCCTCAGCTGTAGAGATATATGGGCCAACACATATCAGCAACAGGAATAGCCGAGTTACCGAGTTGTTCAAGCGATAAAGTTGCATCCACGAAGAACGCACATGTCTCTCCATCGCTTTCCGAAACAGCAATCTCCATCGACCCCATGATTGTTTCAAATGTACAGACGTTTAGCAGAAACGTAAACTAGTATAAACGTACCCTAGCGTGACCTAGAAATCCGATTGGTTAGCATAAATTTACATAAATATAAAATGGCTCGTAATTGGCTAATCTAAGATTTGAATTTCGAAGTCGAGTTTTGAATTTTAAGGTAGAGTTTTGAATTTCGAATTTTGAATTTTGAATTTTGAATTTTGAATTTTGAATGAGCCTTCTGGGCTTTCGTAGGCTCTTGTACCGGAATAAATATTACTTATTTCGAAATTGAATCCCCAAGATCGTTATTGCTTCCCTATGTGAACACAGCCTATTCCGTCAAAATATGCCGGGTAGCGTTAACGTCAGCATCTCTCACTGTCTGTCAGCTAGTGCTATGGTCCCGTTATCTCGCTGTCCATTAGGTAGCGCCACCGTCCAGTCCAGGACTATCCTCCAGTAATGTGAATGCAAACCGATATATCGGCTATATATTAACATACATCGTACACGAAATAGTTTAACAGGATTAGGCAATGAGAAAGAGGCCTTATGCTGTGTTCTCATTAGAGACTTAACCGGTGTAATGCCATACTGGGGTGTGGCGTTATTCCCGATTAACTCTCTCGTCAGGGCCGTGTTCTCAGTGGAGAGTTAATCGAGAATAAGGCCATAGCTCAGTAATATATTGTGCTACGCCGGTTAAGTCTCTAGTGAGAACACAACCGTAGTCTCTAGTGAGAACACGGCCTAAGGCCTTTTTCTCATACTGCCGCTATCACGGTAAATATCACGCATATCGGCTCGCGTTCTCATTGGACGGCCTTTTGTTCCGGAATAAATACGTTACTTATCTCGGAAACGCAATCCCACAAAATCGGCGGTTTCTCTTCCGATATATCGTTATTGCTTCCCTATGTGAACGCAACCTATTCCTTCAAAATTTGCCAGATAGCGATAAAGTCAGCATTTTCTCACCCTCTCCACCAGGTAATTATTTTATCTCACTCTCCGCCAGTGACGCCACTGTCAAGTTCAGGACTATCTTACACCAATGTGAATGCAAATATATATATTGGCCGATATAAAGTACACGAAATAGTTAAACAGGATTAGGCAATAAGAAAGGGGTCTCTGTTTTATCGCAAAAGGATACCCATAGATGCCATATATCTTAACAAGGTTGATAGCATCTCGGTGGCTCTGCGTCTTTGATGCGCAATGAACCGTGACAAGTATCTACAATGCATCCATACACCAATGCATATTCTGTTGAATATTTTGAAACAGCAATAGCTTTCGGTCAATTTATTTTCAAAATATTCAACAGCTTACCCGTCTATCATAGTTTGGCAATATCCGCGTAGTTTATCGTTTTAATCGAGCCACCGTGACCATGACCTTTTGACCAAAAGATTTTCCAGAATCCACGGCCAACCGTCTACCCCGTGCTCGAGTTTGGTTAAGGATAACCAGGGTCAGTAAAAATAAGCTTTTGTGACTAACAGAGTAACTAACTAAAAGATATTGACTTGATGCCTGCCGCTAAAACATATAAACACAAGTCATCTGCTGTGTAAATGGCCTGGGTGAATAAAGAAAACTGAAAACTTGACATTATTAGTTTATTACCACTGTATGATAGCGTAACTCAGTAATAGTGCGCCTAATATTCATGACCTTGTCAGTCATAATTCTGTGCAATCGTCTCATAATTTAGGCTTAGTAATCAATCCGCAGTCGTGCGTACAGCTGAAATAAACGTTTACGCCCATAGTTTATCTAACTGGATAATCGCGCAAGTGAAGAGATTACTCAATGGCGTGTGTGTCACATACCGCGTAAGAGGAGGACATTTAATTTCTTAGAACATTTTTCGACTATCACCGCCGGAAGTTATCTCATTTACCGTGTCATCTACTCTTTTGCTGGCGAGTTCTTTCAATCATTCACTGATTTGGCGCATGATCTAATTACGATTTAGTAGTTTTCAGTTTGGTGTTCATTTCGACTGCTTCGATACATGCGCGGTCGGAGTGTTTTCTAGGTGAGATGATGACGACTTCACACGGTCTCCGCCCGGAGTCATCCACTGGTACCTTCGAGGAAGCTAAGGTCAGCAAGGTTTGCAAACTAAGAACTACATACAGGCAATAGCCTGATCGAGTCTGCTTTTCTTCAACTAAAACAATAGCTGCACGTGGTCAACGCTCTCGAATACCGCAACTTGGTTGAGTTCGCAACCGCAATGTGGAATATTCTCAGTCTAGCAAGCTCATTGCAAATATAAAGCATGTGAAGAGATTGCGATTACTACAACGTTGATAATGCATCCATCTAAGTAACACAACTATCCACTCATTCAGAAGAGAAAGCATCCAATCACCGAGGCCTCAGTTTTGCAATTGGACCACGACTGATGGACCATTTCCTCAGCTTTACATACATCGGCGAACCCATTGCAATTATTGGCATAGCCAAGCCAATAAAAAATAGTACAAGCACAAAATCTCGCATTGCAAAGCTATATGGAGAAATCACGATCCTTCAATACTCGACACCCTCTTTGATGAATTGTATCCAGCTATCAACATTCCAGTGGTGACGTCAACTCCAAACTTGGACAACTAAGTAAAACAGACAAGCAAACAGGGAATGATCGTGTATTGGTTCCCGTGGAATGGGAAACACAACAGTAATGGAGATGCCTTAACAGTAATGGAGATGACTTGCCTTTTATTTTTACTTGACTTTATTTTTGTTTTGTCTTTGTCTTTTGTTCTGTCCCGAGGAAATTCTAAAATAACCTCGTTCTCTAATACTTAGATACCATTTGTTACGTTTAACCCCATTTGTGCCAACGGCGCCTCGAAATGCTCCTTCTAGCGATTAACCCTTTAAAGATTATTTCCGAGATATAAGTAAATTAGGAAATTTCAGTATTTTTGCTGTAATATACTGGCCCCTGTGTATTATTAGTACATACTATACATATATTCCGACCACGTCCCACATATTTGCTAATATTTGTTGTTTTTCTGGGCACTCGTATGCGCGTATAAGTTTTCAATTTGGGGAAGCATTATATTTATGAAACAATCCAATTGGAAAGACCTATCACTAGACAGTTTGCGGCCGATATATATATATATATATATATATATATATATATATATATATATATATATATATATATATATATATATATATATATATATATATATATATATATATATATATATATATATATATATATATATATATATATATATATATATATATATATATATATATATATATATATATATATATATATATATATATATATATATATATATATATATATATATATATATATATATATATATATATATATGTATATAAGAATCGATGTTAAAATGAGAGTATTGATCCACTGACAGCGTTTTATGGACATGGTTCGGTATATTAAATTTACAGCTCTGTCAGGTATAGCCCTCAAGAAAATCGAAATTCTTCCTCAGTAAATGATCATTTGCTAGCCAAGAGAAGACTGTTTTTGTAAATTTACCTCTGGAATTTAAGAAATTTAGTCTTTAATAGGTATTTTTTTGGGCCCGCTTAAAACGAGCAAATGTTTACTGGCCAAGAACATTGACAGTTTTGCTTAGCCAGCGAGCGAGAGAGGAGATCGAGATCAGTGGAAACGTGAAGATGCAAAGCATGTGCGTGAAGACGGTGACATGAGAGTAATAGGATAATGCTCGGTGTTTGAAACGCATGCTTGCAATACAGCGCGGCTACTAGATTGTATTTATAGATGTTTTGTGTGCCAGGTGGAAGATTATTGTAAGGGCTCCCTACAACTACAGCCGATGACCAGTTGGGTTGACAGCAGTCCCCAGCCTGATAAATGCATGCGAGAGGCCGCTCCCGTGGTTAGAATCTATGTTACAATAGCAGGCCCCTTGGACACGACCTGTCCTGGCTGAAGTCGCGTGCTCTATGCCGTACCAGAGAGGAGGTGGTTTTGTTGGTTGCATAGCTTTAATTTTCTTCCTAAATTTGCCTATCATGGGAGATGTTGTGACAGGTACACAGAGAGAATTCCAGGCGCACACTGTTGCTAGGAAAAAGGATCTGCGCCATGTGACACACCAGCATGTAAACGTAGGAAGGTGAATTCGTTTGCATCTAAGACTACTCGCTGGTAGATAGCTATCCAAACATTCAAGAAGTCATCCGGAGATGCCAAAGTGTTTTAGTTTATGTGGAAGGTCATAGTGCCATACCCGATCACATGCTTTAGAGGGGTCGAAGAATAAGAAGAATACCTCTTTACGATTGTCGAAAGCTGTAGAGATATCGATACAAATGTCTAAAAGTTGATTAACTGTGGCGTAAGATCGGTGAAAGCCGGACTGATAAGGGGTAATATCGTGTCTAGTGTAATTCTAAATATATATATTTAAAAAGAGTTCTCTCCATTACATTACTAAGCCAGCTCAGAAGAGCCTGTAGTTTGTGCAAACGTTCTTCTCTGCCTTTTTGAATAGTGGAGTTACATTAGCAGTTTGCCATGAAGTGAGAAAATAGGATTTGGCAATATAATAATTTACAAACTGGAATGGAATTATGGACGTTACTTGCTTGCTTTCGAGTATTAACTTCGGGCTTACTCCATCAGGACCAACTGCCATGGATGTGTTCAAATTGGAAAGGGCATCTACAACGTTGAGACGTGCTATTGAAATAGGGTTTATTGTATTTTTCCTGAAATTTCCTGGCAATGAAGGCGGTAAGTAGATATTGGGATCGAAAATTGTGGCAATGCTAAAAAATTAACAGTTGTGGAGGTTAGCCCTTTAAGAAATGGTGACTAAAGAAACCATCATTGCACTTTAGGTGGGTAATTCATTAAAATTATAGTTGGTATTGAATAAAGCCAATGCATAAATTTTTTTCAGCCAGTTTTGCTTTGTGATCTTGTTTACAAGCCTAAACGAGTGTGTTGACAAGGTTACTCTGTTTTTTAAGTTAGACATAGCCTGACCTTGCTTAGTTTTCATAGATTTGTTGAATGGTTTTTTCCTAACATGCATTTTGTGTTAAATATTTTAGCCATCCATGGTTTGTCATTTGGGTTTATACAAACTGTTTTGCTAGAAATTGTAGCTGTGGCTGCATTAAAAATGTTTGTTGTGATAGACAAGCACCACACGTCAACGTCATAATTATCTGAAAGGGTGTTGCAGGGGAATTTGATAGAAGATCTCTAAACTTATTCCAGTCAGCATTGGCATAGTCCCATATTTGACGCCTATAAGAGTGACGTTTGGGTATGGACGAGGTCAACGGTAGGTAAACAGGAGTGTGGTCACTACAGAATTATGTGAGAACGCCACTGTCTTTCACAATTCTAGCATTGCTACTTATAAGTGTATCTAACAATGACTCGGGCAGGTTCAGTTATTAATTGATAAAATCCAACCATAGTGATTAATTATATCATGTAGATGGTCCTTGGTTGGATTGCAAAGTTCGTCATTTATGTCGCCAAGTAGCACAATCTTTATGATTGGTTTACTATCACGGACATTTTCTATGTTGTCATATATAATTTGCCATTTATCTACATGAGTATTTGGTAGACAATAAATGACACATTGTCAGTCGTGAATCTCTATACATATCATTTTGACCGCCAGACTTTCGTATTCGATGCGATGAGAGGCGGCAATGTCGTCGGATATATAAACGCAAACAACTTCCCATACCTGTTGACGGTCTCTGCGAATGGGCTCTTGGAACTTGGGAAGTTTGATTATATCATTGTTAATATTTGCTGTAGGATGGCTTTTGGCAATGGCGATACTGTTAAGGTGAGCAAAAGAGATGTCATTGCTGGTGGTAGGACCTGGATTGGACATCGCCAGGAAGAGAAACATGTAAATCATTATCGAGTTTAGTACATGTACAATATTATGAAAACAGTTAGATTTGTGTGTTTGTATGTTTAATATTGGTGCATAGTTTACATTTTCATGGATATATGGTGGCCATTAATACATTATGCCCAAAGGAACCATGACTGGAGCACGGTTCCTGCAGCCCCTAAGCAATCTTTCTACATTCCTCCTTATGTGCTTTCCAGGTCTGATCATGGTCCTTTGAAAAATCCCTCAGTAAAATCAAAGGAACTGAAATTGAACAACAACAGCAGCTTCAATAGAGCCGTGACCAAAATCTTCACCATTTCTTTGAGTCCCGCTATTGCAGGCAAACAGTGTGTGATCAGATCTCTGCATCTGTCCCACTGATGTGAAAAGTGCTGGGTATCACCGTCAGTGTCATCAGCACTTTACTGGCACCCTCCATATTCTTGGAGATGATACAGAACCAGAAGCGCCAACCTTCCGATTGCATCACTCCCCTCGTAAATCATCTTCAGGCAGTAACGAAGGACCCATCTTCCCACAAGAGTGCATTTTCTGTGAGAAGGTAGTGATCAAAGGTGAAAACCTCAAAAGTGAGCAAACTGAAGACTTCTCATCTTGGAACTAAAAAAAGTACATGACAGCAAATCAAATCACTGGCCAAGAAACTTGGTCTAGTTCATTTTCATTGACTGGTGAAAGGCCTCTTAGCTGCACATGAGAAGGACAAGGTTCTCATCTCGGCATTGGGGCACATTTAAACTCATGTCGTTCAGCAGAATGAGGTCCGATGGCTATCTTCCTTGCACATGCTTTATGTTAAAGAGATGAAAGGAAATGAGTACAAGAACTCAAACTAGTGCTCTGAGAAACTTTTGAAAACCCTACAGAATGACCCAATCAAGGACCATGTCTACTTCATGAGGGTTGATCGTGACAATGCTGATGCCATTTCATTCCGCCTGTTGTGCATCTCGAATATCACCGTTTCTGATGCTCTTTGCACGAGGCTACACTCATGCTGCAGACAAGTACCAAGATGTCGCTCTCCTTCCTCGTGGTATTACTTTACGGGCATTCAGAGTTGCCTACCCTGGTCACCTACACCGATGATATGGAGCTCAGTTCTAAAAGGCTACTACCTCCAGGCCTCATCCAGTTCCTCAACCTAGTTATGGCGTGGAGATGAGTGAAAAGACGAAGCATCTGATATTCTCCATCGAGCAAAACCTATGTCGTGCAGTGTCAGAGGGACAAGGAACGTTACCAAAACCTGTACTGTGCTTCTCTGTGTGACTGTCAGGTACTTGTTCCGAAGCGGGAAGCTCCCATGACACAAGCTTGGCTACTCTGAAAGCTACAATTTTGGATTAGAGATGGACACTGCCCTAGCCTAGGATCTGGACGACGTCTCAACCTATTTGACACACCAAATAATGAGGGGAGCGGGCAGCATCGTATACCAATGTGAGTAGGACAACTTGAACAAAACTACTACGAATGTGTATAGCAGCAAGATTGTCAACAGTACTGGTGGAATCATTGTGCAGGTGGGCAAGCCTGGGTTCGAGAGTCACAATGTCTGATAACCGCCTATAATCAACACATCACAAGAGCGTAGCCTGAAAGTGGAGGCATCAGAAAGTTTCCCACCCTTTCACTTAACTTGTGTTGGGCGAAGGTTCCCCGATGGATAATCATTTACAACCCTTCAGAGAACAATGCAGTCTATGCTGTTTAGATCCAAGAGTACTATGCGTGGCTCTTCAGTAGATATATCGGAAGCATCGGTAAGCAGTCTGTTCCTGGACAGGGTGGCTTCACTTCTGCAACCAGGATGCTTCCGCCCATAAAATCAACACTGGACTACTTCACACCAATCCATCAAAGCCACTACTGAAGTGGGTCAGAAGTGAGTCCTGAATGCATTCGATTTGGGATTCTGTTTGGAAGCGGTACCCATCATCTGGCGATGGTCAGACAAATTGTGCCTCAAAGGTGGTCTCACTGGAAAGGCATATGTAAAGTCCCTCTTTTGCCTCAAATCTGTGTGTCAGACAATTGAGAGGTTGTTGATAGAGCAATTCGTGGAGCGATTCTCTGATGAGGAGAATATTCCCATCGTTGACCTCGCTGTGTTTCTCAACTCTACCCAGTCTCGCAAGCGATTGTACCTAGATGAAGCCCTCAAAGATCCCTCCACTCCAACCCTCATCCAAAAGTATCAGACCTATGAGGTGAAGGTGCACAATGGCCAGCGAGGGAAGATGGCTGCCTTTTGGATGTCGTTCATTGATCACTGTCATCTCGTCGTCATGCTCCTCCACTCTGTTAACACCAACAACATGATGTTCCACAAATGTAATGGACCGATGGCAGCGCTCTTCGATGGGGAAACTACTCCAGGTTAGTGCAATTGACATGCCCAAATGTAACCTTTACGAGGAAATGTATATAAAATTATATAAAATGTATATACATGTATACAAATATGAATATGGTTGGATACCCGGTTACAGGGTCAGGAAAACATCAACAACTACTCAACCTGTCTGAGCTTAAAGAGTCCCTGGGAGAAGACTACTGTGCCACTTTTCTTGGATTCTATGTGTTCAGCGGAGAGAACTGCACAATCGCCTTCAAAGTGAAGGGGAATATGGGCCCCTGAAGAATCTGGAGAAGAACCCTAGGCTTCACAAGGCACCCAGGCAACTCGGTGACGACGGGAACATCAAGCCTCAGGTGCTGAAGCAGTTGGAACTGTTCACTTGAGTGATGTAGGTCGATCTTCGGTGGACGTGGTCGATGCTAAGCTACTCCTCAAGATGGTGGTGGTGGGGGGGGGGGTGGGGGGGGGGGGTGAGGGTATAGTGTGCGGGGTTTGTGCGAGAAACTCACTTCTAAGTTTAAGGTCGGCCTGGCTCGTCTCTCCATACAAATCTGTTCTGAAGTCGCATGTCCAGCGTGTGAACCATCACGTCGTCTTGTACGAGCGAGTTAACGAACCCATTCTGGATATGCCAAAACCATATGAAGATGGGCAGGGATGTATGAGGACTGATGAAGCGTGCCGAAACCGATGTGGTACTGTGGTCCTATAATACACATCTCGTTACCTGATCTCCTGGACACTGATGATAGTGAGGAGGAGAATGAGGACAAACCGAGTAAGAAGACGACGAGTTTGACCATGACGGTTGAAAGCAATGCTGAGTGATGGAACTGATAGAGGAGACCCCTTCCCTTGCAATGTTTGAAGACGTCTTCTGTTCTGTTACTCTCTACTTCAATAAATAATTTAATAAATGATTTTGGTGGAATTTCTGTATTAAACCCCTTTGAATTGACCAATAGCACATAAACTAAACTGGGATCACAAGAAAAACACCAATTTTAATCATTGGCCTGTCTGAAACAGTATTCAGACTCGGTGTATAGACGACTTTGGATCAAAATGTAATTTTGGACTGAAATGACCTAAAATCACCTTGTATTGACCATTATCACGCGACGATCATCTCTAACCGCAAAAATAAAATTATCGTTGGACTCGCCAACCTAAAAAAAACTCTTAGAAAGTGTGTCATCCGACTATGTAGGTTCATCCTGTTTTGTGACCCCACCAGCCCACCCAAGAATTTCGGGAGGAGGAAAATGGTCTGTGAAACACCCGGACAACGTTTTCGCATAGCTCATTGTTTTCTACGCATTTTGTCTACTCTAGAAACGTTGATTAGTGGTTGATTTCTGTAGAGTGCACGTTATACCTTTCTTCCCACTCCACTAAATAGGACATAGCAACAGACGTTTTTCCGCCCTACGTGTTAAGGATAGTATATATTTATATGCAATGTCGAGATTCAGTTCACTTACAACTAAGCGTAGGACAGCGTGACATTGTCTGGTAATAATGCAGTGATGATGATGATGATGATGATGATGATGATGATGATGATGATGATGATGATGACGAGTTGCTATGTTTTGTATCTACAAGATTTGAAAGCTCCTTTTTAAGATGCAGTTAGTTTTCTTCAACCTTTCACACCGCCCCTTACCAATCATGGGCATCCCAATCGCCGTTAAGTACTTCTTTGTCGTTAGTCATCCTAGAATACGCTTTAGGGCTGATTGCAAAGCACTTAACAGGTTGGTGTTAATATGTCGTCCTCAGTCGTCACATTTGGTACGTTGTGCTGTAAATTCTAACGATTCCTGTGAAGGTGCATTTTTTGTCATTCTAAGAACAGGCTCAAACACTGACTGACATTCACCGACATTTTGTAATGTGATAAGATTTATATTAGGCAGGGTGGCCAGGGATGATTCATGATGGCTGAAAAGCGCGATGGCAAGCATCAAGTTTATTACACCTCTCTTGTGTCAATATAATCCTTTAATATAACCCTTCAATGGTCAAACTGAACAGAAACAACTTTGCAGTTACACAAAATAGTCTTAGAACGATGTTAGAAACAGGTACTCTAACTATAAAGGTAAGCTGTTGGATATTTTGAAACTAATTTGACTTGGTATTGTTTCCGCCTATGGCAGCAACAGCGTCCAGTCCAATTAGTTCCAAAATATTCATCATCATATTTATTAAATAGTAATGACATACAATTCGTACAACAACACTTAGGCCGTCATCAATTAAGCGTTCATGATTGATTATGACGTCACCCTAAACGTTAATTAATCTGTCATGTGATTGATGCATAACGGGAATCATTCATTGCTTTGTGTCACAATCAGCTTCATGCAGGAATTGAAGGATATGTGGTGTTTTTACGGCATCAACTGCATATGGCATGCCGATTACGATCATGATGAAATCCCAATATTTTGCTAGAACTACCGATGCTAGCCTAGTTGTGCCCAGATTATCGAACCACAATTGAGGATTCCATTTTCTCAGTCAATCATATGACGCCATAATCGAGTACGCGACATGTAGGACAACGTCATAGTCAATTACCTCACGAATGATGTAGTTATAGTTCGTCACGAACGCTTAGTTGCTGATGGACACACGTTGTTGTACGAATTGCACGTCTTTACTATTTAATAAACATTTAGTAGAATATTTTAAAACTAATTTGACTGGGCGCTGTTGCTGAACAGCACCAATTCAAATTAGTTTCAAAATTTTCAACACCTTACCTATATGGTTCCTGATTCTAACAGGGTTCTATTTCTAACAATTGATCTTTTCTGGTTCTCCTGCACCCATTGTTTTGGTGACGTCGTCAAAACATGCTTATTTCAATAGATAAACAATTTTTGAATGACATTTGAAGATTTTATCAAAATGCAGCAGAAATAAGAAGTTATTTTACCTACGTTTTTATTTGGCGTGTGAAAAACATGTGTTTTCACAATTACATTTTTCAGGGTCTATAAAAATGTTCATAACTGGTAAAGAAATGAGATAAACGTGTACAGATTTTGGTCAGATAATATCTGCCGGTTGCTGTCAAACACGGCATTTTGATTTCACGAATATAAGAATAATTCTTTTCTACAGATGCACTGAAGGGGCACGGAGTGCTTATATATATTTTTTGTTTCCAAATCTGGATTGAGTTTTTTGACGCACATGTCCAATCCAGATGCGGCCATAGTTTCTATATATTGTAAAAACTAAACGATAATTGTTGCAATTAGCGTTTTATAATATGCAAAACAATCCTTATTTTCAATTTAAGCACCAGATTTACTGCTTTGCAAAGCAAGGACACAGGAGTTTAATTTTGAAAATTATGTTGCTCAGTGCTGTCTATGTATACCGGATATTACGAAAAAACCCTGGAATTTGACCAAGTCTAGATTTACTACAATAAATTAAGTTGTGCTGCCGTTTTAGCGGCGTTTGTATCATTATTTTTTGCGGGCAAACTCTCGTGTTGTCATATCAAAGACAGTGATGTCATATCGCCATATTGTCGCTATATAAATAACAGATTTACATTCCTGTAAGAAACTAATACCTAAGTACACAAAAACTCTTTCAAAACCGACACTGCCATCTTTTGACAAAAGCGTTACATTCATATGCAACCGGCAACATATTTTCTGTAAATTGATAGTCAGGAAGTTCAAGGATCCATCGATCCCAACACGGGCGAAGTGTGGGTGGGGATTAGCTAAAGATGGACGGGGCATAGCTAAAACTGCATTCATCCATTCTTATTTAGAATGTGTGACTGTGGCATGTGTTTTCAATCGCAGTCGAAACTACCGTTGTCCCCAGGCATAGACATTTTTGATTGTATACGGCCCAGAGTGTGTCCTCGTGGTAATGATGTCTATATCTATATACGTCTTAGATACACCCTTTCCAAATATGGCACCTCGAAAGCTGTCTAAATATTAAATTAGCAACGTCTTATAGCCAGCCTATGAATACAGCAAATGAGGCATTTAGGCCTGTTCCCTTCATTGTTTATTATTATTATTATTATTATTATTATTATTATTATTATTATTATTATTATTATTATTATTATTATTATTATTATATCAACTCACCTGATCTCTCGGCATTGCAACAAATCTGCTGGAAATAATGCGATATATTCGCCAGTAGTATAAACACTATCCCTCCCTTTATTAAAGATACCCTTATCATTATGTCACTCTCAGATCACTGCAGGTTGGCAGCAACTCTACTCCATTTGCGTCATATGCAGAAAGTATCGCTCGAAATTGACAAAATACGGTGGCGTTAACATCATCACCATACTTAAGCATAGTTTAACATCCACACCTGACGTGAAAACACTCTAGGCCCTATCACCGACACTACATCAGTCACCGCAACATCTTTAAACAACAAATGTATGTTTTCGTTAGAAAATCGGCGCTCCTACTTCGCTACCGATATGGCTAAGCTCCATGTTGCAAGCGTTATTTAGAAGTACTACCGCTATTTCAAATATGTGGCTATGAACGAGGGCCAAAAAGAAATCATTAATTTACTAGTCAACACGTGGCATGCTCCCACTAATCACTGTTACACATTTGAATCCTGATTACCCGGAATCTTAATTAAAAGTACCGTAATTATACAGGTAAGCTGTTGAATATTTTGAAGCTGATTTGACTGGGAGTTGTTGCTGCCATAGACAACAACAGCTGCCAGTTAAATTAGCATTGATCAACATATTCAACAGACCAGTTCTTGCATTGTAAATGATTTTCGTAGTTGGGAGTTCTGGTTAAACAGGGTCAAATTACTACAAAATATCTGGATCTAATTCTGGCAATTGGAATGCAAACTATGACTGTCTAGTCAAACTATTGTAAAATAATTATGTTAATAACGTGCTACATATGATTGACCACGCTTATTCAAATATGCGCATAAATATTCGAGCGCAAAAAACTCATTCACGGCCGAACACTGTCTGTTGCTAATCAAGGGACGATCGCAAATGAATCATAACCAATACAGATTAATTGACGGGCCGTTTAAGTCGGTATTTATAAAAATCGGCCAATTTCTTACGTATGACGTATAAATTGTGCGTAGCCTATATTAAGCATAAACGGATTTAATATCGATAAATTAACAGTTGTAAAAATGACATTTTTAGCGACATAGATAGCTATCATCTCGCGTTATATCAACAAGCAAACATACGCACGCGCACAGACACGCACTCACACACGAGAACGAACGCACATAGGTACATAGGTACACACTCACACGTGAGCAGATACGAAACATATGCACGCACTCACACGTGAGGACGCACACATGCACTCGTGCATACATGCGGTCGCACCCACACACACGTACTCGAGCGCGCACACAACCACGCACGCACGCACATGCACGCGCGACCGCACGCGCACACGCATACGCACACGCACGCGCACGCGCACGCGCACACGCACACGCACACGCACACGCACACGCACACGCACACGCACACGTACACGCACGCACGCACGCACGCACGCACGCACGCACGCACGCACGCACGCACGCACGCACGCACGCACGCACGCACGCAGGCAGGCAGGCACGCACGCACGCACGCACGCACGCACGCACGCACGCACGCACGCACGCACGCACGCACGCACGCACGCACGCACGCACGCACGCACGCACGCACGCACGCACGCACGCACGCACGCACGCACGCACGCACGCACGCACGCACGCACGCACGCACGCACGCACGCACGCACGCACGCACGCACGCACGCACGCACGCACGCACGCACGCACGCACGCAAGCACGCACGCAAGCACACACACGGGCATGTGAGTACGCGCGAGTGCACCCACGCACGCAGCATACATTCACGCAGATTCGCACTCACACGTGCTCGTGCGTAAGCACATACTATGATTAATGCACAGCCACGCACGTAGGCAGTAACAAATCGTGAAATTCCCACGCAGAACAATTGTAAAATATGTTATTGTGAACAACGGGTCTTGCCCTCCCACTCAGCTCCCGTATCGGGCGTATGTTAGTACGATGTGTTCTCACTAGAGACTTAAGCATGAATAGCACCATACTTCAGTATGACGTTATTCCCGATTAAGTCTCTAGTGAGAACACGGCGTTCTCACTAGACAGTTAATCCTGAATATGACGTGACGTATGGCGTTATTCTGGATTATAGGCCTACTCTAGTGAGGACACGGCCTAAGTCACACCTATAAATCAAAGCAGTTTCAGAAAGCGAGATATAGGTATCAATTTCCCGACGAAGATGACGCCGACGGCGACGGCAACGACGGCGACGGCGGCAGCGTCAACGTCAAGTTTCTTCGTTTAGCATATCGTCTTTGCCTATATTTTAGGATTGCTTAATCGTACTGAAAGTTCAATCGTGGAGGCATGGTTGCCAAAACCATGAGGAGCCATCATGGTGATAGTGCGGTTACAAGGTCAGAGGTCAATGCCATTATTACCTTGTTATTTGACCTCTGCTTTGCCAACGTTACGTTTTTGCGTTTAGCAAATCACTTGCATTTATATTTCAGGATTGGTTAATCCTATTGAAGCTAAGCTTGGATAGATTGCTACTTATATATAATATAGATAGGAAGCTAAATAATAACATTGATATCATTAAATCAAAGGTTAATGTCACTGTGACAAACAGGACGATGGTCAGACATTTTTTTTTTTTTATAGACGCGGCTTCTTCATCTTGCCAAAATCAACAACGATTAGTATATCGCGTGGAAATCATTGAACGTTGAACATACAATTTTTATATATACCTCGAAATTAAGATTTGTAACGCTGTGACATAATTCTGTGGACCAAAATTGAAAATTAAATTGCATTAACGGCCTCCATTCCAATTAACATACACATATATTAAACTTATATACGTGAACAGAATGGACCTTTCCAATTTTAGCTATGCCCCGCCCATCTCTAGCTAAACTCCACCCATACCTCGTTCGTGTTGGGATCGATCGTCCCTGAATTCCCTGACTATCAATTTTCAGAAAACTATTACAGGTTAGCTGCTGTTGAATATTTTGAAACTATGGCAGCAACATCGACCAGTCAAGTTAGTTAAAAAATATTCGACTAAATGTTTATTAAATATTAAAGCCATAAAATTCGTATTTCTGGCAGCAACATCACCCAGTGAAATTGGTTTCAAAATATTCGACAGAATGTTTATCAAATAGTAAAGCCATACAATTCGTACAACGTGTCGGACTATTAAGCGTTTAAGACGGACTAAATAGTGTCATTCACGCCTTACTTGATTATGACGTCATCCTATATGTTATGTAGTTGATTATAACGTCATATGGGCGATGAATAAACTGGAAAAGTCCATTGAAATGGTTGTTAATAACAAAGAGCAATTAATGTTGTAATGAATATATTCAATTCTATTTCATTAAGATCTTTGTTCGATTTTCTGATAAAAAAGGGAAGGAAAACTAGGACGCATTTCTCGTAAATTGGCCCCGTATAGCGAACCGCTATGAGGGGCAGAGGCTAACTAATTAGTATACTTAGCGCGCTAGTGTGCGTAATTAGCCATGGCGCGCCATTGAATGAGTGTATTCGGGTGAATAACATACCAATATTATGTCGCTAAGCCTATATATGGTATAACATGCTATCCAGTCGTACACTACGCGTCTTAAAAGGCGCATATTCGCAGTACAATAATTGAAAATGAAAAAAATTTAATTTGTCTACATTTTTGTGCACATCAGATATTATGATTATTTTGTGTCTGTATGAATTAATATCATTTTTTTGGCGTCAATTTGAATTGAGGAATCCATAGGCAGCAACGGCACTCAGTAAAATTAATTACAAATATTCAACAGTTTACTTTAATAGTTTTCTGGAAATTGATAGTCATGGTGTTCAGGGATCGATCAATCCCAACACGGGTGAAGTTTGGGTGAAGCTTAGCTAGAGATGAACAGGGCATAGCAAAACCTGAATTTCTCTGCTATTGATACGATTCAACTTCGCGACTAAAAAGCATAATAGTTTATACGGACTGAAATAACCACACCTTTAAAAAACCACACTCATTTAGCATTAAATGTCATAGCTAATGATTTGTATTAAGCGACCACCTGGATCAAGTTCGGATTGCTAACTATAGTAAGTTTGCTGGTTTACTGAACATGCGTGGCAAGGGTGGATCCAGCCATTCTACAAGGGCGTGCGTGCGTGCGTGCGTGCGTGCGTGCGTGCGTGCGTGCGTGCGTGCGTGCGTGCGTGCGTGCGTGCGTGCGTGCGTGCGTGCGTGCGTGTGTGTGTGTGTGTCCCCACCTAGAAAGGGCACCTAGTAGTTTGTTGATCGGGCGTCTGGAGTTTCCCTAGAAGATTTTCAAAATTATGTGCTTTTTGAATCAATCTCCTGAGTTTTGCATGGTAAAAAGGCTTCATTATTTTGCATCCAAAAATAGATGTTTTCCTTTAATTCGATATACAGTTACAACAATGTTCACTTCAGTCTGGCGAAAATATTGGTAAGAACAATAAATGGGTAGTACGTTTCATCAGCGAAATAATACAATATTATTAAAGCTCAACCAAGCAAATATGACATTCATTTTCTAAGGATTAAGAGTTAAGACAATCTCCTAATTCTTATTCCTTCGGAAATGAATGCATTGTTTGTTTTATTGATCGTTATTAAAACAAATCAAAAGGTGGTGAGTGATTCGTTATATTTAGAACATACCAAGGAGACGATAAACGATTATTGCGTATTATTTATGAGAGTATGATATCTGCTCGTTAATATTGCTGACTAGGTTCCTTATCAAACAATAAACAACCCTCAAACAGTCTTCGTATGTGTGAATTTACAAAAAATATCAACTACTTTTCCGACATCAATGTCCACATAGTGGTGTAAATGCATGAGAACCAAACCAGATAGCCTTTCCTCAGACATAGTACTTCGAAGATATCTCTTTATCCGTCTATATCCCGAAAACGATCGCTCAGCTGACGAACTGCCAACAGGTAAAATACAACCGATTTCAAGGAGAACTTTAGTGTTTGGAAATATGTCAGAATCAAACAATCTTAAAGACTCTATAAGGTTAATAGCTTGATGAAGTTCCGTTGAACTCCACTTCTTCTGCCAGTACTTGAGTTCCGCCTTTAGTGATAATGGAGTTGGTAGGTCACCTTCCAAAAACATTAACTTCTCACTAAGACTGACTAGATCAATGTCTCCAGTGATTACTTTTGGGACCAAACTGAATATATACCTGCGTGTTCTCGATTGCTTGTCGAACCGCATGCTATCATCGCGATGACCCCTGAGAGCTATGTTTTGTTTTCCATACAAAATGATTTCTTCAACAATACGTTTCAGTATACGTATATTTCTGTCAAATAACTACCGGCGTTTATCACTCACAAGATAGTATATTTGCTGTTCTGGATGGTTTAATGCATACACCATGTTTTTTGCTGCGATCATTGCCCATCCATGGTACACAAGACTGTCATGATTATCAAGAACACCGTCCTTTCCTTTAGCTTTATTAAAGTTCACAAATGGTGTACTAACTAATGTTCCCAAACTGACACGTCGAGGAAAGAGGATGCAGTATTTACACAGTCCTCCCTTAAGTGGCGGACTATAGACGAGCCACCTGTAATCATTTAACCACTTAGTTTGAAATACTAGCGTTTTCTGTTTGCCAGCTCTTATAATAATCTGCTTGCCAAAGTGTTGGTAATTGCTTACTGGTTTGAAATGGCTCTCAAGATAATGATGCTTTTGAATATCTGTCATTTCTGTTATTCTAATATTTTAAACAATAATGCCATCTAAGTCCGCATAGATAAGAGTTCCCGCCTCCCCTGTACTATAATCCAGGTTAGAAACCACAGCAGTATCCGTTTCGCTAATCATAGTGACATTAGAATGACATTCTGTCACAGAAGTTCAACAAACATCGAGGTCCATAGCGGTACTGCTTGTCGCGAACAGATCGTTCTCAGCTGCAGACTTATTGACGGTATCTGGAATTATCGACTGAATGTCAGTATCAAGAATAGTCTGTTCATTAACATCACCACGGCCACTGGTCGGACCGGTCCCTGCTGAATTACTGGTCCCCGGCATGGCGTGGCCTTCAGACGATTCAATACTGAAACAAGAGGAATAATAAATGCAGGCCCTCGCCCTCTGGCTTTTGTCACATTGTAATAAATTTAAGATTTTCCAGGTTATTTTGCATTTTTCCGATTTTATTTTTATTTTCTGGATTTCATTGAATCATGCCCAACGTTGTGTAGTCCTAGTAAGTGAATGGGCACACCATTGTTTAGCTTGAGAAAAATCAGACCTGTAGTTTCTGAGATATCCATAGAATCGGAATCTGATCAGATCCCGATCCGGCCTCTTTTATCCCGATCACGCTGAAAATTTGAGTGTGCATACAGGCATACGTGGCGTTGTGTTTAAACTTGAACCAAATCGGAGAAGCTGTCGTCTTAGATACATGCGTGGACCGACACACACACGCCGTGACAGGCAGAGAGAGAGAGAGAGAGAGAGAGCGAGAGAGAGAGAGAGAGCGAGAGAGGCATACACGATTGCAATGCAACTTTCCCATATGGCAATAATGCATAACGTAAAACAATGATTTCGATGAGTATCTTCTTCAATCTCTATCTCTCTCCCTCGCTCTCTCACGCTCTCTCCCGCACTCCCCTCCCTCCCTCGCCCCCCCCCCCCCCCTCTCTGTCTCTGCACCACGCCTTCCTCTAATATATATTAGTCATATTATTTGAGTGTAGCCGCAGCAGGTTACTCAGTGTAAACTATATCATTGTCGCCCCTAAGAAACAAACATATAATTATTGATGTGTTTCTGTAGCATTGACAGCGTCACCGGGACAGGGGCATTATGTTTGTTAACAAGAACAAGTTTGTCTAATACTGTTAATGTATTTTTTCCATCGGGCCATCGTGAGGTCAAACGTGTCTACTTTGAAAACAATGCTGCTGAAAGCTGTTACTATTGCTTTTTAGCTTTTGACACAAAAAATTGACTTCTTCGGAACACCACTGACTCCGACTTTTATACTGGTTTGAACAGAAGATCAGCCCAATGAGGGCTTGTTAAGCGATGAGCTCATTGATCTGTATACTAACTGGATTGGCCACAGAAGCACAAATCGCGTGATAAAATCGTCCAACAGCGCCTTTGTGATGTCACATGACGTCATTGACCTAATGACGTCATCGTTTACGTCACAATATACCATCTCGCAATATTTTAGGCATTCCCCATTGATCTGTATGGTATTTTTCCGTATGAATGGTGGTGAATGACGTCGTAACCGTTAATCGTGCGGTATATCTAACAGACACTTTCCTGGTGTAAATATATAGGTGTTGATATCGGCAGTGTCCATGCGCCGATTTTAATGACTCAGGTATCTGGAAATAGCTGGTGATTAGCTGCATCGCTTGATACTATGGACGTTAAGATTCCTCAAATAGTTTTTTACAAAAATGTAAGAATAAAGATTACAGATTTTTTTCATTGTCACAAGGGAGACAATCGTCGACAGACTCCCGACTGCCTGTCTTGAGGTACGGTACCCAGAGTTAATTCCCGTTAGCAGTGAAACGCTATCTTGAGCAGTAGGCGGAGAACAGTCTGAGCGTACGTATTGCCAAAGCATTTAATGCTCTATCATTTGCACCCCCCCCCCCCCCATTCACAAACTATTGTCATCCAGATAGATAGCCTAAATAAAGCTTGGGATAATATTACATCATAGGTTTCTGTGGCATGGGTTTGCACATCTTAACCCTTTAATTATCAAGCAAGTAAAATCTAACTCTCCTGTGATCTTGAGGAGTGTCCATTTGCAGGCTAACATGCCATTGTTGAAAATTTACATGAACAACTGGCTAGATAAAAGAACCAGTCATTCCAGTGGTAAATTTTCAATAAGTAGTCGTCTATTAGACTGCAAATGGACAATAATTTGGCAAAACTTTGATTAATGGTTAAGTCAGATTAAGCCGACATCTGCAGTGGTCACAAGATGTATCCAATTGAGTTTCAAATGACATGTAGCAAATTACTACATTATACCCTGACACAGACTACCTATAGCCTTGTGATACTGAACATTTGATTCATGGTCAAATAATTGCTGTTAAACATAGCCAGAGTCAAAAATCGGACACCAATGACGAATTTCAAATCAGTTTTTCAGCTAAGAAAGTCTTACATAGAAAAGACTGCTGGGGCATCAGATCATATTAACCAGTCAGATTCAAAATACAAGCTGGACATTTTGTCCATTAAGCACAGATTTCTTAGCTCAACACAGTCTTATGAAGTCCATCTCAGAACTTTACTCTGTCAATGACTGCCCTAGCAGAATAAAAACGCAAGTGACCACTTAACTATTTTATCTTTGCTCATCAGTTACAAATTATTCACAGACTAACGATGCATCTTCACACAAAAAATGCTTTGAAATAAAATTGTTTAAATCGAATAATTTGAAGGCTTAGATTGTGTAGCTCAAAGTAATGAACCGAAATAAGTCTTAGCATATAATGATTTCATTCCATATAAATAATTCTTTTAAATTTGGTTGTTAAATTGAATTATGTCGCTAATTCAATTTCACAACTTAAAAAATTATATTAATTTATACGTAATGAAATTATTGAATACTAAGATTTATTTTGTTTCATTACATCTAGTCACACAATTTAAGCCTTTAAAGTTTTTAAATTTGAACACTTATTTTAAAGCATTTAGTGTGAATATGCACCTTTAAGGAATATTATCTTGAATATTTTTAAATAATTTGAATGGGGACATGTAGCTTAAAATATTAACCGCAGTGGGTGGCATTCTCATTTCACATCTGGAAACTCCATTTTGCTGAAACATGATTAAAACTGATACACCTGATGTTTTGTCAGATACTTTTATCCGTATACCAGTTCACCTTTCCAGTTTATCCATCCATCCATCATATGATGTCAAAATCAACTAAGTGACGTGTTTGCTAGCATCATAATTATAAGGTCATGAATGATTGGAATAGTCGGACAAGTTGTACGAATTGTATGTCTTTACTAATTAATAAACATGCTATTGAATATTTTGAAACTAATTTGACTGTGAGCTCTTACTGCGACAGGCAGCAACAGCAACCAGTTCAAATTAATTTCAAAATATTCAGCAGCCTACCTACATAGTTTTCTGGAAATTGATAGTCAGGGAGATCAGGGATCGATCGATCCCAATACAAGCGTGATGTGGGTGGAGCTTAGCTAGAGATGGGCGGTGAATAGCTAAAACTAGAACGGTCCATTAAAATTTGAACTAAATGTGTCAAGATATTTTCTGGTGATACTCTGAAAACCATATTTTCAATGAATTTCAGGTTTTTTTCTAGGGGGGAAATAACTATGGGCAATAGACAGATTTTGCTAAAACTAGACATCGACCCCTGCACAGGTGTAGTAACATGGGGGTGGGGGTTGACAAGCACATCACACAATATGACCTACATTACGTCTAGATAAAAAGAATCAGTTGAAATTTAATAAATATTCCGTTGAATATTTTCGAGCTTATTTGACTAGAAGCTGTTACTGCCATAAGCATCATGATCCAGTAGAAATGGTTTTAAAATATTCCACAGCTTTTCTGCATAGCTATCATGAAATTGAGCCACTAGGATTCCAAGGGCTAATTGGGTGGTTAATCGCATGTGCCATTGTCTTGATATATATATATATATATATATATATATATATATATATATATATATATATATATATATATATATATATATATATATATAAATATATATATATATATTTATATATATATATATACTGGAACTTAAGCATTCAAAGTATTTATATTACACGACTTAGCGTGGCATGTGATGTGCACGAAATGATAGAATATAAAACCCACTTAATAGTTTCAAAACTATTTTATTTGCTTAGTGCAAGACAGCAATTACTAAAAAGTGCATAGAGAATGTTTCGAGTATGTTGTATGTTGGCAGGTGTAATCAGGTAAAATGTCCATTTACAGAGATCTTAAACACTCCACTCATGGTAAGTATGACAAGGCGATCATCTGCTCAAGTCCTGGCTGGTGAGTTTGTAAATGAGATGCAGCAGGATAAGTGTCAAGTCGAAATGCAACCTGGTAAAATCCATGTCCTTTGATTGATCTGAATATCTGATTCTGAAATATAAACACACAGATGCGAGATATTAGTCATGAAATATTTACACCAAAGTGTGGTTGAGAGCAAAATTCTCATGGACCGCAAGACAACATTTTTATTAGGCTCCAGTGGGTGGGTGCGGGAGGGATCACCTTGGGGAGGGGGGGGGGGGTCAGAAAGATATATCAGTTACCCATATGATTGCAGACTGTGAGACAATATTTGTATTAGGCTCACACCTAGGATGAGAGGAGGGGCTGAGGCGGTGGGGACAGGATGGGCAAAGTTGGTGGAATTTTGAAACCAAATTTGCTTTGTGGGTTGCTATGAATATGATTGGAAATTGCGAGGAGATCTTTGCATAAGGTTCTGCATTAGGCCGAGGTACAGAACGTCGTCAAAGTTGACGAAATCATGTGGGATTGCGATGGTGTACCATCGACTGCACATTCTAGTGTAAGGATGATGATGATGTACTGTATATGGTAATATTTGATCAATCACTCTTGCCTGTGCAACTATAGTTGCTTCTTGATAAAATTTGGATATTTCTTGACCCTCTCAATAGTCCAGTTTTCAACCCACAATGCAGCAATGACAGTAAATTTCAAGGCAGCTGGGTGGTGTGTACGAAGGAGTTCAACCACACAACTTGAATAATTAACACCATAATGTCCAAGAAAAGCTAAGAATTGGCTGAGAAAATGCCCATTTGCAGACCATGAAGCCTTTTCGTTTTACCACTGGAATGACGGCCTCGTTTATCGAACCAGTCAATCCAGTCATACCATTTTTAAAAACATTGATTTTTGACGCTCAAAAGAACATTTCTCAAGATCACTGTAAATGTCAGTTTGATCATTAAAGGTTTCATATAATTCATGCATTGTTTATCAAGTTAGTCTAAACATGTACTGAGAATGAGATATCATTATATTCATGTCATTTATAGAAGAATGCAATGACCTCTCAGTACATGCTTGGAATAGCCTAATGCATTGTCATAAATGACATTTCTGGATATGCAGCTTTTATTTTTAATAGGCATACCCATGTTTTGTACTTAAGATGATGGCCTATGTAACCATATTACTTTGACCACATGAATGACATATTAATATATAGAAATAAGACATTTTGATTAATGTAACAATAAATTTAGGAAAAATTGCATTACTTTGCATGGGCCTGTACAGAGAAAATTGGTATAGTCTAACATTACAGATGCTACATTAAGTATGTGATCGTGTATACTTTAAGCTACATGGGACCAAATGTATAACTTCTCAACCGTAAGGGTTGTTAGAGGGCCATTTGTGTCATTTCAGTCAGTCACGGAAACACATTACGCGTCTCTATTAGGCGCTGTAGATTTCTTCATGTAGCTGGGATTTCTTAACTTTAATAACTATTTTCCGACTAATTCGCATCTTCTCTGTTGTGCTAAAGAAACAGCTAATCGTTTAGATATGTATATTTTTAATTATCACCTCTTGAAGACGAAAACGTAACTATCCAACAGGAGGATTCCCACACAACTGTCACGTTTCCAACAGCTGTTGCCATGCGCCGGGTCCTATCTATGGATATTTATGGATGAGCTATTTCCGGGGCCAGCTCGATTGTTAACTAAACAAATCAATGTTTTTGTTTAACAATACATGATGACGTCATAAACACTCACTTGTGATGTAACAAAGCGAAATACACACTTCCGGGTTGTGAATCACGCACAGTGACGTCATACTTAACAAGCCCATGGAACACAAGTTATTGAAACATGTTTTATGAACAAGAAGCACTCCATGCTCGCATTGGCCCATAGCTGGAGATTCAAGTGCAGACAGTCTAAACAGAATGTGGAGATAGAAACAGTTCGCTATGAAGAAAATGAAAACTACTTAATTAAGTACAACATATACTCAGTAACAGTAAAAGTGAAGAATTCTAATTCAATAACCAAATGGATTTCTACACTTGAGCAATTATATGGTGAGTCAACTAATAAGGAAGACAATGGATTAATATTCCATGCTAAGCGTCTTGTTTCTGAAAATGTCGAGTGTAATGTAACAGTTACAGTCTACCCAACCACATCAGTCATACATGTACAAGGAGATAATTGTCGCTACTGGATTGCAACAGATCTTGTGCATTTGTCGCGCATGATATTTGATGAAAAAAAATTCGATAAGTGTGATGATGAAAAGGGTGACAAAAGTAATAATGATAATAATGACACTCGTACTGCAGATGTCGCTCAAAATGGACAATTCGACATTCTAAATGAGAACAGTTCTGGTCTGACATTGCGGGAAGATGAGCTATGTTTTTCACCGGAAGCTACTACGTTTCCTAAGCAGCCCTTCAGTCCAGAACATGCCAGCACACCTGCTATGTGTAATCAACCAAGATCTAGCCTTAACCAGCTCACGCAGCAAGATTTATTCAGTTATAGCCAACCCAGTCAGCAAGACCTATTTAAGCAAATCTTTATGCTTAACGAACTGCTTCTACGCAAGGAAGCCATAATAAAGGAACTCCATGAAGAAAATAAGCGACTTGTCAGTGACTTACAGTCTAAATGTATTAAAATGACAAATGAAATTGGTGTGATGGCATGTCCAGAGACAAAAACAATGGCAGAAGTCGGGGTTATGACTGAGATGGCCGTTGCTGATATTGTTTTGTAAAGTACCACCCAACAGGCTGCCACGGAAGCTACCGTGAATGGAACTCTTGATGAATCTAAAGTTAATAATAAACCATCATCATCATATTCACTATCTATCGCGTATCAACCTATGCCAGCGCCAATGCTTCCTAAACCAAAGACTTCCCAAACAAATAAGCTACTCGCGAGTGGTTAATGGACCTGCACCAGATCTGTTACATGAACGTATCCCGCAGGTAAATGAGAACTCTAACACAACACGTGTCCCGCTAGTAAGCAAAACACTTCCTAAAAGACATTAATAATTGGGAGTTATATAATAAAAGGCGTGAACGAGCAATAGTGATATCTTGCCAAAATGCGGCATACGTGCTAATAATATACTATATGATGAAGACAAGGACGATGATGACGATCATGACAATTATGACGATGATGACGATCATGATAATGATGACGATCATGATAATGATGACGATCATGACAATGGTGATGATCACGGCAATGATGATGATGATGATCATGATAATGATGAGGATCATGGCAATGATAATGATCATGCCAATGGTGATGATGATGTTGATGATGATGATGATGATGACGTAATTGGCGGTGATGATGGAGATTCAGTCGAGGTTATGTGCCTCAGAGGAGCGAAGATAGAGGATATCCACTCCAAACTACTTAGTTCCGACCTACATACGTACAAAGACATAATTATTATGGCAGGTACAAATAATTATGATGGATCATTAGCTGATGCCCTTATATCCATGGACAATTTAATTATGGATCTACAAACGCTAGTACCAGAATGCAAAATACGTAGATGCGAGCTATGTCCTCGTTGTGATGCAAAGTATCGACAGGACTTCAATAAGCATCTTGAGGTGAGAGAACATTTTCTAAATTTCTCAATGATCAGGTCCGCGGATTACCTTTATTCATCATATAGGCATGGTTCCATAGACAACGCGTTATATCACGCAGGTAAGCTGCACATAAACAGTAGTGGATCATTAATTCTTGTTAAGTGTCTGAATGACTATGTTCTAATCGTCAGGTCGCCGTCGTGTACATTTTGCGGGGAACCCAACCACAGGTATACCAAGTGTCGGCATGGTCAGCATGTCCGTTGCTGGAGTTGTATGGGATCCGGTCACAAATTAAACTCGTGTCCAGTATATTAGGAACGTGGCCAAGAAGTAGAGCCAAACACACATTTTAAATACAATATAGGCGAAACTAAGTGTTTGAACAGTTTGGATGCTGTTACTAACGGGTCTATGACTAATGACATTGATATGAATGTAAAGCTGATAAGTGACTCTGTTAATAATTTAAACCTGAAAACTGGATATTCTACCGATATGATTAAACAACCGAATGTATTATACATTTAAATATGAACGTCGGTAATCGGTTGTGTAAAGAACAACTGTCTGGTCTTCCGGCAGTAAGCTCCTCGAGTAAATGTGATGCCAGTTCTGTATGTGATGTATGTAGTGGTGAGTCCAAACATTGTATTGAGTATCATAATTGTTCTAATCTGTTGCTCAGTAATAGATAGCAACTACTCAGTAACAATACGAGCAATAGTGGTATCTTGCCAAAATGCGGCATACGTGCTAATACTATACTATATGATGAAGACAAGGACGATGATGACGATCATGACAATTATGACGATGATGATGATCATGACAATGATGACGATCATGGCAATGATGACGATCATGATAATGATGACGATCATGACAATGGCGACGATCATGGCAATGATGATGATGGTGATCATGATAATGATGAGGATCATGGCAATGATAATGATCATGCCAATGGTGATGATGATGATGATGATGATGATGAAGTGGATGGTGATGATGATGATGATGATGATGTTGTTAGCGGCGGTGGTGATGGTGGTGGTAGTGTTGGTGGTGGTAGTAGTGGTGGTGGCGGCGGCGGCGGTTGTTATGGTGTTGTTGGTGGTTGGGGGGGGGCGGTGGTCGTTATAATAATAATAATAATAATAATAATAATAATAATAATAATAATAATAAATCCATTGATCTGCCGTCTTTCAATATTAATTCTAAAGGAATTAGGATTGGTCATTTAAATGTACAGCACCTGGTGCCTAAGATTGACCAGTTAAAAATGATTATGGAGAAGTGCGAAAAAGGATCAAAAATCCCAAATAACTCCATTGAAATTGAAGGCTATGTCAATGAAAGACAGGACAGAAAAGAACGGGACGGTGGTGGAATTGTACTATATATAGCCGATAATTATTCATATGTGAGGAAACTAAATTTTGAAACCAATGATCTGGAAACTCTATGGTTTGAAATTAGACCCTTTAAGGCCAAGCCTTTCCTATTGGGCTGTGTCTATAGACCCCCTGATTCACCAGCTATCTGGATTGATGAATTTGAAGCTATGTTAGAAAAGGTACATTCCGAAAACTCAGATATTATACTTGTAGGAAATTTTAATTTCGACCTTATTAATGCAGATTATCATAAATAGCAGTCTTTAATTGAACTTTTTCACTTAGAGCAACTTATAAGTAATCCAACCAGAGTTACTGAGAAAACATCTAAACTGATTGACCATGTGTATGTCACAGATAAAGACAAAATTCAATCGTCACATGTCGGCTCTTTAGCACTAAGTGACCATTATCCAATATTCGCTGTACGCAATTGTAAACCATTCAAGACTCAAAATTCGCACCAACTTATTAAATACAGGAGCACCAAAGGCTTTAAAGAAGCTAAGTTTCTTAGTGACCTGTCTGTATGTGATTGGCGTTCAATAGCTTATTTAGCTTGTCTTGATCAAGCGCTTGATCAATGGTATGCAAAATTCATCACACGCTCCTGTCATTGAACGCAGAGTTAAGCGTGTATCTCAACCGGGATGGATGAACAGAGAAAACTTAAAAACAATGAAAGCAAGGGATTATCATAAAAACGTAGGAAACATGTTGAATTTTAAAATGCTAAAGCAAAAAGTTGCGTATTTGATTAAAGCATCTAAACGAGATTATTTTGCAAATGAATTAGAAGCAGGCAAAAATAATCCGGCTAATATATGGAAGATTCTAAAAGACATAATTCCAAGGCAAACAAACTACCTTCAGTAATCTGTGATGATAATGGAAGTGAAATGCAAAGCCAACAAATACAAGCTGAACATTTAAATATATATTTCAGTACAATCGCGTCAAAACTGACAACCTCCATGCATTTGAAAAGCTATCAAATCATGTTCTTAATAAAGTTCCAGAAAATATAGAGTTTCGAATTCCATATATAACTGTTGAATATGTGTCCAGAGAACTTGGCAACATAAAAAAAAAAAGTCATCTGGTTACGATGAATTGAACGCACACTTCCTCAAAGCTGCAGCATCAATAATTGCGCCCTCAATTACACTTATTATAAACAAAAGCATAGCTATGGGAGAATTCCCCAAAATGTGGAAATGTGCAAAAGTAAAGACTCTACATAAATCTGATTCAAAAACCAATATTAGCAATTATAGGCCTATCTTTATGTTACCCATTATCTCTAAGGTTATTGGACGGCACATACATGATTATATTTATAAATTTATAACCAAGTATAATTTATTAGTGGAGTCGCAATCAGGCTTCGGACCTAACCATTCATGTGAAACTTCATTGTTAAATCTAATGGAAAGATGGAGCTTTTCGATAGATAACGGCGACCTTATTGGTTCCATTATGATTGACTTTAAAAAGGCCGTTGATCTTGTCAATCATGACATCCTATTACACAAATTAAGTATTTACAAATTCAGCTATAATACATTAAAGTGGTTTTCTTCATATTTAAATGGCAGACAACAATACGTTTTAATTTCTGGAATGAATTCTAAACTACTGCCTATCGATATAGGAATACCACAAGGCTCAGTTTTAGGGCCACTTCTGTTCATTTTATATGTTAATGATTTACCCATGTGTGTCACCAAACGTATGGATATGTATGCTGATGATACAACTATGCATGCTGCTAGCTCAAATATCGCTGAAACCCAAGAAAATCTCATTAACGGTATGAAGTTGGTAGAAGAATGGTGTGTAAATAATAAAGTGTTGTTAAATACGGACAAAACTAAGTTTATGATGTTAGGAAATAAGCATAAATTGAAACAAGTAAAGAATAATGTTATAATCCCTACAAATCGTGGAAGCTTAAATGTTGTGGAATCTGACACACCTTTAGGAGTAGGCCTATATATAGATAATACGCTTGCATGGAAAGACCATATAGGCAAACTTTGTAAAAAGAGTTCGTCCTTGATTTATATTCTACGAAAAAACCCCATTATCTTAGCGTTGAGCAACGAAATCTTTTCTATAAGTCGTATATCCATTCACACATTGATTGTTGTAGTCTTGTATTTTGCCCGTCTTCACCTACATTATTGGATAGCTTAGAAAAACTACAAAAACGGGCTGCTAGGGTGATATTAGACATGGCTTACAGGACACCATCTGCACAACTATATGAAAAATTAAACTGGACAAATTTGACTAAAAGAATACAAATTGAAATGGCTATTATGACATATAAATCTAGAAATGGTCAGGCCCCTGGTTACATGAAAGACATGTTCACTTCCGTTGGATTGGCGTAAACAAGACATTTACGTTCCAAAACACGCAATCACCTACAACTTCCGAGGATTAAAACGGAATATGGCAGAAAAGGCTTCAAATACACTGCAGCACAACTGTGGAATTCTCTGCCTGAAACGATTACTCACTCTTCTACTCTGCTGACATTCAAATCCAATATACATGAATATATTACTAAATAATAGTGATATATGGGCAATGTGATTTCACCTTTTTACTTGTGTTCTAATAATGCATATTTTGTATATTTCTAAATAGCTATGTATGTGTGTATATGTGAATGAATGTGTACGACCTTGCGCGTATGTGTGCGTGAACGGTGATTCGGACATCGACATTCGACGAGGAAATTATTCTGCAATACTGTTTTCGTAATATCTATTGAAAATGAACAAATATGTTAATTATCTAATTTAACAGTGATTTTACTTATGTTATGATATTGTATATTTTGTATATTTGTAAATAGTTATATGTGCGTGAGTGTGTACGCTCGCGCGTGCGTGCGTGCGTGTGAATGACCGTGTACGACCTCCCGCGTATATATGTATGTCTGTATTTATCTATGTGTTAGCGTGCGCGTGCGCGTGCGTGCGCACGTGTGCGAGGGCCTCGGGAAGATCAGTTTACTGACGATGTCTACCCTCCGTAAATAAAGATTATTATTATTATTATTATTATTATTATTATTATTATTATTATTATTATTATTATTATTATTATTATTATTATTAATGATGGCATGCGGGTTAAACTAACTATTGCAACACTAATCTATTAGTTTACATCACCTCACTAAATAATTACCTACTAAAAATGTCAAGCGTTTTGCGGCATTTTGCCCTGCACACTGCACAGTTAAGGATTCCTTCCTACGCCTTTCTTGACGAGGAATGCCTTCTTCAATGTTTACATTTGTTTCAAAGCCCGCTAAGCCAAAGGAGGCGGGATTGTAACACGTTGTGATGCGATTGTGAACTGGTTCCCGGTACTATCAAAGGACACCATCACCATCCTTGCAAACATTTGTCAATGTCTTTCCAAATTTGAGAGGGAATAGATTTAGTTTTGAGTGACCACACGCACGCACGCACGCACGCACGCACGCACGCACGCACGCACGCACGCACGCACGCACGCACGCACGCACGCACGCACGCACGCACGCACGCACGCACGCACGCACGCACGCACGCACGCACGCACGCCTATATATATATATATATATATATATAAAATACCCACGAACTACATATGCGATGTTGTGTGATGTAGCATACATTTGTTGGTTGCTACAGTACGCACAACAGTTATGTCCTTTCTCATACTAATTTTATGCAGAGGATAAATTTTTTGTTACATGTATACATTACAATTTAAATGTAGTAAAGGGCAAGGGGGGCACTTGAAATTTTGAGGGGTGTCTTGACGCCCCCTGGACACCCCTGGATCCGCCCTTGCGCAGTTGCTATACCCAATCGAGTTAGCTTTAGTTTAGTCAACTATAGTTCGTTGGTAGCCGATTCCCAATTTAATTAATATTGCAGAAAATTTGAAGGCGGGTAACAGCCTCGATTAACCCTTTCTGCCGTCTGCTTTGATAGCCTTATGGGTTATATTTGTCCGCTAATGCTCGGACACCTTAAAGCATGTTTCCCAGTAGGCGACAATTTACTTGGGTGTGGATGCGAGTGGGTACGAGTGGTTGAGATCTACGGCAACTAAATGTGACTACTAGCGATAACATCAGCTTCCTATAAATTATCTCTGACACTGAGAGAAAACCCGCTGATTATTCTGCGAAAAATTTGACGATGCTGTTGCTGCCTGACTCAGAAATGACTGTCAAAAAACTTGCTCGAAATATCTTCAGCATGTCTCGCAACATTGACTAACCGATGATTATTTTGAGAACAACTTGATTGAAAGTTGTTTCACCAACGATTTTCAACTAAATTGCTATCAAAACTTTGCTTATAAATTATATATATATGTTTTTATTTGCGCCATAGGAAATATACAACTAGTATTGTACTATGCTATGCTTACTATGCGCTCACCGTGGAAGACAGCAGAAGAATGACTAGCATTAGCATTCCGAGAATGGTTTTATACGAACAATTGCAGCTGAAATAATGGTGCTCGCAAATAGCTATCTAAAATGGCGGCTACAGTCCAAGTTAGTTAGTAAACTTGCAAATAGTCCTAAATATAGCTAGGATATGTATATTTTAAGAATAGATGAGAACTCACCATGCTGACCCCTAAATTCTAGGGAAGCATAGGGTTTTCAAATCTTTAAACTGTCTGCCTGCTGAATTTCTGCAAAACTAAATTTTTATGAGGGTTAACTCTGAATGTGCTGAATATTTTGAAAACAATTTGACTGAAAGTTTGTTGATGGCCTAGCCGAATCGAACTGTTTTCAAAATATTCAGCAAGTTAAAAGTTATTACCCATTGAAATTATTGTTTGGCGGTTTGCAACAGTCAGCCAATTCACCATTCCAGAGTATACATCCATCGTCTGAATTCGTATGACGTCATAACCAGCTCAGCGCGAGTATGATGACGCCACAATCATTAGGTAACAAAGGGTTCCGCATGGACTGTCATTTGCTACTTAATAAACATAATGTTGAATATGTTGAAACTAATTTGACTGGGCATTGTTGCTGCCTTAGGCAACAACAGCGCCCAGTCAAATTAGTTTCCAAATATTCCTGATAGAATTTATCACCCATTCATAACATTTTAGCTTTTCATCACGCCAACAACAAAAGATATTCAGGCTTTAGTAGCTAAATGTTGAAACATTTCTACAGCCTATGATGTCTGTCGTGATTTACTTTTCAACCTATCAGAAAAAACCCTAGCGTGTCTACCTTGGTATATACGCCCATGCATAGAGGTGCCAGCTATAGTTTGGCAATGTGATATAAAAGCAGTCATACAGGTAGGATGTTGAATATTTTGAAACTAATTTGACTTGAAGTTGTTACTGCTATTGGCAGCAATAGCCTCCAGCCAAATTTGTTTCAAAATATTCAACGGGATGAGTGTTACATAATAAAGAATGTAATGCTTTGTCACTTATATGGCATCATACACTGTCGCTTGAGGAAACAGAATGGTGACGTTCCCTGTTCAACATTTACGCGATATTACAAGACAGATAATTGCGATACAGTTAAGGGAATGCGACATGATATGAACGATATGGAATCTATAAACCATAATCTATCGGTACAATACAACATTTGAGATGGGATTAGCGTCCCTTTAATTACTGCTCAGTATGCATCTCTTGGACCTTTCGTAACAGTTGCAATGACTTGACGGGCTATTTTAAAAGCAATCCTGTCAGTGGAAATACTCAGTAATTGATCATAAAAGGACTTTTCCAGTTTATTAATGAAATTCTTTTTTCTTTAACAAATTTGAGGTTCAAAGGGCTAGGAGTCGGAATTTTTTTAACATAGTCTCTGGTATCAGATGTATTTACTCATGTTAATTAATGTTCAAATGATTCCAGTTATATGACGTCATAACCAACATGATGTCGTATGGAGAGAGCACACGAAACAACAATGGGAGATGCACACGCAGCATTCCTCAGATCAAAGGGCCTATTTGCCACAAATAGGCCTACGGCTTTCAAACACCCATGTTGTCACCGGACAACATGGACAGAACGCAATGCTGATTAGAAAGCACCGCCGTATTCTAAGGTTACAACAGCAGTCTTCAGCCATATATACTTTATACTATGCACAATGCTTCTGGAATCTCGTTTCTTTCGAGGTGCAGATCTCAATGCTAGCCATAAGCCAGTCGTTACACGCCTGCAGATGAATCATCTCTACATCACGTATAAACTCCATACCAGACAAAAGCGTAAAGCCATCTATGACATACCTACACTTGCCAGTAACACTGGCACTCAAATGCCATACAAGACGGCCCTTGGGGAAGAAATAGCAAATGTCAGCATGAGGACTTATCCAATAGAGTCCCTAACCAAAATACTCAAATGTATTGAATCATTAGCTACAGGCACCATAGAAATTGTCAGACGAATTAGAGAAACGATAGTAGTACAATTATCAGCAGAGCGGAAAGCACTATATGGCTGCGCATCTATCGAAGTCGCAAAAGTGAAGACAGCACCCGGCTAGGAATGGAGCGCAATATCATTCTGTGCTACATCAATGAATACTTAAAAGCTTTTGCTATTCAATAACCAAACAGCCTGATAGATGAAATCACTGCCAAGGACGACTGTCACAAGATGTTTTCGGCAGTCCGTGCGCTGATAGTTGCGCCCAAATCATAAGGATATTTTATCGGGACTGACTAGGGCAAAGCGGATGTAATTCGAGAACGGTTCAGGGAACAGTTCACTGACCATGGTGATGAGCCCGTGCACCCGTTTTTAAGCGACACCAGGCCCTTACTAACAGCAATTGAAACAGCAGAAGTTAAGAAAGCACACAATGTCCTGAAAAATGGAGGGTGCATCCGGATTGGATGGTATGAGCAATGAACTACTCAAATACGCATCACATCATCTCAAAATTAATCATGTACCTAATCAAGTCAGCATTTATGCACCATTTTTCCATCGATGCTGTATGCCAAGTTCTCCTTATCGGGCTACCCAAGCCCACGAAGCCCTTGGATTCTGGCTGATGAGCGGCTCTGTGTGCTCATCAACGGCATATATAAAATCCTATCCAACGTCATCGTGAAATCTATGATTTTACTGGATTCTGTCAGAGTGGCTTCAAACATGGACAGTGTATGAGCTCAACGCATGTTCGTGTCATTACTCATGGACAAACACAGGGATTCTCACAAGATGAGCATTGACATGCCACGAGCATTTAACAAAATCAAACACTCTAATGGGAGCCAGTAAATATAAGGCTAGGAGAGGAGGTCATTGCATATACCTGTTTAGCGCGCTGCAAAGTGTCCTGAAGAAAGCAGAACATTCAGATGAAGAATGGGCCTGAGGAAGTGGTCAACGTCTCAGAATGACTGATTGCAGCTATAGGATATATCTACTACAACAGCCATAGAATATAGTACAATCAACCTACTTCTCTTACACATTGACGTACACCAAATGGTTGAGCAAGTGTGCCATCCAATTTGACGTTAGTCACCGCATTCTAGCTCAGATCCCGTGTGAGCATCCATTCACTACCAGTTGCTCCATCGATATAGATTTGTTTATATAAACCGTCTTGATGCACAGCATCAAACGTAGCTTTAGCATCGAAATATGCCCCCTACTCTACACTAGCATACTCTGGGAGGTGGGAGTACTTCTTTACGTCTTGGTCTGATTACTTGAACATGCACTCTAGGACAATCACACTAAATTCAGCTTCTTGTTGGAATTTTCTCTCAAACGATGAGCAGTATTATGGCATGGATAATTTTGATAGGTCTTACGCCTATCCATCAAACACCTCATCAGGATCCTTGAGAACATCGCCATCAACAACCAGTTCAGTTAGTATTGTACTTGGTGGTGTTGATAGTCTCTTGATTAGCTTGTGATATAACTATCTATTACGACATGAACATTGCTTATTTCTTGGTATAGCGTACATCGGTATCTGGAATTTTTGTGACTCTGCTTTCTACATAGATGCTTGTTTGCACTCTTTTCACTACAGCTGGGTGTGCTGGATCCCTTGGTCGCCACGCTCTTCTATACTCATGAATAACCTTTATTGCTATGTATTGTCAATGATTATGGATGACATTTTGTCAAGGTATAGCTCAGGTCCATGTTCTGCAATGTCATTTGTATGTATCAGCGGTAGATTCTTTTCAAGTTTGCTTTCGTATCACTCCTTGCCCACTTTATGCCAAATTGTCATTCTGGGTATTGTTGTCTTTGACTGTGTTAATTTTGAGCCACTGAATATGCAGCTTATTTAACCTTACACTGCCATATGATCCGAGTTATTTCGACCGAGATTGCACAGTCGCTTACAATGGAGCAGCTTTTCAGTGGCGGTAGTTGTGAAAATAAAGTCTACGTGAGCATCATCATGCAGATTAGGATGGTTAATGTGGATCCTGATGGTTAATCATGAGGCAAACAAAGTCCATGTTCTGTTAAGTTGGTAGTACAATAATTCTCTCTTGTTTGAGGCGATCGCACAGAAACAGGTAGGGATATTCATCTCCAATATCTTGTTTATCCCAGACTGTTCCTAATCTTTGTTCCCTAGGTATCATGCCCCACCCGCCTCCTCTTTCTACTGGTAGTCTGTGGTTGCTTGTACAAAGTCGCATTAGGATTATTCTGTTCCAAGTCTTTCGGGTTTTTTAGGTATGGTTCGAAGTCAAAGCTTGTTTTGTAGATATTATATGTTTTCCTTTTTGAAGACTTATTATTTCACATTCTTATCGTTGAGTAAAGCTGTCGATTGTAGTCTGTTGTATGATCTTGAAAAACATTAGTGGGTGATGTTTGACTATCCAATGCGTGTCCATTCCTGGCGTTTTGCAGGATTGTTTGGCCATTTTTAAGCCACTTGAACTGTTACCCGCTGTGTAGATGTTCGATGTACATGTACCTGTATATGAGATATACGAGTTTAGTTTGTTTAACACTTATTATAGCAGTTCAATGGGTAATAATTCGGTGTTGAATGGTAATAGCAATCGGATTTCTAGTTAGTTCGCCATAGATCATGAATTTGGGTATTCTCCTAGTCACCCTCAGAAGTCTACATATAGAAAGTTTAACTGCACATTTCCCATTATTTTAGAGGTTTAAATGCCCCATATTTCACAACCATATGCGAATACTGGGATTGTTGCGTCAAAGAGGTCAATTGGCAATTGACCGGAAGATATGTGTTTTCCATCCGTCTGTAATGTGCATAGAGTGATTTATTGGGCTGTTCTGCTAGATGCTTTTGTGTTATTTTATATCACTAAATGGCAGAAGGTCTCTCAGTGTGAGGGATAATTTATCGCAAGTTGATGCAATCGCTAGTAGTCCCATGAGAACTTTAGCTCTAATGTTTATTAGCAATGAGAAGCATATGCGAAACATTTAATTCAACAAATTTCTGATCTGTATATATACATAGCTCCAGTATCCACATTTCTTTAAGTTAAGCATGAGTTCAAATCGATTTTAACTGATACCAGAAACAAATTCCTTGTTTTAGGAAATATTCTCTTGAATATCGTGAGACTAATTTCGTTAATTATCTAGGCGGTAATATGCTGCACCACGAAACCCACTACCTGAGGATAACGTCTCTGGCAAGCCGCCTGGAGATTGCCGCCAACATGGGCAATCTTTTTGTCCTGATCTCTAACTCACTCTACCCAGGAGTATAAATGGAGTGAGTTTGGACCAACACTAACGTCTCCGCTTATCTGCTGTCTGTCCGGTTCAAGGAGTGAGTTTTTACCAACATTTAAGTATCAGCTTACATGCCTTCTGTCTTGTTCAATGAGTGAGTTTGAACCCACATTAACGTCTCCGCTTACCTGACTTGTGTCCGATTAAAAGATTGAGTTTGGACTAACATTAGCCTCTCCGCTTATGTGCCTTCTGTCTGGTTCACAGGTGTGAGTTTGGACCAACATTAATGTTTTCCCTTACCTGCCTTGTGTCTGGTTGAAGGACTGAGTTTGGATTAAATTAAACGCCTCCACTTACCTGCCTTCTGTCTGGTTCACAGAGTGAGTTTGGATCAACTTTAACGTCTCCACTTATCTGCCTTCTGTCTGGTTTAAGGAGTCAGTTTGGACCAACATTAATGCCTCCCCTTACCTGCCTTCTGTCTTGTTCAAGGAGTGAGTTTTGACCAAAATTAACGTCTCCGCTTATCTGCCTTGTGTCTGATTCACGGAGTGAGTTTGGACGAATAGTAGCATCTCCGCTTACCTGCTTTATGTCTTGTTCAAGGAGTGAGTTTTGACCAAAATTAACGTCTCCGCTTACCTGCGTTCTATATGATTCAAGGAGCGAGTTTGAACCAAAATTAACGTCTCTCCTTACCTGCCTTGTGTCTGATTCAAGGAGTGAGTTTGGATCAACTTTAATGTCTCCCCTTACACAGAGGCAGTGTCTGGTTAAAGGATTGAGTTTGGACTAACATTAGTCTCTCTGCTTATGTGCCTTCTGTCTGGTTGAAGGAGTGTGTTTGGACGAAAAATTAACGTCTCCGCTTACCGGCCCTGTGTCTGGTTCAAGGAATGAGTCTGGACCAACATTAGCATCTCTACTTACCTGCCTTTTGACTGGTTCACGGAGTGAGTTTGGATCAATTTTAATGTCTCCCCTTACTTGCCTTGTGTCTGATTCAAGGAGTGAGTTTGGATCAACATTGATGTCTCCCCTTATCTGCCTTGTACCTTATTCAAGGTGTGAGTTTGGATCAACATTAATGTCTCCACTTACCTGCCGTCTGTCTGGTTCCAGGAGTGAGTTTGGATCAACATTAATGTCTCTCCTTACCTGCCTTCTGTCTAGTTCAAGGAGGGAGTTTGGATCAGCTTTAACATCTCCACTTACCTGCCTTTTGTCTGGTTCAATGAGTCAGTTTGGACCAACATTAATGTCTCCACTTGCCTGACTTGTGTTTGGTTAAAGGATTGAGCTTGGACTAACATTAGCCTCTCCGCTTCTGTGCCTTCTGTCTGGTTGAAGGAGTGATTTGGACCAAAATTAATGTGGCTGCTTACCGGCCTTGTGTCTGATTCAAGGAGAGAGTTTGAACCAACATTAGTGTCTCTGCTTACCTGCGTTCTGTCTGGTTCACAGGGTGAGTTTGGACCTACATTAACGTCTCCACTTATCTGCCTTCTGTTTGGTTCAACGAGTCAGTTTTGACCAACATTAGCATCTCCACTTTTTCTGCCTTCTGCCTGGTTCATGAATTGAGTCTTCACCAATATTAGCGTCTCGTACAATGCACCAGCTTGCTTCCCATAAGTTGATTCAAGCTAGGGTGACGATATGGCTACACTGACCCTGTGCGACGACATGGATACTCGTTAGGCCATACTCCAGACCTTAGGCCACACTCCTTTGTTTCACGTGCCATTACGCCTGCACTGTGACAGCTGACATTTCATAAGTTGACCTAAGCTAGGGCAACGAGATAAGTGCCATACTGATTGGTCTGCATACATCCCATGACTTGGCGAAGCACTTTGACGCCTCATTGCACATATCTTGTTACACATGTCAATCACCAACACGAGGCTACACCTCTACATCACCCAAAACAATGGAGGTATAGACGGCTGTTCACTGATTAGTCGAGAGGGTGACGACCTCATCAATATTTGAATTAGGACATGCCCACCTTTTTCCTGCAATAAAATATTCGAATCTGATTGGTGGAGAGAGAACAAAGTACTTCTGCTCTCGACCAATCAGATTCGAGTATTTTTACGGGGAAAAGGCAGCGTGGCCTAATTCAGGTATCGATGATGCCATCACCCTCTCACCCAATCAGCGCAGCCGTCTATATCGTCGCCATTCTACTTCCATGGTATATAGCAAAGTAGACCGTGCCACTCTTCACTAAGCTACATGTGCAGTATGTCATTGACCAGGTGAGAATATTGCAGACGATTATTCCGTATAGTACAACAACCTCCATCATAGGCACGGATGGCAGATCATAGACCTGCCACTCTTCATTAAGCTGCATGTGCAGTGTGTCATTTACCAGCTAATAATATTGCATAAGATCATTCCGTATAGTACAACACTCTCCATCATAGACATGGATGGCAGATCAAAGATGGACAAACATTCAGCAAATTGCTGAATAGCAGCTTGACTCCTGAATCCTGACACGATCCTATAACTTTTGTTATGTTATTGCAAGAAATGTACATGTGACGAATATTGTTGTCTTAAGGCGGGTCTGAAGTTTACTAATATTTTCAAAGTGGAGTGTGACGAAATTTTCACTGAGAATGAAGAGACTGACAGCATTGTCATTACTGGCGATGAACAGGACGAAAAGGTTTAATCAGTTACATGTTCAATATGACACATTTATGTGATAAATCGAAACTTGCATTACTTTATAATACTTTCACCATTCTCATGGAGACGAGGTCTATGTGACATCGTCAAGATGTGAAATATTATAAGAATTCTATCAATCATGCTATGTCATCCGAAACCATTTGGTGGAATTAAACAATGGACAATAGTTTAATATAACACCTTTCTTATCATAAACAGCTTTTCCTCACAAAATATAGTGGCTCTTCAATGTAGGTGGTTATCAGACCTCGAGTCTTAAAGATACGCCATCTTTGGACAGAAAAACGGGTGCCCACTATAGACATATTAGCTGTGTTATTTTCGATGAAGATGTTCCATGTATAAGTAAAGAGCAATGGAAACTAAGCACTGCGCGCCAATCACCAAATTTTGATTAAAATCATTCCGAAGAGTAATAAATAGTGACCAATAGCAACTTTGTTATGCATCGCCATTGAATCCATTTTGAATCTAACCTTCTTCACTAGCTTGATACATGCATTACCATCTACCCGATCATCTCAGCCCCTATATCAGTAGCTTGATACAGACATTATCATCTACCCGATCATCTCAGCCCCTATATTACCAGCATGATACAGACATTATCATGTACCCGATCATCTCAACGCCTATATCACTAGCTTGATAAGATATTAACGTCTACATGATCACCTAAGACCCTATATCACTAGCTTGATAAGATGTTAACATCTACCCGATCATCTCAACACCTATATCAATAGCTTGATAAGATATTAACATATACCCAATCATCTCAGCCCCTATATCACCAGCTTAACATGGGCATTAACATCTACCCGATCATTTCAGCCCCTATATCACAAGCTTGACAATTGAATATATTCAATAGAAGTCTGAATGCCGTCACCATCTAGGATCCTTCCACCCAAATTTGGTAAGAATCCGCCAAGCAGTATAGGAGGAGATGTTTTAAAACAAAATTTCACATATGATGGACTGATTGAGAGATTACAGGCGTTCACAATGACATATAAAGCATATCATTATACGGTCATTCTAGCCAAAATTTGGATGGAATCCCTCAAGCGGCTAAGGAATGCGTTTGGACCATTTCCGTTAAATTAAGACACCCCACCCCGCACCACACACTCTCCCTCCAAAATAAAAATTGATCATATCAAAATTAGGAACACAAGTACTGGAGCGTAGCCCTACAGACTCCTTTCAGAAAACTGTTGTGAAAATTCATCAAGCGGTTAAGGAGAAAATGAGTTCTGAAACTCCCTGGTAAGTTTTTCTAGACAAACTTGGTTTAAATCCATCAAGATGATGGTTTTCGACCATTATGCGGTAAATTTTTCATAAAGTTCATAAAGTTGTTCAATAAAATTGACCAATCAAAATTCTCAATAGGAGTTCTGGAGCGTCGTACCATAGAATCCTTCCTGATAAACTTGATCGAAATCCATCGCGCACGGAAATGCATTTTGACAATTTCCGGTAAATGTTGTATAAAATCTAATATATGAAATCAAGTCCATATAGTACCTATAAGATCATTAATTTTCAAGTCGATCGGAGCAAAACAAATTTTGACCGCAATTTTTAATTGTTCACCATTTGTCCTCCAGAGTTCATTTCTGCCAAACCTCATCCTTTGACAAAACTGTGCTACCTGGCATGCTCACACCACACCACACTCACTTCCCAACACCCATACCGCACTCAACACATACCCTCATCACCACACCACGCCGACTCTATTTTATATATATATATATATATATATATATATATATATATATATATATATATATATATATATATATATATATATATATATATATATATATATATATATATATATATATATATATATATATATATATATATATATATAAAAACCCACAATGGTAACATCCTAACCAAGTATGGTAATGATCTGGATCAAAATTGTAGGTGTAGTCGTAGTTCAACGATCAATACTGAAAATCCCCATTCATTCCCTATGGGGCCATTTTCCGGTTAAAGGGCAAGGCCAGCTTTTAGGTAGTCAGCACCACAAATGCAACATTCTACCCAAGTATGGTAGCTGTCCGATTAAAACTATAGGTGTAGTTGCACTTCAAATATCAATTCTGAAAATCCATATACATTTCATAAGGGACCTTTTGCCAAATCAAAGATGGGTAGCTCGAAAAATATTGGGCAGATCCAAGATAAAAACACAAGCACACTATTCCTCCATAAAGTATTAGAAGTTGACCAAGTTTGGAGTTTATCGGATGTAAACTCTAGGAGATGCGTTCCAAACATTCTAACCGAGAATAAGAAGCAGAAGAAAGAAGAAGAAAGACCCTGAGTGACTTTAATAATCTTTCTTAGATAATAAGCATAATTACAATTGTCATGTGATCAAAATGGATGAGAAATATGCTGCTCAGCGGTCTTGAACAGAAAACAATCTCAAAACAGTGGATAGCAATTTTTGACAGTAAGTTACAATTAAGCACTTGATGCGGAGATAACATCCATCCACCCACTACACAACACAAACTCCGCCATCATCCGCACCAAATAGGACCCACACCGTCACCACCCCCACTACACAACACTCACTCTACTATCATCCCTACCACATAGAACACACTCTGCCACCACTATCACCACATCAAAGCTACTCTCACACCATCCTCATTACACACCACCCTCTCTGATACCACACACCACAAACATTTCGCCACCATCCCTGCCACATCACATCTACTCTCACACAATCTCCACCACAACAAACCTACCCCACGCCTCCCCCCCCCCTCCACCCGCCGTCCTCACCACATCAAACCAACTCACCATCCTCACCAGATCAAACGCAACCCCCACTGTCCCCACCACAGAACACCCACTTCGACACCACACCACACACCCGCTCTGCCACTATCCACAGCACACAAAATTCGCCATCATCCCCACCAAGTCACAAGTTGCTCTCTCACCATACCACAACATCAAACCCATTCCCTCAGCATCCCCACCACACAACACGTACTCCGACAGCCTACTCCACAACACTACATCCACTCCCACACCATACACAGCACAAACACCCACTACGTCACCATCCCCACCATATTGCACGCAGGCCCGAACCACACCCAACCTCAACACCGTCCCCAACAAACAACACCAATTCCGACGCCATGCCCCACCGCACACACATACAAACACGCACGCACGCACGCACGCACGCACGCACGCGCGCGCACACACACGCCACCATCCTCAAAACACCGCATCCACCCATTAATTCACAATTCCCAGCACACCACACACACACCCATAGCCACGCGCACACCCACCATCCACACCATATCATATCAGAAAATACCAACTTCCACACCACCCGCACCAATTCCCACCCATCCACAGTACACTCCCCCACCATCCACACTACACCACACCCACCAATGCACTCGTCCCACCATCCTCACCACACTAACTCCCTGACCATCCCCGCTAGACCACGCCCACCGACGCACCATCCCACCATCTTTACCACCCCCAACAGCCAATATCCTTCACAACACACTCAGTCCCGCACAATTCCTACCACACCACACCAGCTCCCCCAGCATGTGGAACACACTCGCACGCACGTACGCACGCACGCACAAACACACACACACACGCACACGTACACGCGCGCACACACACGCACGCGCGCGCGCGCGCACGCACGCACGCACGCACGCACGCACGCACACACTTCACCATTCCAACTAGTACGAGCTGCACGAGTATCTCCACTACAACGCACCCGGTCCGACATGGTCCACACCACACCACACCATACCCACTCCCCTACAATCCCCTCAACATAATACCCACTCCGTTACCCTCCCAGCACACCACACCACACCACACCCACTCTCATACAATCCCCAGCACACCGCACACACTCTGCTAACATTTCCAACGCATCGCACTCACCACACAACAGCTACTGTCGCACAATCCTCACAGAACAACATCCACGCCACCACCATCTCCACCACATAACATCCTGCTACCTTCTCGACTACACCACAGACCACTCCTTCATCATATCCACCACATCGCACCCAGTCTGCCACCATCCACACACATTCCCCTACAGTGTAGCATCCCTGCCACACCAGACTTACTCCTGCACGACCATGTTGACCAGACAGTACTCAATCCGCCACCACTAACAGCACACTACACCACACTTACTCTCTTACTATTCCCACCACATCAAATCCACTCTACCACCATCCTACCACACGGCACCCACTGCCCAGCAATTCCCACTACACCACGACCACGGCACCTCCAGCCTTACCACACCACACCTAATTCCCGCAATCGCAATCACACTGCACGCATGCTCACACCACACAACACTCACTTACCAACACCCCTACCACACCCACCAGACACCCTCATCACCACAACACATACACTCGACCACCATCCACGTCACAGCACACACACACACGCACGCACGCACGCACGCACGCACGCACGCACGCACGCACGCACGCACGCACGCACGCACGCACGCACGCACGCACGCACGCACACATACACACTCCCACAGCATTTCCACTACATCACACACACATTCCCACTACATCACAACTGCTCCTCCACTATCGCCACACCGTGAATCTTTAAAGATCTTCTTCTCCATAACCCCTGAATGGACTGGACTGAAACCAGGTAGGGTGTAACTATACCCTAACCTGTTCAAAGTTTGAGGACAGGAAGTTTCCAGGTCACATGGTTTGGTGGCCATCTTGGATTTTATCTAAAGATTTGAGCATATTTAACAATCTTCTTCTATGAAATCGCTGCCTGTACCAAAAGAAAACCTGATAAATCGGAATGGTCTCGTGGCCTTCTTAAAATTTGAAAATTACATGTTGGCAGGTCACATGGTTCAGGGGGGGGGGGGGGTGGCATATTGATGACGTCATAATTTCAAGGAATGCTAATTTCTCGAAAGGGTCTGAATAGATTGCATTGAAATCTTGTGAACTTGATCGGTTACTCAATGCCCAGAAGCTTTCCCAATATAAAAGGAATCGGTCAATGAACAACAGCTATTACATGTTGAAAATGTGAAAATGAAATTGCAATCATTTATGTAGTATTACTTTTGACGGGAAATTTGAATTGGCGGTTTATCAATATTGACTAAATTCAAAGGCTTTTACTGGTGATGTGCAATGCTGAATAAAACCTTTTAGTGCTGAATGACAAGGCGTAATTAACACATTTACTGCTGAATTGTAAGGCACAATTGACCATTTTACGGCTGAATTACAAGTTTCAATTATCCCCAATACTGCTGAATTGCAAGTCACACTTAACCCTTTTACTGCTGAATTACAAGGTACAATTAACCCATTTACAGCTAAATAGCAAGTGACACTTAGCAATACTGCTGAATGAAAAGTGTCAGTTAACCATTTTGCTGCTGAATTGCAAAAGGTCATTTGAGGGCAATAATGTCATTTGAGTGCAAAAATGTCAAATGAGTGCAAACAAGTCAAGTGAGTGCAAAAGGGTCAAATGAGTGCAGAAAATGTTGTTTAAAAAATGACCATTTGATGCAAAAAGGTCAAATGAGATTAATTTTGGCCACAATTATTCATTTTCCTCAGTTTTTTGTTATTTTCGCCCATTTTGTTCATTTGTGACTGTATTTCTTAATCGTCATTTAATCCATTTGGAAAGATTTTATTTGTTTTTGTTTGTTTTCAAACCAGTTTAAGACAGATTTTGGAAATTCCTTTAAAAAGACCAGTTTAAACCTCATACTGCTGAATTATTTTACTTAGCCATTGTATCTTTAGCCTTAATTGCTGACTTTCCATCGTTCCCTGATAGGTTCCATGCCGTTGCTGTATAGAAATGTTAGTGATTTAGTTACAGCTTTGTGTGAAACTGGCTAGGAAGCCGTCCGCAATAACTGCTCGTAGTTACAGGTCTTGTTATTATTATTATTATTATTATTATTATTATTATTATTATTATTATTATTATAAATATTATTATTATTATTATTATTATTATTATTATTATTATTATTATTCTTATTAAACGAATACACAGCTGTAGTGAAACCTGTGTATAAAGAGCAGCCAGTTTTGTTGCCACAAAATGTTGATGCTTTAAGACAGGTGGTCTTTCAGACAGGCGATGGAAATAGCACCTGTCTTTAAAAACCAGCATGTTGTGAACACAAAAGTCATCTCTTAGAGCAACTCACCTGTATAATGAGAGCACCTCTGTTTAAAGACCCCTTTGTGCTGCTCTCGGCTCGTTATAGACGGGTTTCACTGTTTACTGCTGCTAAGGGACGGGGCGGGGGGGGGGGAGGGGGGGCAGATGTATGGGCGTGACGGCTCTCCATCCGCTGTGAGGGGCCGGATCTTCATCTCTGAGGATCGCAGACTGTCGCCGCCAGAGCCACCAAAACCCCACCACATAATGCCCTGACCAAGGTCACCGTTATAATGGCCGCCATTCAGGTTAATGGTGAAGCAGTCGCTGTGATACCACCAGCCACCTCTGAATCGTCTAGCGCAGCGTCCTGTCGCCTGAAATATGAGGCCGTTATGGTAGCTCAGCCTGTCCACGATGCTTCCAGTCTTATACATGTACTTCCCCGCGTGAAGCCTGTATGTGTCATCCCTGTCAGCCACGTGAAACCCGCCATACACGGCGTACCCAACCTGACCAGTGAACGTACACACGTCCACGCGCATCTGCACGGATCCTTGTGACGTCAGGCCGTGTATCCACTCCAGACCCATCCAGTGTTCCCCTGAGACATCTCCAAATCCTGATTAAACATAAGGAAAGATTGTATACATATTAATATCTTCATAGTAATAACCAACGTAAACATATATGAGGTGGGAGTGGTGAAAAGGGTGGGCGGTGGGAAAGAGGGAATGATGGAGTGAGAGAAAGCGGGACTTATAGTAGTTATGAGGTGGGGTTGAGAGCAAGAGAGAGTGAGAGTGTTAGAGAGGCGGGGCAGGGGAGGGGGAGCGGGAGGGATGGAGAGAGAGAGGGGGAGGGAGGGGTGGATGTAGGTGGAGAGAGCGAGAGAGAGAGAGGGAGAGAGAGAGAGAGAGAGAGAGAGAGAGAGAGAGAGGGAGAGAGACACGTATACTAGTTGCGAGTCACAAAGGAAACATAATTACCATAACATGATATTTCACTTACTGGTTATCTGATTTTAAGCTCTAGACTGATCCTTGACCGGTCTATGGTAACATTGCTATTAATTATTTCACCTGGCCGGAAAACCTCATGAAATCCGATCTAGGGCAAGAGCTGAACCAAGCTTGTTCAAGGGAACTTGATTGGTCAAATGTTTCGGTGGCCATCTCGGTTGATCGAATTTTAGTGAAAACAACTTCTCCAGGCCCGGTGTAGGATTCGGACCGAAATGTAGCAGATATGATTAGAGACTATGGGCCATTAATGTTTGTTCAAGGGAAGTTAATCCGTCAAAAAACATAGTCGCCGTGGGCCAATCAAAATATAGCTTGTTTGGCGGCCATATTGGATTTTTTTTATTTGATGGATTTTGAGGCCGAAATTGCTATTATACGTGTCTTTGGGTATTTTGATCTAAAATTTGGCAATTTCGAAACTGTCTTATAAATGGTTTGGCGGCCATCTTGAATCAATTTCCCGCCTTTAGCTCCCACACTAAAGCAATGGGAAATTTAGACTCTCCTCTTCTCGAGAACTACTGGGCCGATTGCAGTTATATTTGGCAGAAAGCATCCTTACCGCATAACAATTCGAGTTTGTTCAGACGGATCCGATCGGCGAATTGGTTAGGCGGCCATCTTGGATTTCGGCCGATTTTTAGAAACGTCTTTAAAAACTCTTCTCCGAAACCGGTTGGGGGATTGATGCAAACTTCATGAAATATGATCTAGCGCAAGACTGAACAAAGTTTGTTCAAGTAACTATAAGAGTCGGATCGCTTTACCATAAAAAAAATGACCGCTATGGAACAGGCTCATTGACAAAGTTATCAACCCGTTATCAGCGTGTCCACTCCAGGACCCATAGCATTTTATATGTCAAGAAGACGGGACGAATACATAGATCTAGCCCAGAGCTATCTTTACGTTAAGGCTAGCGTGATGGGAGCTATAAAGGGCATGGACACGACTCTAGCGGATAGCAATGTAACGACCATTAACTTATGGCTAGTTTCTATATTCTCCCAAGTTGATGCATTTCAAAACGGCAAGTATGTATCTGACGCTAATGCCACCTACACTTAGAGGGCTTACATGGAATGTCTCTTTAATTCTTCCAAAGAAATTAGGGACTCTCAGTTAACGTCTTCGTTATAGGTTAATGATATTGTGGGGAAAATGACGGTAGTTTGGATATGAACACATTTAATTTTCATCACTGACCCTAATAAAATAACGCGTCATCTGAATGGTGAACAAAGATCGGGAGAGGCCCTTACTCCGAACTTTACAGACGCCATCTTTAACTTTCCAGAGACATTCTTAACTCTGCTTTATGGTACCAGATCTTTTCGGCGATAAGTGCATAGGCATAAGCCTTGGCGAATATAAAGCAAGCTTTACATTCTCCGCATTCAACTTTATACCCAACTTGGCTAGCGGTAATCACTCAATCATGTATACCTGACGAAGTAGTCTAGCCGTAAGAATTTGACAAGAGTGAGAAATAGAGAGGTGGTAAAGCATAGCTTAGTAACGCTGTGTAGTAGATACTTCTCCTGAAGAAAAATGTCCAAATGAACTCTATCATTTTTCATGGATCTACTCAGATAAATCTGGCCCTTTCTACTATTGTACCTTTCTCACTCTTGTCAAATTCTTAGTTTATACCCTGTTTCTCATATTCTCCTCTCCTCTCTTTTTGTCTCTCTTTCCCTAACTCTCCCCCACCCCACACACATACACACTCCATCCAAACCTCTCTCTCTCTCTCCCTCTCTCTATCGCTCTCTACTTCCCTCCCTCCCTCCCCTCTCTCTCTCTCTCCCGCTCTCTCCTTCTCTCTCTCCCCCTCTCTCTCTCCCTCTCTCTCTCTCTCTCTCTCTCTCTCTCTCTCTCTCTCTCTCTCTCTCTCTCTCTCTCGCATTATGCACACACGCACGCCAATACGTACGCACACACGCACATATTCACGTACACATACGTAAGCGTGCGAACTACCTAGACAATTGTAATCAGTGGTTGATATAAATTATCATTTAACTAGTTATACATACGTTACTATTTAATTATGTTTTATTATACCACATTTTGATGTATTTATTAATGTATTGTATTTGTATGTATGGGAGACACGTGTATAAGACTTATGTCTTACTGTGCTCCCATTGAACAAAATAAAATTCAAACCAAGTAGTCTAGCGTGTGTTTACAGCGTTGTTTTCAGACAGCGCTACATGATATCAGGAATGTTATCTGTTACGCAGAGTTTAATAATATTATAACCATAGACAGCGATCTTACCGTTATGAGAGGCTGGTGAAACTGTCACCACGTTAATTACAACGGACACTAAAACAATTACTAAGGGAGATGCTTGGTTATCTGGCTTATTTCTAGGTGTTTTGCTAGAGACACGATGTCTAAACGTATAGGGAGGCCCTCGTTCATTGGGGGTTAATACAGATTCTCATAACCTCCACTCCCGGGCACTCATTGGGTGGCCATGTTTTTACGGGAACCTGATTTTAGAAACGTAAAAGATGAGTTTTTCAACTCGTTCGGCCTCGACACGTCGTCTACGCTAAACACTAAAGGACCTCTACGTAAAGGGTACACATATAAAACCGCCATTGCGCAGCCATTATTGTCGACACATTGTGGCAAATAGTGCATAATTTATATATATAGATCATAGGTGAAGGGAAAATCTATATTATCCATTCTTAAAACATTGAACAATGTACAATGTAATGATTCCATTGTGAAACGACTCTATATCAGCCTTTTGAAATATATTTGATCAATAACAAATTGAAAAATTCTAAAAGTATGCGTCTGGCCCTCAGTATTATGTAACATGGTATATTTCCTTGCAGGTGAGCATGAAGCGTGTGAGGATATGATATCTCAACGTGAGGCTTATTAGATATGCATTAGGAGTTTTAGACTACCCTATGCCTTATAACCCTTGGTAATGAGTAAACAATTTTTTCCTACCATAATTCTCGCTTGCCCAAATAGCTTAGTTAATAAACCTGACATCTAAATAATCAAACAACCTGGTTAACGTTAAGAGATTGTTAACTTTAACAAAGAGTATAAAAAGATTATTACAAAATTCAGGCTATAACTGGTTGAGCGAGTCACCACTGCCCTGGGGTGCCCTTGAAGTCATTTGCAATGATGATGTGAATATTAAAATCAGCTTTGCTTTTTGCTGCCAAATTAATATGATTATGGCACGCTCTCGACTAATCAAATGTTGTACGGATCTTGCATCGTATCTACTTATACTGAGTCTAGTAGGGGGTGGGGTGGGGTGAGTAAAACTGAATCAGGGTTGAGTGGGAGGCTGAACAGAGGGCTGGTGAACTATCCGTTTGCACCTGTTAAATTTGAAATTTGGTGTACTACTTAATCAAATGATCTGCTGAATATTTTGATACTAATTCATGTGGGGTAGCTGTTGAGGATATACCCATGGAACACACACACGCACGCACGCAGGCTCGCACGCACCCACGCACGCACCCACGCACGCACGCACGCACGCACGCACGCACGCACGCACGCACGCACACCAGTCCTGTACACAAGCACATGCACGCCTGCATCCCCTCATGCACACACGCATCTACGCATACGCGAACGGGCACACGCCTGTACAAAAGCATGAACTGGAATTGATTGTCGGGTTGTGACATTACAATTTAATAAATACTTTGAGGAATATTTTGGAACTAACTCGTCTGATTCGTCTGGAGGCTGTTGCCCGTAGGTTTGCAGTAAAATTTGAGACAAAATCGTTTTAGGAAGGGGTTTGAAGATACCGCTACCGTATTACCCTCTCGCAAGCTCACCTGTACAGACATCCCCTCTCGGGTTTGTCATAGATCTAGATTTACTGATTTCAGTCAATTTGTGACAGTCATCTATAACACATACACAGGTTTTATAAATCTGCGAGGGATGGACGGGCATTTGTGTAAATGGACTGTTTTACTATTTAATAGGCATCCTGACGAATATTTTGCAACTAATTCGTCTGGAGGCAGTTATCTATAGGTGCGCATTAAAATATGAGATAATATAGATTCTTCAAGGGTTGCAAAAGATACGGCTATGGGGTACCCTCTCGTAAGCAACCATCACCCCACCCCACCCACACACCCGCACTGGCACCCCCTACCTGGTCTGTCATCGGTCTAGCTTTATTATTTTGTGACAGTCAGCTATAACACTGCTCATGGCATAATTTAGAATTTGATATTTGTATAGCATGTATTGCTGCGCAAATTATAAATTATGTAGTTGTCGCCAAAAATGTATGGCAATTAATTCTTTCACCGATAAATTCCCTGTATCTCAATCTCAGGGCAAACAAACAGGGAAGCTGTTGAATATTTTGAAATTAAACTGACTGGAAGCTAATGCAGCAATGACGTCCAGTCAGATTAATTTCAAAATATTCAACAGAATATGCTATACATGTATATAGTACTTAAAGAATTTACTTTTTCTGGGATTTGTCGTTGAAAGGTTTAATAATAGATAAATCAAAAATAAAATTGCAATCCCGTACAAATTTTGCATGGCTATGTATGTTGCAGAATGTATAGCAACTGTCTAAATATATTTTGTTAGAGGCGAATGCCATAAGTATATTAAAAAACGAAATCGCAGAATGTTTAAAAGAATATGGTGCCGATGTAGATTAATGTCATTTGAAAATGACAATCTGCCATCAAAACAACGCCGTGATTATTTAGCCTTTCATTTAATGTGTCGAATACGTAAATATTTTAACATTTATGTTACATCCTTGTCAATTTGTACATAATTTAATGTTGGTTATGGAAGTGTATTTTAAAGAATAAATTTTATTGTAGATTTACCCTTAGGTAGGAAATCGTTTGAATGGAGGCTGTTGCAGCCTGATGTAACTGCCGCTTCCAGTCATTCGGTTTCAAAATGATCAGTCATCTGATAATTGTTTTGGACAGCGCAAAATGCACTGTGAAATTCTGGCCTAGAATCATCCTATGTTTATGAATTACAAACGATCCAGTATTATATTTTGGAATCGCCTTATCATTGTAGCTAATATTGTTATAAAATAGCAGCGAGATTTGTCAATGTTTGACAATGTACAATCCCGGATAATTTTAGAATCTCTCTCAAAAAGTAAAGAGAAGTATTCAAATGCCGCGGAGATATTACTATTGCGCGCCGCACTGCTGACAAAGTGTTTGCTTTTAAATGCTCGCGCTTTGTTGGCTATGTAAAAGACTACCCGGACCTATTCAGAATAGAGCATACTAGATGTTTAATTTGATCATAATAATGAACGTATGGTGTTTATTTTATTAGTATGTACCTACTTTGACAGAACAGATATTTCAAAAATACTATTAGGGTGGAAAGACTGATAAATATGTAATTAGATTTTTTAATGTTAATTAACATTTAATCCTTTGAACCAAGACTTCCACGAATCTCACGTTCTGCACAATCGTACTTGTAAACTGTTACTGGTGGAACTGGTAGACTGTTTTATTTTCCTTTTAAAATGATTTTGAGGTTTTGCCAACCAATTCAATGTGTCCTTATTGCCACTGCAGACTGTTCCAATAATTTTTGCCAATTCCTTTGGTTGTGTGGATTTCGATCAAGATTATTCGTTCAGGCAAATATTTTGAAGCTAATTTGACGGGATGTGCTGTTGAGATCCCGACATATTTCCACAAACTCCACAATAAGCTGCCAGATTTCATGCATCTAAATCTATGGCATGCACGATGGCCTTATTATTACTATTATTACTATTATTACTATTATCAATATTATTACTGTTGTGGCTGTCGTGATCTCGCTGTTTAAGTTTAGGCCTCGCTTCCTTGAAGCGCTGCGAGTCTGGACATGCACGGATTGGTGTTACTATATTGATGTTCTTCAGTCAGAAAATGCTAGATCTGCGTTCAGAAGACTATTAAATCTGAGGTCTTGGTTGTTAAGCCTTCTACATCATATGATACGATCTACGCTCTCATTGCCCCTTCAGGAAGGACTGCGCATGACCGGTTGTGTCATAACACTATTGAACTCCCCATGGCCCGCCCATACGTATTTCACGCGTCATTACACCTGTCAATCCATCTACAGACAAAGCGGTGGCGATCGTATGGGCAGCTGCGCTGATTACCCTCGAGGGGTCGCGTGACACTTCTTTCGGCCATGCCCCATAACTGTTTCACGCCTTATTACGCCTGCCAACCATTATTGCCATGGGTCAATATGTCTACATCTCACACGGTGGCGATGGTATGGGCGGCTGCTCTCATGGGCCACGAAGGGATATATGACCTCAGTTTAAACCCACCCTAAGCGTTTCACGTCTCATTATACATGGCAATCGTAATTGACACGTGTCAATAGCTATACAGCGCAAACAGTGGTGATAGTATGGGCGGCTGTTCTGATGGGCTGCGAATGGTCACCTAATCCTTCATTTGACCACGGCCTTAACCATTTCATGCCTTATTACGCCTGCCAATCGTCATTACCGTGTGCCCATAGATCTACATCTCGAACAGTGGCGGTTGGCGTCTGTTCCGATGGGTTGCCAGGAATAAATGTGAGCACGTTTTAGACTCACCCCGCTCTAGGCATTTCACACCTCGTTACACCTATCAATAGATGTAATGGGCGGCCATTCTGATTGACCTTGATGGGGTCATGTGAACTCGTTTTCGATCCACCCCTAACTGTTTCATGGCTCATTACACCTGTCAATCATCATTGACACGTGTGGCGACAGCATGGGCGGCTGTTCTAATTGTCTGTGAGGGGTCCCGTGCCCCTTTTTACCATACCTAAATCAGTTACACCTGCCTATCATTGGCACACTACAAATGGTATACATCCCAAAATATGGCGACGGGATGGACGGCTGCTGTGATTGGCATAGCGCTTGATGACGTCATCTCATTTGCATTTTAGGCCACGCCCACATGCCCATATATGGTCAGGGGTTGGGATCTTTTAAAAATAGATACAAATAATCTCCGGCCCCTAACCATATATGTTCATGTGGGTGTGGCTTAATATGCAAATGAGATGACGTCATCAAACCCTTCCTCAATCCGTGCAGCCGCCCATCAAGTTGGCCTTCTAATGAGTGCGAGGGTCTGCAATCTGTGACTAATCGTGTTGTTCCTGCATTGTACCGGAGGGCGAGGGTATGCAATCTGTGACAACTCTTAGTCTTCCTTCATTATAACGGGAGGGCGAGGGTATGCAATCTTTGACTTCTTTGACTTCTTCCTTCATTGTAACGGGAGGGCGAGGGTATGCAATCTTTGACTGCTCTTATTATTCCTTCATTGTAACGGGAGGGCGAGGGTATGCAATCTTTGACTGCTCTTATTATTCCTTCATTGTAACGGGAGGGCGAGGGTATGAAATCTTTGACTGCTCTTATTATTTCTTCATTGTAACGGGAGGGCGAGGGTATGCAATCTTTGACTGCTCTTATTCTTCCTTCATTGTAACGGGAGGGCGAGGGTATGCAATCTTTGACTGCTCTTATTATTCCTTCATTGTAACGGGAGGGCGAGGGTATGCAATCTTTGACTGCTCTTATTATTCCTTCATTGTAACGGGAGGGCGAGGGTATGCAATCTTTGACTGCTCTTATTATTCCTTCATTGTAACGGGAGGGCGAGGGTATGCAATCTTTGACTGCTCTTATTATTCCTTCATTGTAACGGGACGGCGAGGGTATGCAATCTTTGACTGCTCTTATTATTCCTTCATTGTAACGGGAGGGCGAGGGTATGCAATCTTTGACTGCTCTTATTATTCCTTCATTGTAACGGGAGGGCGAGGGTATGCAATCTTTGACTGCTCTTATTCTTCCTTCATTGTAACGGGAGGGCGAGTGTCTGCAATCTGTGACTTCTCTTATTCTTCCTTCATTGTAACGGGAAGGCGAGGGTATGCAATCTTTGACTGCTCTTATTATTCCTTCATTGTAACGGGAGGGCGAGGGTATGCAATCTTTGACTGCTCTTATTATTCCTTCATTGTAACGGGAGGGCGAGGGTATGCAATCTTTGACTGCTCTTATTATTCCTTCATTGTAACGGGAGGGCGAGGGTATGCAATCTTTGACTGCTCTTAGTATTCCTTCATTGTAACGGGAGGGCGAGGGTATGCAATCTTTGACTGCTCTTATTATTCCTTCATTGTAACGGGACGGCGAGGGTATGCAATCTTTGACTGCTCTTATTATTCCTTCATTGTAACGGGAGGGCGAGGGTATGCAATCTTTGACTGCTCTTATTATTCCTTCATTGTAACGGGAGGGCGAGGGTATGCAATCTTTGACTGCTCTTATTCTTCCTTCATTGTAACGGGAGGGCGAGTGTCTGCAATCTGTGACTTCTCTTATTCTTCCTTCATTGTAACGGGAGGGCGAGGGTCTGCAATCTGTGACTACTCTTATTCTTCCTTCATTGTAACGGGAGGGCGAGGGTCTGCAATCTGTGACTACTCTTATTCTTCCTTCATTGTATCGGGAGGGCGAGGGTCTGCAATCTTTGACTGCTCTTATTCTTCCTTCCTTGTAGCTGGAGGACGAGGGTGTGCAATCTTTGACGCATCGCGTTGTTCCTGCATTGTAACGGGAGGGCGAGGGTCTGCAATTAGTTACTGATCTTGTTGTTCCTTCAGTGTATATGATTTCTCGTTTTTGTCCTTTCAGGTTTACTAGGATGTATAATCAACACTATTATCGGTAGAGTAAGTCTACATACACTGTTCTATTCTTAATTACTGTAATAACCTTACCCTTTTCGTATTTCTCAAATGTCTGTTCGAAATTAACTGATCCGTCGTATCGTCTTTGGAGAACAGTCCAACCGCCACCGTCTGTTGTCATGTCACATCGTACACGCAGCCTGGAATGGGCTGGTGCCGGATAGATATCATAGACTCCACTTTCACTAAACCCACCTCGTCTTTGAAGCTCCCAACAGTCGGTGAACTTCGTGGCTAAATCTGTGAAAAATAAGGAAATTTATTACCCTCAAACCGCGATTGTGTACGGCCGTCCGTGTGTCTGTCTGTCTTGCTGTCTGTTTGTATGTCTGACTGCCTTGTGGTATGTATGTCTGTCTGACTGTCTGCCTGGCTCTATCCCATCAACTTGACTTGATTTGGCTCAAATACAAAGATGGAACTTACACTGCAAGAGGATCTCCATACATCAGCCATGATACGAATAAGAGAACTCTGATCCAGATCTGATGCAGACTGGATCTGCGGATATCTCGAAAACTACTAGTCAGATTTGGCTCACCTCTAAACACATGTAAGGGTGCGACCATACACTAGGATCCCACAATTTCGGATGTGATCCAGCAAAATCCCCATAATTAAAAAAAATCCGTTAAAAATCAATAAAATTCGAAAAAAATGAAAATCCGAAAACATTTTATAATGTGACAAAAAGGGAGGGCGAGGGTCTGCAATCCCTGATTGCTCTTGTTGTATGTTATTGAGCTGGGAAAAAAATAAACATATTCTAACGAGTAGAAAGGCTACAGGATGGATGGCTGCTCTGAATGGTCTAGAGCGTATGACGTCATCTCACTTGCATATTAGGCCACGAACACTTTTCCTACCAAAAAAATACACGAATATTGTTCTCTCTCGACCAATCAGATTCGAGTATTTTTTTGCAGGAACAAACTTGAGTGTGACATAATATGCAATTGAGATGATGTCTTAAGCTCTCGACCAATCAGAGCAGCTGCCCATCCCTTCGCCGCATATTGGGGATGTAGATCTATTGGTAATTGACAGGTGCAACGATGCATAGGGGTGGTGGGGGGGGGGGGGGTGCGCGTTGCCAAATGGAGTTCATGTGACCCCCCAACCCCACCGGGCAGTCAATCAAAGAAGCCGTGGTGTTAATGACCTGTGCAAATGGTTAGGGGTCTTGGTGTCAGAAGCACTATAGCATCTTAAGTGGTTCAACCAGACCTGTCTACTACTACTACTACTACTACTACTACTACTACTACTACTACTACTACTACTACTACTACTACTACTACTACTACTACTACTACTACTACTATTATTACTACTACTACTACTACTACTACTACTACTACTACTACTACTACTACTACTACTACTACTACTACTACTACAACTACTACTACTACTACTACTACTACTACTACTACTACTACTACTACTACTACAACTACTACTACTACTACTACCACTACTACTACTACTACTACCACTACTACTACTACTACTGCTGCTGCTGCTGCTGCTGCTGCTGCTGCTGCTGCTGCTGCTGCTGCTGCTAAATAGCCAAAGCACAGCACCGCCATGCCCACTGTGTGAGTGCCCGCTCGCTCCATAAGCAAGTTCTCAACATGAAAGCTTAGCTGGTTGCCATGATTAGGTGGGATGACTCTACGCCTGAGGTGGTACTGACCATCGAGTGCCAACTCTAGATCCTCGTGGACACTAGTTAGACGAATTATGGCATACGACCACATATCTGTGGTCTGGACCTCTGGACCAGGTCGAATAACTGCCAGTCAGTCATTCCATAGATCCGTATGATATGAGGTCAGAGTGGCGACGCTCGTGCTGGCCATGGTTCGGAGCCGAGGTTCAAGGCAGAGATTGAAAATGAGAGGAGATAAAGAGCATCCCTGTGGAAGACCTCTATCTACTGCTGTTACTGCCGCTGCAACTGCCACCCCTTACCACGATTAATACTACTGCTGCTTGTATTTTATAGGTATGCTGATTTTATAACAATTTCATAATATTGTGCAATATATTTATGCAAATAATAGTCTATCCCGCCTTTGCAAATAATTACTTCATATACTTTTTTAAAGCCGGAGTGTAAATAAAATTAACCTGAACTTGTACATCACTCTATCATCTCAACAGAAAAATACACACCACACACACATGTACGCACACTGAGTAAGTCTCACATAACGCCATTCTGCATGTACCATAATTGATTATGACGTCATATAATGGATGGATAAACTGGAATGCTCAATTTCTGTCAGAGGATATTTACTGACAGGACATTTTCTTATCACAATTTCTCAGTCCATCAGACTGAATTCCACCAAACGGGTTCGGAGGAAATAACTGAATGGACAGATGGATGGATGGACAGATTGTAGATATGGGATTGTCTTGTGGGAGTCATGACCCCGCTGGATGTCTTATATTTGCGAGTAAGTCCTAAGTGAAATTTATGATTTGAAAATACCAGGTGAGCTAATGGACTGGTTGACTTTTACTTTTATATCTCAATATTTAGTTGATTATTATTACATCAGCTAGTGCTGATGATACGCAGTTAAACGGATGGTGTGTGAATCTAGCACACCAAGGATTGTTGGATAAAGTTTTATCATTAAAATTGAAATAGGCGAATTGATTGAAATAGGTCCTACGGTTCTGAGTTTATGTGTATCTGGAAATAGTTTAGATGAAAGTTGTTGCTGTTCAATCGGCATACACTTTTATGATATTCAGCAGTCGTTTGGATCGATAGTTTAGAAAATAATTGATGTATAATAATCAGTGGAATCGAACGTGACAAACGGACTTAGTTGATGACGTTAGGCATTCTAGGTTCTCATACGAGAATAGAACAACATCAGCTGGCAATGAGATCATACAGCTCATGTGCCTATTAACTCTAGCATCCTACAGGCTTATCCATCATCAGGCAATGGACAGGACATGGACATTGTAGCGTCCTGTAGGAATGAATAATATAATCGAAGTTTGTATATCAACTATATGTCACTCATACAATGGCATGCAACAACAACACATTCCGTAATGTTGTTAGTTAGCTGACAGATTGCATCAAGTCAGAACCAGCTACCACCGCTTTGTCTATGCGAGGCATCATCTCCATAGAAGAATAGCACAGAGTTTGATTGGTCAGAATGACGTCACGATCAATGAGCGTCGATCAAACTCTGTAGCAGAGAATTAAACAGAATAGGTTTTGTAGTTGAAATTGAAATACAGGGATCGTTGGTTGGTCAGAACGATCAACATTTATTAGGTAGAAACTTCTAGGAGGGAATAAGCAGAAGTTGATTGGCGGAATGAGTATCCGGGCCAATCAAGATGTGCTTATAACGTACCTAGAAGAATCATCAGAACAGAGTCAGGTAGAATCTAAATATCTAGATATGTATAGAACCTCAGAATCAATTATGAGGGCTATATGAGATGCCTTTTCAGTTAGAGAAAAGTAATCAATCCAACATCGTGTTTCACTAACACGTCGCTGGTGTTACGTTCGTGGTTAGTTGTAGAGTAGCGTATCTTAGCATTCACTTGATTCGTACCAGCAAGGTACTAGTTGTCTTTGAGCAATTTTATGCTCCAGTTTAAAATATCTTTATCAGGTCTGTACAGTTAGAATATCTTCAATAAAATTATCCTCTTACATATAGTAAGACAATAGTTTGGTTAGTCTGTTCAAGTCAAAATCATCGGTAGAATCTGATTCCAGAGTTGGAAGAAACATCCAATCTGTACCATTAGATCTTCATAGTCAGATAGGCCCGACAGTCTTTCAAACAAATATCGTCATAACCATCTTTACGACGAGGCGAGCCGACTGTCAGTATTCTTCTTCATCATCGGTAAGAGGTTGTCGCAGCAACCGCTAACACCATAGATCTTACCGTTGGCGGAGTGCAATCATCGAGTAAACAATTCACAAAGTCATACCCGAAGAACCAAAATCTTCAAGATGAACACACGGATCCGATGGGCAGATCGAGGGACATATGGATTCAGGGAGGGGCAGACTCCCAGATGAATGGATCGATGAATAGACGGACAGACAGATGGACGGATGGATGAATGGATGTAGGGCAGGGTGGTGGGAGTGTGGTCGAGCAGCCGGGAACATAGCGGGATGGGCAGATGGACAGATGGACAGGCAGTTGGATGATGCCTAGGCGGATGGATAGACCGACAGATAGAGGCGACTACAATATGCCAGCCATTTTTTCAGAGGGCATGGGGAAAATCTTCACTGTGTTCTGTTCCTGATATTTCTTGTTTTAAAACGGTACTACAATGTAACTTGTCTGAAGTGAACACTGAATACACATACTCTCTCTCAAAACCGAACACATATCTTATTCCCGAAATAACTCCTATGTGTTTCTATTAAAGGAAAACCTGGGTGAACCGAAACCTGTGAATTTCTAAAAGTGAATGTAGTTTTCATACCAAAATTCAATTTTCTTAAAGGATAACTAACCGCACCTCTTGATAACTATTCAGGTGATCTAATATGCCACTCATAAACTTTGCGGGTAATTTTAATTTTGTTATTATACCACCAAAGAAAATTATTCAGGCTTTAGTAGCTACATGTTTGTACATTTCTGCACCCTATGATGGCTATCATGATTTACTTTTCTACCAATCAGAAACGCCTATAGTGCCTGCCTCGGTATATACGCTCAGTCATAGAGATGCCATCTATAGCTTGACAATGTGTTGTCACAGCAACCATGCAGGTAGGCTGATGAATATTTTGAAACTACCTTGACTGGAAGTTGTTGCTTCCTTAGGCAGCAACAACCTTTAGTCAAATTAGTTCCACAATATTCAATCAGATGAGTATTACATAATAAAGAATGTAATGCATTCGCGCTTACATGACATCACACACTATCGCTTGAGGAGACAAAATGACGGCGATCACTGCTCAACATTAATGGGGTATTGCAAAGCTTATAATTGTGAGACGGATAAGGGAATGTGACAGGATATGGATGATATGTAATCTATATACCATAATCCATCGGTAAAATACAATTTTCGATATGCGATTAGCATCCCTTTAAGAAATGACACTTGATAAACCGAATTTGATTTCGGATATTTTCTGCTATGATAAGACTTATTGATCGTAAATAGTGAGATTTCCTCCTGAAACGTTGCTTAGGCAGTAACCTATTTTATTCCAATTTGTTTCAAACATATATTTTTGGTAGCTATGTAATGATGGATATTTTGAAAATGGGCAGCCATCCACGTGTTTCCTTCAAATTGTTTTAAAGAATTCAACAGTTGGTACTGCCTTCTGTGCCATTTGTTGCACAACTTCGCCGCATGTTGTTGCTCCCCATGACAACAACTTTCAACAACAATGTGTTTGTTTGGAACATCATAATCTGCTGCATTTGTTAAAAAATGTTCCGAGTCCACCATGCATGCACGCACATATGCACAAACACCCGTACGTCCGCATGGACGCACACATACGGGTCCACATGCGCATGCGCGCACAAACACACATGCGCGAGCGCAACCAGAAACATTGCACACGTTGATGTTGATGCGAGGTGAACTACGCTGTTTAGGAATTTGAAATCAACTTGAATCTCTGTCTACTGGTATGGTTGCCTTGACATTGAGATCCTCTGTGTTTATTTGTTCTATCTATTTCACGGATACCTTTAAGCTGTTATATTTGATGAACAACGTTCCGATTCTACCGCACGCACACGTGTGCACACTCACGCACACACGCACACACGCACGCAGAAATGCATGATCATACATACAAATTCATGGATGCATACACGCACTAGGCTGTTCAACAATTTTGAAACAAATTTGACTGTATGTCTACCTGTATGGTTGCCCCGAAATTGAGATACCCAGAGTTCACATGTTAGGACACAATTGTCAGCAACGCAAAATCACATTTTTGTTGTCATATATTTATTAAAACAACACCAACAGATAACTGCCGAAGGCGATTGTATTCTGAGTTCTGAGATTATTGAGTCTTTGCATAGTCACCACCTGCAGAGGTACAACGCTATTCTTACTCCACCACACAGCTCACCTACACCCAACCCGATAATTTACCCGATAAATCGGCATGATGCCAGTCGTGCGTTTTATTAGTCAGTGAACAAAGTAGGCACGTATTGATACTGTAAGGTGGTGACTTCTGGTCAATAAATGCTATACAGCACTGTCATAATCAATTTTACTCAAACGTAAATTTAGATAAACCATTCATGAACAATAACATCAACATTCTTTAATCGATTAATAAAACATCAGCTGATGACCTCATTGTCGTCTGTAGGGTTTGTCTGACCAAACCTGCGTAGTATTCTGTATAAATTTCAAATATTTTGTGACCGCTCCCCAAGTCAAAGTCTATCAATGATTCATATGGATATATGAAAATGTGTAGAATTATAATTTATGACAAAATCCGCCCATTCAACATTATTACAGTGCTCCATATCTGTGCAGGTGCTAGACGTGACTGTTCCTGTTCCCATGGTGAACAACAGCCGCATTCACAATAGACTCATAATCACCAGTGACCAGCTTGGTGGGAATATCATGTTTTGGACACTTGTAATTCATTAACTTTCCACAATATTGCCAATGTACAATGCAGCTCAGGGTTAAGATAGCATGTCTCTAAAAACGGAAACATGGTCGTAAGAAATGTCCTGTTTGGTATTTTGGGCGTAATTCGATTGAAATAAAGTTGCTGCCTTAATACAAATGGTACTAATGTAAAAACATGGGAAGTTAGCCATAATACCATAACAGATTGAAATAAAAAGCCACCTAGATATGGCATGAATCGGACCAGGAATCAGGTACTCGATAGACGCTAAGGAAACCAATAACTTCTTCTTCTCTCAGCATTCTGTAATTTTCCTAATGTTCTGCATATGTCCGTATGTCTATCTGTTTATTGAATATTTTCGACCGAATTTGACTGCAAGACAGTGCTTGAGGCAGTAATGTCGTAGAGTCAAATTAGTTTCAAAATCAATCGCTCTCTCTCTCTCTCTTCATGATTTGCCCCTTTCTTATTCTCTCACTTTCTCTATCTCTCTCGCTCTCTCTCCCTTCTCACTCTCCCTTACCCCATCTCCTCACTCTCCCTCCCTCACCTCCCTTCCTCCTCTTGTCCTCACACTCCAGCAGCCCCTTTCTATATTGCTCCCTCCCTCACCCTCTCTCGTTTTCTCCCGTTCTTTCTCCCTCTCCTCGCCCTCCATCCTCTCTCTATCCTCTCTCGCTCCATTACATCCACCCTGTCTCACTCCCTTTCTCACCTCTCGCTCCCTCGCTATCTCTCTCTTTCGCCCACCCCCTCTCTACATCCATACTTTCTCTCTCCCTCCCCCCTCTCTCTCTCCCTCTCTCCCTCTCTCCCTCTCGCTCTCCCTCTCACTCTCTCTCTCTCTCTCACGTTTCTCTAGTTCTCCCTCTGTCTCTCTCGCCACTCCCTCCCTGATCCCAACACAACCATCGCGTGGGCGGAGCCTAGCTAGAGATTGGGGTTGGGGGTGCATATCTAGAAATGTACCCCTATATTAGAGTACCAAACCCAAAACCGAAACCTCTACAAACCAAACATTTTATCCAGTTCCTAGACAGCTTGGTTTAGACAGGTTTCTCTATATGCACATACAGGTCTATCCAGTGGGTTAGCATTGACGGCTTCTCGCATTTTCAACAATCTATATATGTACATAAATAGTGAGCCTATACACTCCATACATGCTGGATAACGTGCTATCGAAACCCGAACTAAACTATGCATATCGACTAATGTGGAAGCCATCTTAACCCTGCCAAGCATTGAGCGAATAGCTAAGCATTGCCCCTTTCAGTGCATTGGACTACTCAAGCATAGAATGGCTCCCAAACATAAAATGCGAGTGATGCATTTTCATTATATATCACTCATCCATCAAATATTTAAATTATATGACGACTTACCTGGTTTCACCATCTCAACCCGATCCTCCAAGCATCGTACTTGTTTCTCGCAAAATAAGTCATGTGTAGAATTATACAGAATCGCTTGCAATGCATCTAGTCTCTCCTCTAATAGTGTTCGTTTGTTTGTCTCATGCGACAGTAGCTCCTCTAATAGTGTTCGTTTGTTTGTCTCATCCGACAGTCGCTCCTCTAATAGTGTTCGTTTGTTTGTCTCATCCGACAGTCGCTCCTCTAATAGTGTTCGTTTGTTTGTCTCATCTGACACTCGCCCCTCTAATAGTGCTCGGTTACGTTTCTCATGAGACAATTCGTCTTCTAATTGTGTTCGCCGCTGTTTTTCGTATGACATGCCCCGCCTATCGTCATGAACAATTTCCTGCAATAAACCGACTTGGTCCTCTAATAGCATTCGTCTTTTTGTCTGATCGAACAGTTGGTCCTGGAATAGGGACTGTCCGAATGTCGAATTGTGTGGAATCTTTTGCAGCGCATCCAATCGGTCCTCTAATAGTGTTCGCTTTTGTTTCTCATCTGACACTTGGTCCTGGAATAGGGACTGCCCACGTGTCAAATTGTGTAGAGTTTTTTGCAATGCAACCAGTTGCTCCTCTACTAGTGTTCGTTTTTGTTTCTCATCCGACACTCGCTCCTCTAATAGTGTTCGCCTTTGTCTCTCGTAAGACATGTCGGTCATAACTCTCAGTACAGTGGTTTGTAGACGACTTTGGAATGACAGTACTGATGATTGTAAAGTTGCGAATCTTGTTTCCCACATTGTAGATATGCCTCCATGCAGTTCCTCAGCAGAAATGGCCCGCGCTTCATAATTAAACGTGTAACACGTGACAATGAGAATGAGATAAAATTGAAGAGCAGACATTTTGTCACAGACTAAATTAGTTAACGAATAATTCACGTAGTACCGCAATAATGACAAGTCAAAGTTATCTTATGTTGTGATTCTGATCATATAATATGGTACCTATATCTGACAGATCGAGGAGAGTAGCACCGAATTCATTCTGAAGGCAGAAAACTAGGATTTAGTTCAAGTGGCCTCAATAAAAATCTCTTTTAATAATTCGAGTAAAATTTGACTGAATTGTGCTGCTGCGTGAGACAGCAACGTCTTTCAGATACATTGATTTCCCTATGCAGTGTATGTTTAGATTTAGGGCGTAGTCAATGACGGCGCGGTGTATATGGAGTAGCATAGGGTTTGTTGAGTCTTATTCAACGAGAATGTGTGATATTAATTTCCTCATAACCACTCTCTTCTTAGCCAAGAAGTATGTACGGTATTAACGCCTTAACCAACCACAAGACTATGTCGGGAATATTGTGTTCAATATTTTGAAACTAATTTAACTGGGAGCTGTTGCTACCTATGGCAGCGACGGCTTCCAGTTAAATTAGTTTCAAAATATTCAACAGCCTCCCTGTAGATCTGTTCGGAATGCGAGAACCAATAATTTCTAGTCCAAGGTTAAAGCGTTATGGAATATGACTTAAATCTTTCATGCCTAAGCTTTGTCAAGAACATCTGAATATATGCTTATTAAATACCCATTTGCATGCCAAGAGAAGACTATTTTTGAAAATTTACGACTTGAATGACAGGCTCGTTTAACTAGCCAGGCATTTCAGTGGTAAATTTTCAAAAATATTCTTCTCTTGGTCTACAAATGGACATTCCTCAAGCCCACTACAGAGACCGGTTTTGGACGACTTCGTGATGGAAGGGTTAACACGTAAACATGTTTACTCTTATTTATCTATAACCGGATTGGACCTAATATGAGATAGATCCGTTATCCTCTGACCTTGGTTATGCTATCTTTCAGGAATTTGATCTGTTGATGCATACATTTGTGACCTCGTTTGATGACTAGATGCATTGACTAACGTACTGGGAATAGCGGGCAGAAATCTGAATTGCAATGCACGAACATATACAGTGCATTGAGCATTTGAGGGGATTCCTACTGGGGCGGTTTCCTAGCGCCGATAAGAGCTTTTATTCGCAAAGTTTTCAAAACATGAATAGATTTTTTATTTGAATACATATATAAATGCAAGTGGTTCCATTAGAGGCTACTTAAATAGTGTCTTTGAAATGCAATCAAAACTTTATTTCTATAGTTGACATACATTATTTATACCAATGCATGCCACGGGAGGGAGAGAGTGAGGGGAGGGGTGGTTGACAGAGTGTAATGGATCGAGGGATGGGCGTAGTGATACAGAGACGTCTCTCTCTCACTCTCTCTATCTATTTATCTATCTATCTCTCTCTTTCTTTCTCTCCAGCAGTGCGGGCGGCTGGGTTGGCGTGTGCGTGTGCGTGTGTGTGTGCGTGCGTGTGCGTGCGTGCGTGCGTGCGTGCGTGTGCGTGCGTGCGTGAGTGCGTGCGTGCGTGCGTGTGTGTGTGTGTGAGATGGGGGGGGGGGGGGCCGGGAGAGAGAAAATTAGAGATAATGTCACATAGTCTAACCCTTTATTCTAACTGCATTCAGGAGGTATTGCCTGCGATAACTAAAATAATTAACATGTCAATGGAAAAGGGTACTGTGCCGGACGATTTTAAAACCGCAAATGTGATGCCTTTATTAAAGAAACCGTCGTTGGATCCAAATATGCTGTCTAACTATCGCCCAGTGTCCAACCTCCCCTATGTCTCAAAACTCCTAGAAAAAGTCGTAGCTAATCATCTTAACAACCATTTGGAAGTAAACAATCTGCTTGAACCATATCAGAGCGCATACCGAAAGCTTCACAGCACCGAGACGGCACTAGTTCGTGTGCAAAATGACATTTTGTGTTCAATGGACGAACGTATGTGTGTGATATTGGTGTTACTAGACTTATCGGCCGCATTCGACACCATCGATCATACAATTATGTTGTCGCGTCTACAGGAACTGGGCTTTGCCGGCACTGTCCTTTCTTGGTTCGAGTCCTATCTCAAATGTCGCCGTCAAACTGTCATCATAAACAACTCCAAATCATCCGATGGTACATTGACTTCCGGTGTGCCTCAAGGATCCGTTTTGGGGCACCTGCTGTTTGCAATATATACATCACCACTTGGTCGATTACTGCAAAAGCACGGAGTCGAGTATCATTTCTACGCTGATGACACGCAGCTATATATAGCCTTCCGCCCAAATAGTCAATTTGATGCTCGTGAGAAATTAGAACTTTGCATTCGCGATGTAAAACTCTGGATGCTTAACAATTTTCTACAGCTAAACGATAAAAAAACTGAAATACTGCTTATCTCGTCACGGCAACTCCGACCAAAACTTGACATAGAGCATCTTCAAATTGGTGACGAAAACATTTCTTTTAACTCTAGTGCAAGGAACATTGGTGTCATATTCGATGACTCGATGTCCATGAACAAACATGTTACGTCCCTCTGTCAATCGCTATTTTTCACATTCAGAAACATTAACAAAATTAGAAAATTACTGACAGCAGATGCCACTAAGACCCTCATTCACGCCTCTATAACATCCAAATTAGACTATGGAAATGCATTGCTAGCAGGAATTACATCAGAGCAGATACAACGTCTCCAGAGGGTGCAGAACACGGCAGCACGGATAATAACACGAACCAAGCGAACAGACCACATAACACCAGTACTCAAACAACTCCATTGGCTTCCTGTGAGAGAGCGCATACAGTATAAAATCGTGCTTCTCGTTTACAAATGTTTACATGGACTAGCCCCACAGTATCTATCTACTTTAATTACAAAGAGAATTGCACCTCGGTCCCTAAGATCAAGTGATCAGACATTATGTGTGGTCCCGTCTACTAATTTAGTTGTTGGACAGCGTGCATTTTCGAATTCCGGTCCAAGACTTTGGAATAATCTACCTGCCCATATCCGAAACTGTCACAAAATTGAGCCTTTTAAATCTAGCCTAAAAACGTATCTTTTTCATCTTTAAAATTTGTAAAGCGCCTTTGAGCGATTAATTTCGGAATTCGCGCTCTAGAAATATTTACATACATACATACACACTTTAATGGTCCGAATTACTTAAGAAAATAAACATATTTTCTTATTGAATGTCCATTTCCAGACCAAGAGAAGACTAAGGCCGTGTTCTCATACAGCCACTATATCGGCAAATATACCAGGGATATCGGCTATCGTTCTCATTGGACCGGCTCTTGTACCGGAATAAACACGCCATTTATTTCGAAATTTAATCCCTCAAAATTGGCGGTTTATCTTCCGATATCTCGCTATTGTTTCCCTATGTGAACGCGGCCTATTTCCTCAAAATTTTCCAGGTAGCGTTACAGTCAGCAATTTCTCTCACACTCTGCCAGATAGCGCTACGGCCACTTTTTTATCACACACTCCACCAGGTAGCACCACCGTCCAGTCCAGGACAATCTTCCACCAGTGTGAATGCAAACAGATATCTCGTTTATATGTTAACCTACATAGTACACGGAATTGTCAAACATGATTAGGCAATGAGAAAGAGGCCTAAGGCTGCGTTCTCACTAGAGACTTAATCAGAAATAGCTGAAGTATGGCGTTATTCCTGATTAAGTCTCTAATTAGAACACGGCCTACGTATGAAAATTTACCACTGGAATAACTAGCTTAGTTATCGCGCCAGTGGTAAATTAAAAACGTGTCTCCTCTTGGCCTTGGCCATCAAATGACCATTCATCAGAACGACTGCAGACGCTGGTCTCGGCATGCACATGGTTAAAAGAAACTGTCTTTTCATGTCATGCGAATTTCTAAAAGAGGAAATTGTAATAAATTACATTTCACGTAGTGTATTTTCAAAACAAAACCCTGCAGCATCCGTAGCCCCAACGAAATCAAACGGCATTTCATGTTTCCCCACTTTTGATTCAATTGTTTTACGATGGCGTCTCCCTGGATGACATATGTAGTTATTATTATGGTGAAGCAACACGTGCATTTTTCTATTAGATTAGGGTCTACATTCCTCAATTAGTTACTAGTTATTAGAAATATATAATTAATATGGCCACTTTGGCAGATAGAAACCGCGGTGGAAAAATTGTACAGTACATCGGGGTCCGATACCAAATGAATCGTGCCAGAAATAACAAGATATATTGGAGATGCTGGCGTGATGGGTGTTGTGCTCCCCTACAGGGTAATCACTTCGTTCTAAAATCCGATCTGCCAAATATTCGTGTACTGCACGTAAGTATAACAATTCATTCATTCATTCATTCATTCATTCATTCATTCATTCATTCATTCATTCATTCATTCATTCATTCATTCATTCGTTCATTCGTTCGTTCATTTGTTCACTCATTCATTCGCCCATCCGTCCATCCATCCGCACATATTTCGCAATTCATTCATTCTCTTGTTTATTCCGCCATTCAATCAATCCTGGAATTCTTAAATCTAATAATCAGCATCTTAAGCATCAATTCCGCATTTCATTCCTTCATTTCATCCGCTCATCCTTGCTGTTTTCATCTCTCCCACCCATCACCTTCTACAGTCGCTCCCTCACCCCCTCAAGCAGTCCTCCTCCCCTTCCTTCTTTACACCCTTATATCCACATTTCCTCCCTCCCTTGTTCTATTCCTTGAGTATCTCCTTCAGTCATTCCGTTCCCACCCGATCAATTCATTCCAAGTATGTTTCTTCCTCCTTTCACATGTTCAATCATCCATTCATTAAACGCGAATGGATGATAAATGAATGTATGGATAGATGGATGAATGGATGGATTGATTTGATGGATGGATGAATGGATGAATGAATGAATGAATGAATGAATGAATGAATGATTAAAGGATCGATTAATCCATCCATCAGAATGAATGATCGATAAAGCAATATGTCGACCAGGCTGTTAATCGATCGCTCACTCGCTCGCTCGATCGTAATCAATCAATCACTCGCTCGCTCGTAATCAATCAATCAATCAATCAATCAATCAATCAATCAATCAATCAAGCAATCAATAAATAAATAAATTGATCGATCAGATTGATCCATCCAATGAGTGGTTTGATAGAGCGATCGAGCGAGCGATTGATTGATAGATTGATTGATTGATTGATTGATTGATTGATTGGTTGATTGATTGATTGATTGATTGATTGATTGATCAGTTACTTATTAGATTGATTTCTTTGATCTTTTATTGACTGATCCATTGATCGATTTATAAATTGATTGATCGACCGATTACTGATTATTGATTGACTATTATTTGCTTGGTAGATCATTCAATCAATCTATAGATCCACCAATCGATCAACTGATCAGTAAACTGATCGATGGATCTATCGATCAAACACTCTACTTAGTGATCGATTAATTGATGGCTCAATCATGCAATCAATCAATCGTATTGTCAAATCGTTGCTTGCTAGATTGATTGGCCATTTATTGATTGACCAAATGTCAGTTGATCCAATAATCGATTGCTCGATTGATTACTGACTATTGATTGACTATTGATTGCTTGAAAGATAGTCAACTGATTACTGGATCTATCAATCAAACATTCTAGCAAGCGATAAAGCAATCGTTCAATCAATCCTCCGTTCGATTAACCAATCAATCAAGCTGTTGATCCCATGATCACCTGTTTGAAAAACTAATTTAATGTATCAAGCAAGTGATCAATCAATCAATCGATCAATCGATCAATCAATCACGATTGATTGAATGAGTGATCGAATGATTGATAGATGGAGTGATTGATTGAGTGAATGGTTGAGGGCATGATTGCTTGGGTAATCGATTGAGCGATTTGCAGTGTAATTGAGTGATCGATCGCTTGATCGATTAATTGATCGGTCGGCTGATCGATTGATTCATTAATAGACCCTTCTATCAAAAGTGTTTTAAATGTGTTTTCCATCGGCACGAAGTGGAGATTGAAAACAATGTTTTGCAGGCACTGAATATGTATAGGCTGTGGAGTAGGTGTGTCTTAGATAGTAACAGTTAGATTGGCAGGTTGGAGAGAGAGAGTGAGAGAGAGAGAGCATGTGGCTGACTGGGGTCAGCCAGCATGATGCTGTACTGTATTCCATTCTAGGCTCGCAGCTTGTTACTCGACGAACGTGTTCCGTTTGTTTTTGAAATTTCCCTTATCCCACAGCAGGAACTTTATTTAAGACGCGGTTGCCTACTGTTTTTTAAAAGTGTGTTTATCCGACGGGAGGAACTTTAGTTAAAACCCGGTTTTACAGTGTTTTGTGGTTTTTTTCTTTAGGTATGTTTAGCCGACGGCAGAAATTTTAATTAAATCCGGTTTTCCAAGAATCACAAAAATAATAATCATCATCATTATAATTATCATCATCGTCGTGCCGTCGACTGATGCTTCCGCGTTAGACGTGGCTATTAAAGCAAACAATGAATATTTGTTGAACACGTTTGGTAGCATTGATAAAAACTCTATGGATGGTTTAAAACGTAAGTTAGAGGATTCAGCATCGGCTCAGATGTGTGAGATAAAGAAAATCAAATATGGGGACATGTATCGATTCAAGCGTAAAGCTAACGAGGTTCAATTTAAGCATAATCAACAAGTTTTAGAACACATGGAAGATGCAAAATCTTGCTCAATTTCGAATCCGGAAAAAGCGCAGGAGTCGTTGAACACAGGTATTAACTTTACCAATGCAAGACAGAAATTAATTTCTCCAGCAACTGTGTCAAGTCCGTTAACGGTTTCAATAAACAAGTTGGGAAAGAAAAGATTAATCTTAGATCTCAGATATCTTAATCTACAATTATTCAAAAGTGGTTTTAAATGTGAAGATCTCAATGTAGCCAAACAGTTGGTGTACGAGGGTGATTTTTTGTTTAAATTCGATCTCAAAAATGGTTATCACCACGTAGAAATCTTTTCACCACTTAAACAATTCCTTGATTTTAGCTGGAAATACATTGACGGCGGAGTAAGATATTTTCAGTTTGCTGTCCTGGCATTTGGGTTGTCAACTGCCCCTTACATCTTCACTAAACTCCTCAGACAATTGGTTACTAAGTGGAGGGGGGAAGGAAAGAGATCTCTGATTTTTATTGATGACGGTTTAACAACAGCGAGTAGTTTTGATGAAGCTGAAACTTTTTCTCATCAGACATTAGCACTTAGTATCGTTCGTGCATGTACATCCAGAAACATTGGTTTCCAGATGAAATGGATACCTAGGTCACAAAATGTCGAGGCCGATGAGCTCAGCAAGCAGGTAGACTATGATGATTGGTATGTATCAGATTGGGTATTCGAATGGCTTGAATCTCTATGGGGTCCATATACGGTGGACAGGGTTTCAACAGCTTACAATGCCAGGCTATTAAGAGTCTTGGGTCAAAGGAATTGAGGCAGTCGATGCGTTAGTACAGAAATGGCACAATGAATTCAATTGGTTGGTACCACCACCGCGGAGAGTAGCGGAATGTGTTCATAAGTTGTGTGCGGAGTGGGCATGTGGTACGCTAGTTGTGCCGTTGTGGCGTTCAGCTAATTTTTGGCCTTTGTTGTGCAATGATGGTGTTCATTTTAACTGGTTTGTGATGGACTGGCGAGATCTGGCAGCTGGGCCTAATGCATTGTGCAAAGGATATGCAAAAAACAAAATGTTTGGAGGAAAGCTCCTGCCTTTTCGTATGCTAGCACTACGATGTGATGGAACATCAAGGCGACGAAATGGGTGGGGCTTTTGTTCATCTTCGGTTGGTTTTTGCAATACGTGCACATAAATTGCGAAGCCGGTAATCAAATGACGGGCTCGAGAGATGGTTAAGTATTGACCTCCATAGAAGCCTGAAAGTCTGGTCGTGTGATTGTTGCACGTCTATTGTTGAGTTGTAAAAGTGGTGCTTGGACGTAATATTTTGTTTTATGCTGCTCTGATACTTGCTAATTTGTGCTTTTAGAGAAATAAGGCAGATAGGCGAATGGCTAGAACTGGATAAGTTCAAGCAGCCAGAGTTGAGATCAATAGTGGAACGACTAAAGTTTATAGTGCTTCATGCTAATGCGGACAGTACGGTAAAAATGTACACTCGGGCATTTTCAAAATGGTTGGAGTTTGCATCCACGAAACCAGAGCTTGAAGGATTTCCGGCTACGGTATATGGTATAGTGTTATATCTTACTCATTTAATTAACTCTAACGTCTCAGTGACATCTATTAATCATGCGGTTTATGGACTTAAATGGGCTCATGACATTGCGGGGGTAAATAGTCCTACTGATGACGCTTTTGTCAGGATTGTATTGGAATCAGCACGCCGTTTATTTGGTAAACCTAGAAAACCTAAAGACACTATTAACTCTGAATCTATTATAGAACTGTGTGAAAAGTTTCAGCATTCAGATTCGTTGTCAGATATTCGTGACATTTGCATGTGCGTCATTGCTTTTGCTGGATTTCTGCGTTATGATGAGTTGTGTCACCTTAAGTACTCTGACGTTAAATTGCATGATAATTATGTCTAATTATTCATTGCAAGACGTAAAACGGATCAACTTAGAAATGGCAACACTGTAGTCATAGCTCAAACTTCCACAGTCGCGTGCCCTACATCATGGCTGTCTAAATATTTGTGTAGGCCAAAAGAGTGTTCTACATCATCTCAATTTCTGTTTAGGCAAATTGGTGTGGTCAAAGGTCAGCTAAAACTAGTTTCCACGAATAAACACCTTAGTTATACTAGAGCTCGGGAAGTGCTCAAAGCGAAATTCGGTTCAGTTCTTCCTGACACAGGCAACATAGGGCTTCATTCCCTGCGTTCAGGGAGAGCCTCTGCAGCATCCCAAGCTGGTATGTTGCATCAGGATATACAATTCCATGGACGTTGGAAATCTGATAATGCCAAGGATTTGTATGTAAAGCAATCTTTACAAAATCGGTTAAGAATTTCGCAAGCACCTTGGCATCTAAAATTTCCATCACGTTTCCGACTCAATTTCTGTCTTTGTGTGCCTATGTGCAGGTTTCTGTTCGCCAATTAAATGGCTGCCCACGCCTACCTCCTGAATAAAGGTTGTGCTTGTTATGCATGGGTGGAGGTAAAACATGTGTTTTCCATCGGCACGAAGTGGAGAGGGAAAACAATGTTTTGCAGGCACTGAATATGCATAGGCTGTGGTGTAGCTGTGTATTAGATAGTAACAGTTAGATTGGCAGTTTGGAGAGAGAGAGAGAGAGAGAGAGAGAGAGAGCATGTGGCTGACTGGGGTCAGCCAGCATGATGCTGTACTGTACGCCATTCTAGGCTCGCAGCTTGTTACTCGACGAACGTGTTCTGTTTGTTTTTTAATGTCATTAATTAAGCAAATTAACAAAGAAACATAAACTTGAAATCATGGTTACAGCCATGAATTAGGGCAAAACATTAGAAATCAGAATATGTGCATTTAATCAATCGTCAGATCAATTGTGTGATTAGCGAGATATAACTTTAAAATCAATGTCTTCATGTAGTAGTGCATAAATAACTACCTGGTGTAGCTTTAGTCTCTGGAGCCAAGCTTGTACAGCAATATAGTTGCGTTTCTCTATCGATGGGAGAACACGTTTCCCAAAGTGTTTTTTGGCCCTCATAAAGGTGGGTTTTTCTTTTATCTTCGTGGTTTTTCGTGTCGCGCTGCAAGTTGTTCACCAGGAAGTTCAAAGACTTTTCAGCTCTCAATATTGTTAGTTAATATTGTTAAATCACTACCATTATCATCTATATGCAGGTTTCTGTTCGTCAATTAAATGGCTGCCCACGCCTACCTCGTGCAGGTTTCTGTTCGTCAATTAAATGGCTGCCCACGCCGACCTCCTGAATACAGGTTGTGCTTGTTATGCATGGGTGGAGGTAAAACTTGTCCTTTCCGTCTAAATGGCATATACTAATTTACCATTATCGCACTACCCAAGCCCAAGAAGCCACCTGCCCCTCCACCCCCCAGCCCAAGCCCAACCTCCACCCACTCCCACCACCACCCCACCCAACCCCTGCCAATCTGCGGCCCATTGTGCTCCTAAACAGCATACGGAAAATCCTATTTAATGTTACTCTATGCCACACCAGAGACAAGATCGATGACTTCACCTTGGCTTCAAAAGTGGACGCAGCTGTGCAGACATTTACTGACGGTCACTTTAAATCGGCGTGCTCTGTAAGGGAGTAAGGCTGGGTAATAATGATATAGCGACCCAATAACCAATCTGGCCCGTTTGTAAACGGCGCAGACACCATCGCTGTTCGAACAACCTAGCCTATTACACACACGTAGGCACGGATGAACTCTTACACGCACGCACGCACGGACGCACACCCAGTTAAGGCAGATGGCCTAATGCTTTAATTTAATGGGTTTATATGACGTATTCATTATCTTCCTCATGAACGGATTAAGCGTTGCTGTACGAATTGTGTCTTTGGGCCTACTATTTAATAAACATGCTGTTGAATATTTTGATAGGCATAGGCAGCATTCAACAGCTTACCTGTATAGTTTTCTAGAAATTGATAGTCAGGGAGTTCATCGATCGATCGACCCCAACACGGGAGAAGTGTGGGTGAAGCCTAGCTAGAGATGAGCGGGGAATAGTTAAAACTGCAATCACCCATTGTAGTTGATATAGAAACACAAATATGGTAATGAGTCTGATCACATTTAATCCTTCTGTCGCTTAACCCCGTGAGTAAAATGCCATTGCTCTCTGGATGTTGCGGAAGCTTGTGTTAGCAAGCGTTTGAGACTGTGCCATGAGCACCAGCTAAATTGAATGTCTCTTTGAACTTGTACATACAATAGCCCTGCAAAGATGGTCAATGTTTGACCATGCGGTAGGGATTCCAGAAGATACACCCGCACATAGTGCATTGGAATTTGCCTTACTGGGAGCCCGCAAATATAAAGCCAGGAGAGTACGGCATTGCATAAAAATATAGGAGACGATTGGTTGTGGTGTTGGGGTGATCAACTGGTAATCAGCCGGGCGAGGTTTAAATCGGGCTAAACTGGCAGGCGATCGGGTGGCGGATGGGCAACTGGTGAAAACATAGGCAATCTCCTTCACATCTCGCTACCTCTCTCCACCCAGGAGTAGAAATGGGTAGCAATGGGGAAGTTACCAATAATAGACTGAAATATAAACCAGCCTAGATATTGCGCGAATGGGTCTTGGAATCAGGGATTCCATAGACGTCAATCAAACCAATAACTTCTTCGTGTTGTGAGATGACCTCAAGAAAGGAGGACTCAATACACTCAGGTCGAGAATGGAGCTCAGGAAGCTAAAGATTCTGGCTGAGGACAAGACCTAGTGGTCAAAAGCGAGGAGGGACTGATTGCATCTGGGTGATCTTTCTACTACTACAGCCGCGGAATACAATCACACATACATGCATGCAATAGTTTCAGTTGTATTGGGTAGCGATACGGTAGATGTCAGATCGTTGAGACCCACTCTCCACATCATGGTCCTCGGCTTTTCAAGCAGTTCAGTCCTAAGAACGTGACTCTCCGATTGTTTTGCTTCCCCGTTGACTGCTCACCTTAGATCTCTACTCTGCTACACATGTCTTCATAACCTGATAAAGCTTCAGCGAAAAAGGATGACTTAGCTCCAGTCATTCTTTTCTAGTATTGATCAGGACAGCCTCTCATATCGTTCTAAACGAAGTTTCCAATGTGTAGGGAAACTGGTCCTTGTGGTCGGTCTTGGTATCGGGCATATATATCTGCTTCTATGTCTTTCATTGCCCTTGTCGCCATCCCATTTGTAAGGTCATGGATCATTTTTTCCTTAGAATAGGATTCTGCAGTCATGGGCGCTATCAATGTACTTTTAATGGATTTTCAGGTTTTAGCTATGCCCCGCCTATCTCTAGCTAAGCTCCACCCACACCTCGCTCGTGTTTGGATCGATCGATCTCTGAAAAACCGAACTATCAATTACCAAAACGCTACACAGGTAAGGTATTGATTCAACAGCATGTTTATTAAATAGCAAAGAATCACAAAGACATACAATTCATACAACGTGTCGGACTATTTGAGATTTAATGGCAGTCTATATGGAACCCTTTGTGACGTAATCATTGTGACGTCATCATACACACGCTGAGCGGATTATGACATCATACGATGGCAGATGATGGACAGATACTCTGGAAAGGTTAATTGTGCATACATGTTTAATGCTTTCGTGGTGAAACCGGTCCAAGCCGGCCTCTGTAGTGGTCTGGAGGAAAGACTATTTGTAGGCCACAATAACCGAGACAGTCATCACAGTGGGAAACTTTCAAAAATAGTCTTCTCCTGACCTGTAAATGAATATTTAATGGGCAACTATTTTTCTATTCTTGACCAAATTTTGACATTGAATTGTTAAAATTATGCCGTGTGAGAGCTACTGGCGTCCTGTTAATGTTGATGTTGGTCATGGTTTTTCGGGGTTTTGACACGGGCAGAGGAGGGGTGTGTGGCAGGTTATCCTGATACTGTCGCCTAAGATTACAAACAAACAAACAGCATTTTGAGCCAATTTGAGCCGGCATCTGGCATGGTTCCCAGTTTCCACCACATGTAGTATGGTAGATGCCTGCACTTATCTGGAATTTGCATGACAGTTAGGTCACTTCGTTTAGGAAGTAGTGTGATGATTGTGAGTGTGTCATGTTCAGCCATGACTGTGGACCATTGACAAATCACAAGGCTTCGTTTTGCATTTAGTCCAGCCTCCAGGGTATGGCTAAGATATGTTGGTTTACGTTGTAGGTATAGCATACCACACATTAGACTAGACCCGTACATTAGAGAAAAACTGCACTCTCGCTTTCAGGATGATCTCAATTGCACCCCGGCAATGGACCGTTCCAGTTTTAGCTATGCCACGCCCTTCACTAGCTAAGCTCCAACCACGCATTTCTTGTGTTGTGATCGATCGATATCTGACCTCCCTGACTATCAATTTCGAGAAAGTTATACAGGTAAGGTGTTGAATAATTTGAAACTAAATTGACAGGGTGCTGTTGCTGCGTATGACAGCAATAGCGCCCAGTCAAATTAGTTTCAAAACATTCAACAGTAGCTTTATTAAATAGTAACGACATACAATTCGCACAACAACGTTTAGCCCGTTACCAATTATGCGTTCGTGACGTACTTACTTACGTCACTCATGACATCATTGTTTACGCCGTCATTTTACACATCACGTGGTTGATTAAGATGGCATATGATGGATGGATAAACTGGAACGGTCAACTGGCAGCTGACTGCTTGACAATGACTAGACTCGACGATATGACCACTGGACTTCTGGAAGTGACTTCTCTATATCTGCCGTTTGCCAAATGTGATGCGCCGCGCAGTTATATCTTCTTTTCCGCTTCAAGCTGGAAAGGTGTGTCTCCGACCGTGATAATCCTTGCGCCCTGCTTCTTGGAAACGGTAGACCATGTAGCCGAAGATATCTCCTTATTGATTCTAGCTTACCAGTGTTCTGGCCATAGTAAGAGTGTCTACTATAAGCTGCGTCCTGTGAAATAATAATAGTCCATTTGTAACGCGCCAAAATCCATGCGCAGCATGCTCTAAGCGCTTAGAAAGCTTATCTAGAATATCTAGAAAATACAGATCAAGGTGTTGGATAACATTTTTGAAAGTAACATGTCTTGAGTCTAGATTTAAATGTGCTCAGGTTTGGGGATGTTTTGATGTCCAAAGGCAATTTATTCCATAGGATGGGAGCTGAGTAAGAGAATGTTTTTTGGCCATATGTATTCATTCGGAATTTAGGAATGTTAAGTTGTTTTTTGCTTTCTGATCTGAGTGAACGGCGGGGACTGTAAAGTACTATGAGTTCGGCGAGGTAGGCCGGTGCAGTACCTTCTAGGCATTTGTAAGTTAAGCAGAGAATTTTGAACTCGATACGTTTATCGACGGGTAGCCAGTGTAGATTACGGAGTATTGGAGTAATGTGATCGTATTTACTACATAGTGACACGATGAAATGCTGCTTAGATTTCGTGCACGGCTTTATTTGTATGTCTATAATGCAATGCCAGAAATCAGTAAAACGAAATATATCATGCACAGCTTTGGCCACAAGGTTCATGACACCCAACCCTACTGTGAATATCTGATTACTCCACCCTAGCTAAGCAACTTAATTAGTACTCCAAGCTATGGTAGATTTGTAGCCCTCTGATTTCCGCCCCATTTACCAGGTCAGCCTGCTTTCATTTTTAATCTATGCTACGGAATGCCGAGTTGGTGCTGGTGATTATACTGCTATATGAAAAGATACCATCTTGAGGCAGAAGCAGACTTTGAGTTGTATCATGAACATGTGTTTTAGTTTAACTAGAGTTTGAATACTATTCATCATTATAAATTGAACTCATCACCATCTGAGGGATTTTTCTCATCATTAAATCTATATATTCTATAATTACATTATAACGTGTGTCATCAACATCTACCAAGTTACTAAGTCGTAACATTTTATGGTGGCAGTGATAGCGGGATTTTACATGAGTCGTTACAACTGAGGATGCGAGCAGAACTTTAAATTAGGAACTATGTACGCTGACCTGTGGGGCGACTATGTAATAAATGGTGATTGCGAATTGATCTGCATAACTATTATATGTGTTCATGGAATAACTGTGTTGTATTAATCAAACAGTGACAGTGTTATACATTGGACGTCACTGGTTTTATAACATTTCATTTGAATTAGTGAAACAGCCAGAAAGATGTTACTAATTGCTGGATCACTTTGTGTTTTCCGCCTAATCCAATATCGTGCATAGCTAGTGGCAATAGCAGTAGTCTCTGTAACTGTCGTTATATACAGAGTCACTTGATAATCAGGAGACCTGAACAGTGAACTGTTTCTCACAAGGACAGGGCCATAAATTTGTCTGGGAAATATTATCCTCAGTATACAGCTGAGTGGGAGAGATACATGCTTACGGCAAGCCACTACAGAGTGCGGGCCTGGAATGAGCATGAGCACGGCATCTTCTGCCGGCCGGATTAGCATGTAATCTGCCTGGCATAGGGAGAATTTGCCAAAGACTGCACCCTGAACAGGCATTGTGAGAGGAATAATTAATTCAGATAAACTGTTCTGATAGACTGTCTTCAAGGAGGATTTACTACGGAAGCGCCTTAGTGCCATGATTGTTGGAATGAGTTTCTTGATGGTTGGAAATTACTACCTGTTGCCTGGATGTGTGGTGCGTTAGTCAACTATAGTAGCGTAGCTGCCGTGCTGGACGCACTGACTTCTGGTAAGAACGTTTTAGTTTAAATATGCAAGAGCTTGTCAACATTAGAACTACCAAGCCGTGACACTTAAGGAAAATTTTTAGAGAAACATTTGAACTAGCAAGCCGTGCTATTTACTGAACAATTTAGGGCAAATGCATGAACTGATTAGGCGAGCCATTTATATTAAAATCTGAGAACAATACTTGAACGTGGCGAGCTGTGCTGATTTATTGAATTTAGAAGGAACAATTTAACAATATATATAAATAAATATATTATCAGATTTGAGAGCAGGTTTACCATTGCACTCTTTAACAATATCGAACATTGATATAAATCTACCATTTCCATAAAAAATTCAATAGCTTTTAAACTTACAAGTTGGTTTTAAATATATAATCAGATTTTCCAACTTATTTTGTTATCTTCTTGATTAACCAGATGATCTTGCATGCCTTTAATCTAACTTCATTAATACTAATATATGCTACCTTAATACTAATGCCTTTCCTTGAGCAATAGTGGTTGATAGCACCATTAGATACTGAATTAGTAATCTAAACCTAACCTTGATTTCTCTTAAATTAGAAACACTAATATGTCGAGAACTATGTCCCAGAGTCCAATACCCGGTAATGTGTACACACCCACAGTGGGCCATGATGGTACTGGTCTATTTAACAGAGGTCAAGCAAACATGTCAGAACATGTTGCAGAGACACTGTTGTCAATGCCGCATGGTGGAAACTCTAACATGAGTGAGGCAATGATGCGGCTTGTTATCACACAAGAAGAAATGAGAATAAAACATGACCAAGAGCACATAAAATGAGGCTGGCTGAGTTAAACGCGAGTAGAGCGTCAGCAACTAGAGGTTGAGAGGGAGAGAATAAGAATCCAGGAAACTTCTCCAGACTCAGGGGTTAATGATAGAATCGGAGCTGACCAGCGTGGACCAAAAGTGCCGAAGTATAGAGAAGGCGATAACATTGATGTGTATCTCCGCACCTTTGAGAAATTAGCAATTGTGCATTGTTGGCCTGGGGAAACGTGGGCAATACGTTTGGCACCACTCCTGGCAGGTAAGGCACAAGAGGCATATGCACGAATGCCCCCCTGAAGATAGCTTGGACCTTAAGAAAGTCAGATAAGCTATGCTTCGTCGCTATTGGCTGACTGCGGAAGCCTACAGGCAAAGACTTAGAGTTACTAGGCAAAGCAGTGATGAAACCTTTACAGAATGGTCAGTACGACTTAGTGAGGTCACTGATATGGAAAAGAATTATGAAAAGCTGAAAGAGCTCATGGTTCTAAAGCAGCTAGTTGAGAGTTCTTTTAAAGATCTGCAAGTTTGGCTTAAGGAGAGGCAGCCAAAAACAGTCAAAGAACTGTGTTCACTAGCAGATCAGTACTTGGCTGTACACTGTAGAGGTGAAAGACGATATGGTGAAAAGAAGCCTGTTCCCTCTGGACAGTCAACATTGGCGGGTAAGACTGATGGCAAGAAAACAGAGCATGAACCACGGAAGCCTGGACGAGATGAGGCACGTCGCTGTTTCAGATGTCACCAAAGAGGTCACTCAGCAGTTGACGGCAAAGTGGAAAAACAGAATTTTTGTGTCATGAGCGTAAATGGAATCGCCGTGCTAGGAGTGTAAGTCCTAGAAAAATTAGTCCCTATAGGGAGGGTGGGATGGTTAATGGACAGAGTGTAGAGATGCTGCGCGATACAGGGTGCATGCAGATCCTGTAAAGGCGGTGCTTGTCCCGGAAAATGCCTACATAGCTGAGCAGAGTAGTATTAGTTTGGCAGATGGATCGAGACGTAAAGTTCCACTTGCTAGGGTCCATCTATAGTCCTCTTATGTCAATGGTAATTTTTGTGCTGGTGTCCTTGACTCGCTACCTGAGGATGGTCTGCTTGGTAACGAGCTTGCCGGTGATATGAGTGCTTACCAATGCACCACTAGACAGCAGCATAGAGCACAACAGACAGAGCAAGCCAGAGTAGAAGATGCTATAAGAAGAACAGGTGTGAAGGCAAAGCCTGTGAGCAGTTTAAGCGATGATTTAAGTTCCAGTTGGCAAGACAGTGGATGTGAGAAAACAAAGTCGTCATATCCATATGGTATGCAGGAGTCTAGCAGTGGCGGCGCTGATGAAGTACCTGCAAGGTAACATTCGTTAGAATTGGAAGATAGTACTGAGCGATCAACTGACAAGCAAGACATATCAAGCCAGTCAGTGTCAAGAGAGATGAAAGCTCAGACAAATACAGAAGCTGAGTGTCAGTCTGACAAAACTCGTGATGACAAATTGCAGCAATTAACAGAGATGTAAATCTGTGATCAAGGGCCAGATGACATCATAACACTTCAACAATCTGACCACACACTAGACAAGGTGCGTGAGGGTGCAGTTGAAGCTGATGCGGCAAACTGGGAAAGAGTTTGCTTTTATCAGGAGAAAGGCATTTTATACAGGAGGTGGAGTCCTTCAAAAGTGGATGGTAGTGACAGAACTGACTCTGAGGAGAACTTGTACATCAGTTGGTGGTACCCAAGGTGTGTCGTCATGATTTAATCCATATTGCTCATGACATACCATTACCAGGGCATATGGGTATAGAGAAGACAAAGAAGCATATTATGAAATCGTACTATTGGTCAGGGATTTTTTAAAAACTATTGCGATGTATTGCCGCACATGTGAAGTTTGCCAGAGGTTAGCTAAAAGGAGATCATTGGGTAAAGCCCCATTGGTACCAATTCCAGTTGTAGCTGAACCATTTAGTAAAGTGGCAATTGACATTGTTGGTCCTCTCACAATGACAAAGAGGAAGAATCGCTTCATATTGGTGTTTTATGACTTTGCAACGAGATATCCAGAAGCAGTTGCTATTCCAAGCATTGAATCTGAGCGCATTACTGAGGAGTTAGTGGCAATCTTTAGCAGAGTTGGTGTTCCAGCAGAACTGCTGTCAGATCAAGGGAGTAAGTTTACATCAGAGCTAATTCATGAGGTCTGGAGGCTTCTAGGTGTCAAGAAGTTGAGAACCAGCCCATATAGGCCGCAGTGTAATGGATTAGGTGAAAGGTTCAATGGCACCCTCAAATGTTAGCTAAGGAAATTTGTACATGGAGAGCCAGATTCATGGGATACGTATTTACCCTATCTGCTCTTTGCATACAGAGAGGTTCCATAAGTAACTGATTTATGGGTGTCACGTGCGTGGTCCCCTTGATATTTTGCAGAAGTCATGGACTGGTGATACACCTAAAAGTGAATCAGTTATTCAGTATGTTATGGAAATGCGGAATCGGCTCCATGATGTGACTGAGATAGCTCAACAGAGAATGGCGGCTGCACAGTCAAAGCAGAAGGCATGGTATGACAAGGCTTCCAGGGTAAAGGAATTCGAACCAGGTGACCCAGTCTTTGTTTTGTTGCCCTCATCGTCTAATAAAGTGTTGGCCCAGTGGCAAGGCCCATACAAGATAATCCGGAAGGTGAGTCCTGTGGATTATGCAGTTGAGGAAGAAAGACGTCGGAGAGTCCAGACGTATCATATAAATGTTGTCACGCGATTAGTTGAAAGGTTATTGAAAGAATATTCCGGTATCTTCACTAGTCATCCAGGAAGAACTCATCTAATTGAACATGACATTGAGCTTACTGATGAGACTCCATTAAGGCAGAAGCCATATCCTTTGCCTGAGGCACTGAAACAGACTGTCAAGACTGATATTGTTAAGATGCTGGAGATTGGCATCATCCAGCCTTCCAAGTCTTCCTTTGCTTCTCCCATTGTTCTTGTAGAGAAGGAAAATGAGAAGCCTGTGCGGTTCTATGTGGATTACAGGCGTCTGAACAGGTGCTCAGTTTTCTACCCCTATCCCATGCCAAGGGTTGACCAGATTCTTGAGAAGAAGCATCGAGCTAACTTCATATCATGTCTGGATCTGGCTAAAGGTTACTGGCAGATTCCATTGAGTGAAAGTGCCTGACCAAAGTCGGCATTCATTAGTCCATTTGGCCTGTTCGAATTTCTGGTCATGCCATTTGGAATGATATCAGCTCCAGCCACATTTATGAGGCTGATGGACAAGATCCTAGATGGAGCAGAAGAGTATGCTGATGCATATTTTCATGATATATCAGTTTTTAGTGAAACTTGGGAGATGCATCTGGATCATCTGCAAGATGTGTTTGAGCGCATAAAGCATGCTAACCTGACAATTCGCCCAACTAAATGTTTTATTGGTTCCAAAGAGGTAGCACTTGTTGGACATATTGTCGGTGGAGGTGCAATTAAACCATTGCCTGAGAAAGTTGAGGCTGTACGTCTCTACCCAGGACCAGGAACAAAGAAAGATGTGAGATCTTTCCTGGGTCCAGTGGGGGTATTATAATAAGTTCATCCCAAACTTCTCAGCAGTTGCTACATCACCGACTGACCTTAACAAGAAGGGTAATCCAACTAAGGTTATTTGGACTGATGCTTGTGAAGAGGCATTTACAGCTTTAAAGCATGTGCTAACACAGGCACCAGTGCTTGTCAACCCTGACTTCAGCAAATCATTTTACCTCCAAACAGATGCTAGTGATTGTGGTATTGCTGCGGTATTTAGCCAGGTGAATGACAATGGTGGAGATCATCCTGTAACATTTATCAGCAGAAAGCTGCTGCCGAGAAAAACTTCCTATGCAGCTATTGAAAAGGAATGTCTGGCCATTGTCTTGGTAATACAAAAGTTGTATCAGTTCCTATATGGCGTTAAGTTCTTTGTCCAAACTGATCATCAGCCACTTAAATTGCTACAACAAATGAAGGGCAAAAACCAACGACTCCTTCGCTGGAGCTTAGCCGAACAGCAATACAACTTTGATGTAATGCATCGTAAGGGTAAAGCGAATGGTAACGCTGATGGCCTTAGCAGAGCATGTGTCTAAGCAACTGTCAATTAAGCATTAATAAATGTTATTGTTATTCAATTATGTAGAAACTCTGATAATAATATTAACTGAGCATGTGCCTAGCATTCAGCTATGTGGTATTAATAAGTAACGGTCTGTCTTTGAATAACTTGTTTATTAAAAGTTTGATATGGATAGAATATAGAAATTAGTTCTATAAGTGTAGATTGAGATTTTCTATCTGAAGATTAGGAATGAAAACTGCGTTTTCATCTAAGGGTGGAGGAATTGAAGATCTGATTACTCCACCCTAGCTAAGCAGACTAATTAGTACACCAAGCTATGGTAGATTTGTAGCCCTCTGATATCCGCCCCATTTACCAGGTCAGCCTGCTTTCATTTTTAATCTATGCTACGGAATGCCGAGTTGGTGCTGGTGATTATACTGCTATATGAAAAGATACCATCTTAAGGCAGAAGCAGACTTGGAGTTGTATCATGAACATGTGTTTTAGTTTTACTGGAGTTTGAATTGTATTCATCATTATAAATTGAACTCATCATCATCTGAGGGATTTTTATCACCATTAAATCTATATATTCTATAATTACATTATAACGTGTGTCATCAACACCTACCAAGTTACTAAGTCGTAACACCTACCACAACCCGACTTAAATAATACATTGTGGAAAGATTTACAAGTAGACTCGTGTCAAAAATGGATTTTAAGTGCTCTACAATTTTTTTACCATTTAAGTTAATTGGTTTTAAATACCTCCATTCATCACAATAACTCTGGAATTACAGTCTGATTGAGTGTGTAAAGCCACGCGACCTCGTCGTTACAATGGAGGCATATGGTATGTTACTGGCAAGTATCTTCCGAATACGGAAATACAGCACTCGTTATTGGCTGATGTCACAAACACGTCACGAATATAGAAGGCCGTCACTAAAGTGTATCAATCGTATGTCTTTGAGTAATTTAAAATTAAATAAACATTCTGTTTAATATTTTGACGTTAATTTGACTCGGAACTGTGTCAAACTATTCAACAGCTAGGTAAGCTGTTGAATACTTTGACACAATTCTAAGTCAAATTAACGTCAAAATATTAAACAGAATGTTTATTTAATTTTAAATTACTCAAAGACATGCAATTCATAGTTAATATGAATTTTCGATTTTGGGAATTCAGATTTCACAGTTTCAAATCGATTCCAGCATTTACAAAACGTGGCTGGATTTTCAAGTTTCAAATCGATTCAAACATTAAAAAAAAAAGGCGTGGAGCTTAGCTAGACTTGAGCGGGACATAGCTAGTAATGGATCCTTTTAAAATTAAACCTGTTTATAGCGAACATCTGATTAACATTCAGGGCCAAATGATGGTGTTTACAAAGCGGATTTTCTATGCAGTCTCCCATATCTTGACCTGTCTGACCACAGTACAACTCAAATATATCTTAGAATGGTTTAAAATCATTTTGGGCAGCAATGGCTTTCCACTCCTAGTACGTTCACAACATTCAACATAACATTTCTTAGGTCGTGTTCTCACTAGAGAATGGACCTTTCCATTTTTAGTTATGCCCCGCCCATCACTAGCCAAGCTCCACCCACACCTCGTCGTGCTGGGATTGATCGATCATCAAATGCCATAGCTATCAATTTCCTGAAAACTATACAGGGAAGATGTTGAATATTTTGTAACTAATTTGACTGGGTGCTGTTGCTGCCTATGGCAGCAACAGCGCCCAGTCAAATTAGTTTCAAAATATTCAACAGAATATTCATTAAATAGTAAAAACAAACAATTTGTACAACAACGCACAGACCGTCTTCAAATATGCTTTCGTGACGTACTTATCGACGTCATTCATGACGTCATTCATTGTGATGCCATTCTACACATCGCGTAGTTGATTATGACGTCATATGATGGGTGGGTACTCTGGAAATGGGAATTAACCCGGAATAACACCATACTGAAGTTCACTCAATTATAAACTGTAGGGTCTACTGTATGCTATTTCGGTTCATTTGACGAATTCACCAGCTCCATTGTATAGCTAAAACACGCAGCCTTTCTATTCATCATTCTCATGTCAAATATATATGTAGACATACTCAGTATCAAGAAGTGTGTTAGATAAATAGTATTATGAAAGCGTCCGAGTTGTACTCGCTACCCTGAAGCATGACAACTAGCACGTGACTGTTACATTTTTTGACATAGCTTTTCCTAATACACCTACATATTATAATTAAACGGCCTCAATATCTGCTCTAGATCTAAGCATGGCCATGGTCGTTTATCAACAGTTAATAGTGATATGAATGGGGCGTTATGCCGTAAATGTATTAATACATTTTCTAACGCTATTTCGTTTGATATTCAGGTATCTGTTATTTCTACAAAGAGAGGATAGACATACATATATCTTATTTAGTGTGAGTTTCGTTAGATGACAATAGATATATATCTCAAGTAGGATTCAATTCCTTGCACTATTCCTTATATTGCCTTGGTCAGAAGTCAGACACGGACAGCGCGGTATACGGACTAAAGGTAAGGATGTTTACTATTACGATCATAGTGGTGAATAAGGCCTGATTGTCCATAGCACACAGTGTCTGGGGCCTAAGAAATTTAGGGGGCTGTGACTGATGGGGGGACGAGGCTAGGAAATTTGATGAAGAGTAATTTAGAAGACTTTAAAGTGAACAAATTAAAGAAATCACATCCCACTCTCGCCAAACCGAATATAGATGTTTATGTATATTATATTCAGAAATGCGGGGTTGGGGTGGTGGGGTAGTGTGGGGATGGGGTGGGGTGGGGTGGTGGTGGGCGGGGGTGGGGTGGGTGGGGTGGGGTGGGGGTAGTGTGAGGTGGCCTCTGGGAGCATCTAGATTTCAGAATTTCCCTGAGTATTGCCTCCGGTGATTCTGTCCACTAAATAGCTCAGCGCGGTTGTCTGGCTTATGGGTGGCATTAAATTCCTAACCATTGACAAAATGTAATTATCTAACAACTAATTCAGTGATGATCCATATTTATCTCTGGAAATGTAAAGAGAGGCTCTCTGACAACATCCAAATTTCAAAATTTGGTTACGCCCAGAAACCCCTCTGCTTTGGCTACAACTCTAGGTTAGTCTTTGGTTAACAGGTGCCTATGGCCTGCGCAACCCTTAATCTGGCCCTGCTGGGTGTCTCAGTAGGGCTCAGAAATAACGTGTTTTTTAGCACAAAATAAAACGCAAGCGCCTATTGTTGAATGGTTTAACATTATTGGATTGGAAGACGTTGCTGCCTAACGCAGCTATGACTTCCAATCCAATTATGTTCAAAATATTCAATAGAACATTTCCTACATCATGTTCAAGATTGTACTAACTAACATGTTTCTGTTTCTTATTTTAGAAACATGTTAACTCATCTATGAGCTATACTTCTTATGCTTATTATGGGGAGTCCCCCATTTCTAATAGCTAACTTTGATAACGTTACTACCAGCTAAAGATGGAACAATAATGGTAGCCTAATAGATAAGTAAATAAACATATTGGCAGATTCAAGGAGGAAAGAGTCGTTAGAAGGTCCCCTAAGCCCGGTCAAAAGTGCAATTTTATCATTCCGAATGCTTCTCAGAGCAGCTAATTTTCAAAAGCTTTTCGCCTATGGCAGCACCATCTTCCAGTTAAATTACCATCAAAATATTAAACCGAATAAATATCAAATTGTAAATACTTTGGGTGATTTGACTTTTAGGCTCAACGTGTTAAGAACAACCAAAATCCCACAACGCACTATGTCCAGCATCAATTTATCATCAAATATTTCTAAATATGCGAAAATATTGACAAAAGGGTGGTTACACACTTATTTTATCTGCTGACACGATTAGACTGATAAGATCGCATGGGTTATATATTATGAACTTTTCTTACTCGTGTCGCTAAATGTAAAGGTTACCGAGAGCGTGGAGCGCTTCCTCGTCTTCTTGTTGTTGTTGTTGTTCTTTATACATTTTTAAAAACTCCGGTTCTACTGGAGGGAGGAGACGATTGGTCGTGGTGCTATGATAATCAGGGTGGGGTTTCAAATACAGCTGGATTGTCAGGAGATCAGGTGGCTGACGAGGAATCGGTGGAAACATGGGCAATCTCCTTCACTCCTCGTTGCCTCTCTCCGCTCAGGAGTATAAATGGGTACCAGTGTGAAAACTGGTGATGTTACCAATATGCTGAAATAAAACCACCAGGTTACTAGCGCAATTACCTAGGTGACCGGGCCAGTTCAGAACGTGAATGGGACCTGGAATCAGGGACGCGAACAAATAACTTCTCTAAACTCAGGTGGGAGCTTGCACGTGGGATCCCGAAGACGTTTGCCAATTTTGCGGTCAAAAGCCATAACGCAAGAGCAACGGTGGCAAATCTCACCATTACCCGCACCGCTCATATATATTTTTTAATAAAGCCACACTGGGGTTAAATGTGTCTATTTTCTTCTTCTTCTTCTTCTTCTTCTTCTTCTTCTTCTTCTTCTTCTTCTTTCCGATCGCTGGTATCACACTTGGAGAGCCGTTCTCAAGATTAAATCTGTGGTTTTCTGCAGTTCTTCCCCAGGCCCATACAGCTTCTCAAGAAAAGAGGTTGACAAAGGCCAGATCTCTTCTCTCAGCAGCTGATACGTACTGCAACATTGAAGTATGTGCTCTGTGGTCCGGTTCTGATTCTCCACAAGGACAAGCGGCCGATGTCGTAGGGTGGAACCGCATGTACATGTGTTGGTTTAGTCTGTTGCGTCAAGTTCTGAGACGAAAAATGGTCACTTGCTCTGACCTCGAGAGATGATGGTAGGCTTCTTCTGATTGAGGTGTTCTATAGAGTGACTTGATGATAGTCTTCATCTCTGTATGGGTAACCATGTTTTCTGTCTTATTCTCTTCTGCACCCACCTTTGCCATCTTGTCTGCTTCCTCATTTCCTTGGACTCCACAATGTGAGGGGATCCACTGCAATGCTATCCGAAAGCATTTAATGGTTTGTAGTGCTTCTTCAAGTTGTGGCAGCTTACCTTTGGTGATAGCCTCAAGGACGGAGCGGGCATCAGATAAAAGGACAATCTGTGCAATAGGATCTGCTGTTCTGCTGATGGTATTAGCTGCACGAACAAGTGCTTCGACTTCAGCTCTGTAGTTTGTGCAGTGCTTGCCCGTCGGTATTTCAGCTGACTCATGTTGTCCGTTTGGTTACTGTATGTGCAGTCCGGCACCTCCGCTCCTAATTGCATCTTTGGCTGATCCATCTGTGTAGATCCTTATCCATGTCTCCTGAGGGTACATTTCTTCGAGCATGGCTAGGGTCAGGGCCTTCTTGTGTCAATGGTTTTCAGAATAGACACTTGTAATCTCACGACGGTCCATTGTGCAGTTATTTTTTATGTAACCATTTGCATGCTAATCAATAAAATTACCGCAAATAACTAAATTCGTTCTAACGTATATATCTTTCTTATTAACCATTTAACACTCATATCAGCCAAAAACGGTTTCAGCAGTTGTTTTGAAAAATGTCCATTTGCAGACTAAGAGAAGACTATTTTTAAAATGTTACCACTGAAAGTCATTCCAGTGATAGAATAGTCTTCTCTTAGTCTGCAAATGGACATTTTCAATGAGAAAATTGTATTTTTAAAACAAATTCGAGCGTTAAAAGGTTAAAGACGCCCACCCCCTCAAACAAGTCCCTCCCCTCACCACCACACCCTTATTGCTAATTTCCATACAAATATGACTTCACGTGAATTGGTAAATTGCAACTTTTCAATGTATTGGAAATTATTTTCGCTATGCATTTCTAATGCTTCCCCTAGGTCTGGTATTTTAAAGCGCAACCATACAATAGTTTTCGATAGTAACTGTTGACACTCTGTTACTGGGGCATATCGAGCAAAGGATTGTGTTGGTCAATCATGTGTGGGGTTTTTTTTCATGGCAGCAAGCATTTTGATCATGTACGTACATCTAGGAAGCAGAAAGGTGTTGGTGGCATTCTTTGCAAGGGTAGAGACTATACTTTAAGTGTATGCTTCTAATGTTCTTTAAACTCAGCATAGCACTATGCCATTTCATATGCTTTTATACTGCCATGGGCTGTCATAATGAGGCAGCTTATTCTTAATGGACTTATATAAAAGACGTATATGCATGTATACTAATACCCTACCACGCAGAGACTTAAATGCTCAATTGACTGACATCAATTGGTTGTGACCTCAGCTAACAAGTGACATATTTCCTCACTTTCGCCAGATACTTCAGATCGGATTCTTTCATTTACACAATTTTACGATGAATCTGTCTTGCATATGTCTCGCAGTTTTCGATTGTAATTATGCGTATTAAAATCGATGGATAAATCCAACCTATCACTCAATATATAATGTTATAATCAATAACGTGACATGTAGGCTTATGTCACAATTATAATTGACTACGGCATGAAGCTGGAATAGTCATCCCTCCACTGTACGGCTTTACTATTTAAAACAATCTTATGTTGAATATATGGGCGCTGTTTGAATGCATATGCGGCAATGGCACCCAGTCAAATTAGTTTCAAAATATTCAACTGCCTACCTGTATAGTTACCTTGAAATTGGAATTCTTAGAATTCAAAGTTCAAATTATGTAAATCGATCACACACGCGCGCGTGGGTGAAGGTTACGTAGATATTGGGCCGAGCTTAGTTAGAAATTGGCGGAACTTAGCTAACAATGAATCTCTCGATTTATGTTCCATTTATGAAATCTTTCTTCATCAGTCAGACGATGTCTGTCGGCAGACATTGTTTTCTCAAAAATTAAATAACATTTATAAGGATTAAGTAATTTCTATTTCCAAAAATATTGGTGGTGATCCCAGGATGATTTATAAAAAGGAAAAACTGTGTTACTACTCCAGTATGTAGAAGTTGCTTGAGCGTAGCTTTCGTGACCATCTCGGTCACCTCTTGAGGGCTAACAGACGGCCACTGGATACGTCACTCTGGTCTGTTTATGAGGAGACGCGTGGCAGCATTGATTGGAAGACCGCTGGTATACGGTATCCCAGGTCTCGGTTCAGTTAGTGCTGAAAAAGTGACCGAGATGGTTAAGAAAGCTACATTCAAACAATTTTTGCATCCCGGAGAGTGTACTAATTTTTCCTTACTACGTAATTTCTCTTTGTAATATAATGAGAAACGTCTCAGCTATAAGGCTTGCCAAGTGATTACGTATAGGGCTACGCCTGTATCCAATTGATTACTATTGTAAAAGACAGTGTCCTTGCTAAAAAGGTAATGATAACGCCATAGATTTACTATACACTTAGTAGATCGCTCATTACCCTCTCAAAAGCAACATTTCAGAGTTCAGTATTTTCTAACCGGGTACATAGGCCCCAAAAAAATATTTTCTTGTTACTAAACCTCTTACGTAATCAAATAGAGTGTTAGATTAATACAGCCAATACAATTTTATTTCTGATAGAAATATCTAAATTTACATCTGTTCAATTTCTTTTCAAATTCCCAAAAGATAAATTAGTCATTTTAAAGGTTATATATGCAGCTGATCGTCTGCGTCAGCCAATCAGCGAATGCTTATGTCATGAGTAATTCCGATTTACTGAACTCACGTCATCGGCGGTCGCGACAAATAGCCACATATGCGCGGGGTATGCACATGATCAATCTAGCCAGTATATCCTAACCTATGGATGACACCATAAACACACAGTTATGATGTAATAATCTCAAAACACACACACTTCCGGGTATCAGACGTCAGACGTAACACATATATTTACACCAATCACGCTCAGAGATATTATGTCCAATAGACTACCTGTGATGGGGATTGATCTAACGGCACTTGAGTGTTTTGTGTCACTGAGCCACGGACTACGTAAATGCACGGATATGAGATAGGATAAGGTTTGCCCTGTAGGTGGGGCTTAGAATAAACCTTTCGTATCCTCTGCGTGTCGTAAGAGGCGACTAAAGGAGGTAAGGGTGAGGTAACCCTGACAGAAACCTCGAGTGCTGAAGACGGAGGTTCCAGGCCGCACTGCGCACTCTAATAAACCATGGATCCACGCACTTAACGCTTATGATCATGTCGATAGTCACTTACAGGACTGGTGGTATGATCAGCGAACGAAAAGAAGAAGAAGAAGATAGGATAAGGTAAATATTAATGATGTGAGCGTAGCCGGCTGATTGCCGGGTCTTTGCAGACTATGTATTCCATGGGTTATACCTCTTGGCTTGCTAAATATTTTGCAAACTATTTGACTACAGGTTATTGGTGGCTACTAACAACTTTTAGTCAAATTGTTTTCAAAATATTCAGCAAATCAAGACATTTTACTTTTTGAAGTTATTGTCAGGTGGCTTGCAGCACCGCGACAGTTACTAACCACGGCTACGTAGGCCTACTATCTGTCTCGCGCAGTCGGTAAATACCTTATTTATCGTCTCTCTTACCTGTGACTCAAAATAGTGGCTGATCCTGACACATATATTAACTGGTACAAAGCGAGCACAAGTACATATATTGATGCAATGCATCAAAGAAAAGAGCCTGGTTCCACTTTATTTATAAGTTTAGAAGCAAAACTGATATAACATAAACACATGTGAGGCATATAATCTATGGTTCTATTATATTTAGTCAATGAGGATAACAAGCCTATTCTATATCTATACTATTCTCCATGTATATTTGTGAAACCGTGCGCTGGGTTGGGTTGATATACAATAAACCTGACTATGAATGGTTTTAAGAGAGCGGTGTTCGTTATGTTGATTGTCTGTACGGAAATTAGTAACAGTTGTAAACGTAGAATAGCTATTTGTGATAATTCAGCTCCAGGACCTTCCAGAAGGTATAGCACCATGGTTACCGATTTTTTAAATGTAAAAAGTCTCGGATTTTATTTTATTTAAATCAGATTAATTTTATTTAAACCACATTTGTTGTATTTATTTATTTTTTTGAAATTGTGAAAAGCGAATTTCCACAACAGGTCCACATGTAATTATGAAATGGTATATTGAATGACTGCTTCACTAAATAGGCTTCCCAACTTCTACTTAAATTTAATTAACTAAGTAGTGGGATTAATAACTGTATTACAAATTTATGCATTTTCTAATTGCATTTAAGTAGGCTTGCATGATTTTTGTTTTGAAACAGCGCGATCAATTTTGTATTAAAACGATTGTGTTTTCGATTAAATCGTAAGTCCGAATTCCCAAAAGCTAAAATTGGTGTAATGTGACAAGCCACGAAAACTGGGGCTATGAATTGTCAAAGATGATGAAACGGTGTAAAGTAATTACTAATATAAACATTCACATGCATAGATTATGACTCAGGAGATGCGAGTTTGAACGTCAGGGATAGATGTTTATACAACTACCTTGCTATAGCAATCAATCCACCGATGCATTAGCGGTATTACAAAGCTAAGCACTAAATTATGCCTGATTAAAATGAATAATCGATTTTTGCTCTATTAAATCGATTTTTCAATTATTTTATTTTACACTCGATTATAAAATTTGTAGGACAAATAATCGACTATCGATGAATTATCGATTAACCGAAGAGATCTAGGTACTATATTGATTAAATAAAGGCACATACCATTGAAAATACACATTCATATCTGCGTTGCTGTTTGGGTGGCTAAAATTAAAACATTTGAGCTATAATTCAAGTTTACTTGACGATAGATTTAGTAAAGATGGCGACAATGGAATACAGCTTCGTTTAATGCACGAACAGTAGCTTACTATAGTTGACTAATGACTGTCTGCCGGTCAAACAGTGACACCTACAATTACCTAACCCAAAGATGTTGTGCTCGACTGACAAATACTCGACGATTGTTTACTGCATTTGGCAGATCGAACCTGTGCCGAGAGGTATGTAAATAATTATTGTATGAGCATGCACCGTTCATAGTTATAAAATAATACAATTTGTTTAATGATTTAACTGAATCATCTGTCAAAGAAGTCATCATTGTACTGTTATCACTTTGTTGATAAGACCAGAGGCGACCATGCTGTTTATAATGGTGTACATAATTTATTAACAAACACTTATCAAATTTAATGTGGAATAGCTGATTTAATTAAAAAATTTAATTCAAACGTAGGAGTTTGAGATCGAATCTGCTTGATTTTTACAATGCATATATTAGATGTTAATATGACTGGTTTGACACGACGTTTGTTTCAATCCATTCAGAAATAACAAAACATGCCACTTGTTTATGCTGGACGAACAGATGGCTGGGTGCCAGATGATGTGTGATAGCTATAGCTTAGTCAACTGACATGGCTGAGCTCACAATGCATATTAGTAAACTGATGGATACTCGCCGAAGGCATACCTTGCCAAGAAAGTCATACACTTATGGCCAGGACAAACGCATAGAGGGTACCCGGACACATGACAGACTACTCTAGTTTTAATACATGCATACCATCTCCCTAAGATGTATGCACATACCAAGTTTTATGATCATACACATAAGTCTTGAAACTACGGTTCAAACAAAGCTGTAGAGAATACATAGACATACGGGTGAACGGACGGATGGGTTGACCTAGCTTCCAATGTGCCATACTGTTAAAGCACTTCCAAAACTGTGTACATGGAAAGCTCCGCCATGCGCTATAGACGAGCTCATGCGTCATCATAATGATATTGCATCATTCACTGTAGTGAGCAGCATTTCGACCCCCACTATGATATACTGAGTTTTACCATGGATATTGTTGACAACTTCGATCATGGTGAAGCCAATCTATCTGGAATGTGGGTAGTCATGATATAGTAACAGTTTTGTTTTAGGAGTATGCAGGTTCTACAACCAGTAAGCCAAAAACTTGCAAGTCCAATATCCTACATGGGCCAACAACATTCAATACGGCTGATAATACCAAGTTAAAATGCCAACATGTGAAGCAGTTTTTTAAACCTTAAAAAATCTGATTTGCACCCTGAATGCAATGTTACTACATTTCCTCATTCTGTGAAGGATGCGCTTTTGAATGACATTTTATCTACGGATATAGCTTGGTTATTGTTTGATGCAAAAATCGATAGGGCTCTTTGGCCCAGTATTATTTGTCTGAAAGTTGTTTGAAAAACTAATAGTAAAATTACAAATTAATCAGATTGAGTAGTTAGATCCAAGGCTAACCATGGCACCTTAAAGGTTACCGTAGAGATCACTGCCCATATAGCTAAATAATGCTTTGACCTGTGCAAATGAGTATTTTGGATAGTGAAGGTTCTTGAATGAGATCCACACGTTTGTCAGAGACCTGTCTACAATCATTATAGCATAATGTCTAATTATCAATTCACAGCATAGGAATGGAGGGTCATCCATATAATAAGGGTATATAGCTTGGTTATTGCTTGGTGCAAAAATCGATAGGGCTTTTCGTACCGGATTCGTAACAATCCCTTAAATGGAACTCGAGTTATCATCCAGAAACGGAACATTAATTTATTAATTAATTAATTAATTAATTAGGTCACCATGACGTTGACCTTTGACACCAAAATCGATAGTGTTCTTCGGACCAGCATTATTTGTCTGAAAGTTGTTAGAAAGACTAATAGTAATATTACAAATTAATCAGATTAAGTAGCTAGATCCAAGGCTAATTATGGTGCCTTAAAGGTTACCATAGAGATCACTGCCCATGTAGCTAAATAATGCTTTGACCTGGGCAAATGAGTATTTTGGATAGTGAGGGTTCCTGAATGAGATGCACAAACTTGTCAGAGACCTGCCTACAATCATTATAGCATAATGTCTAATTACCAATTCACAGTGCTCATGAGAATGGAGGGCCACCCATATAGTAATGGTACAATATTAAATCTGGACCGAGTACATCCAATATTAACTCTGTGTCATCTTACATAATCCAGTCATAGCATAATACATAATTAGACCCTTTCGCTCAACTCATTTGGCAATAAATACTTATACATGTTCATTCTTACTTACTTGTCGAAGCTCCCAAGAGAGCCAAGACTCTTTTTAGTTTAATACCATACTTTACATTCATGCTCAAATTTGTTCAATAAAATTGCAATTTTCTCATAGAAAATGTTAATTTGCAGACCAAGAGATGATTCTTTGACAAATTTACTACTGGAATAAGGGGCTCAGTTATCGAGCCAGTCATTCCAGTAGTAAATTTTCTAAAATAGCCTCCTTGCCAGCCGTTGTCTGAAAATGACCATTTCTCAAGATTCCTGCAAAAGAAGTTTTGGCTGGCTTGAGTGTTATATGGATTAATGGTCATGATTACTCAACTTAACCCTTTAATGGCCAAGATTCGTCAAGAAAATCTAAGATTTTGCTCACTGAACGTACATTTTTTCAGGCCAACAAGATTACTTTTTGAAATCACCACAAGATTAATTGACTGGCTTGCTTATCAAATTAGCCAGCTATTCCAGTGGTAAATTTTCAAAAACAGGTCTCTCTTGGCCAGCAAATGGACTTTCTTCATGCTACATAGTGAACAGGATTCATAGACATGCAGAATGAAATTCCATACATTGACCATAACTAAATTATCAATTTCCAGACCAATTTTATTAAGCCTCCAGTCAATTTCCATTTCAAAACAAAATTGTGCATACAACTCATATTTAGTAGCCGAACTGGCTGAAAAATAATAAAGATAATAGTGATACGCTCTACTCGAGCAAATCAATAGTATCTATATTATTTTACAAATGGGACTCATATGATACAATTTTAATTTTCCACGGTTTCAACCAGTTAGCAGAAAATGTAGTAGGAATTATATTAGTAATCAATAGTAATAGTCAAAATGTCAAATTAACTACACATTAGATATTTAGTTTACTAGGATTTTGTATTTATTTCTATTGAATAAGTGGAGCCCGTAGTTTGTCATGGGATAACATTTACACATTCATAGTACTTAAAACATGACCGGATACCAATACTGAATGATAGAAATACTGAAATAGATCTATAGCAGGTTCTATTCACAATGCTGGATTTGTAGATTGATACAAATTCAATTCATCCTTATGTTAAGTTTCAGAGTCACTTCAAAATAAGTACGTAACCGATTGTCAATACCTAATTCATGTAATGTGTTTTGCGTTTAGGTTCCAAGTCATCCAGGCGAATGAACATTTACACTGGAACCCTCTGTCAGATGACATCTGATGATGATGTTACACATTTTGACTATCATTATACTCTCGCAATCATTTCTAAATATAATTTACAATATTGCCATTGTTCAAGATTTGTTGCAAATCCAGTATGTCCAACAGAGACAAGCTGCAACCTTGACGATTCCAGATGATTAATCATGCGACGATACCAAATTTCATAAGTAAATCTGGAGTAGATTTGTGAAAGAACCCTGTCGAAATGGACGATGGGTGAGAAATCCAATATGGGTGCCAATTACAAGTGGTGGCATTGAGCTATAATGTTATGAACCAAATTTAACTCGTTCCCAAGATTTTTGATTATATTCTCCTTAACATAGCACCATACTATGCACCGTTTACAAAGCTCTGGCTAGCATCCTGAATGCACAAACTACAGCATACTCTATGCTGAAATGTACAATTATCTGGTATTGTCAACAGGATTGTATTTGCATATGAAAACGCTTCGCTGGACGCAGCAGCTGAACAAATGCCTGGTGATGAAACCATGTATGGGTGACATGCTGCCTGCAATATAAACAAAATATTACATGTATGGTCTAAATAAAAAGAATCACAAGCTTAGCAATCACAAGAAAATTCAAATTGTTGCTTTATGAGCATCCATTTTTAGGCAGACCAAGATACTATATTTTTGAAAATTTACCACTGGAATGACTCGCCCTGTAATTCCAGTGGTACACTTTCAAAAATAGTCTTCTTGGCCAACAAATGCACGTTTCTCAAACTCACTTTAAAGTGTAAATGCTGGGTTTTGGTAAGTTTGAACATTAACACGTTCACCGATAAATTCAATGTATCTCAATCTCAAACCAAACAAACAGGACTTTTGAATATTTAAAAATTAATATAACTGGAAGCCACTGCTGCCTTAGGCTGCAACTACTTCCAGTCATACCAATTTCAAAATAATGAACAAACTATGTTACAGATTTGCAAAGAATGTACTTGGACTTGTCTGTGAAAGGGCATGAAACCGGCCTCTGTAGTGCTCTTGAGGAATGTCCATATGCAGGCCAACAGAAGAGAAGACTATTTTTGAAAATTGTACCAGTGGAATGAGTGGCTGGCCATTTCAGTGGTAAATTTTCTAAAAAGTATTCTCTTGACCTGCAGATTATGGCTATTCATTATAAAGCAAATATTTCTTGGACCAAATTTAGCTACTAAAGGGTTGACTAAAAATTATACTGAACATCACTGGACAGATTGGAGCAACCGACCAACTTTAACAATCGTATCATGAGAAAATTCAAATTGTTGCTCTATGAATGTCTATTTTTAGCCAGACCAAGATAACACTATATTTTTTTTTTAAGTTTGCCACTCAAATAACCTTCGCCGCCATCGAGCCAGTAATTCCGGTGGTAAAATTTAAAAAATAGTCTTCTTGGCCAACAAATGCACATTTCTCAAACTCACTGTAAAGTGTAAATGTTGGTTTTGGTCAGTTTGACCATTAACCCTTTCAATGATAAATTCAATGTATCTCAATCTCAGGGCAAACAAGCAGGACATATTTTGAATATTTTATAATTAATATGACTGGAAGCCACTGCTGCCTTAGGCAGCAACTGCTTCCAGCAATATTAATTTCAAATTATTGAACAAAATGTGTTACATAGAATGTACTTGGACTTGTCGTTGAAAGAGAAGGATATGGTGAAACTGGCCGAAATCGGCCTCTGTAGAGCTCTTGTGGAATGTCCATATATACGGGCCAAGAGAAGAGAAGACTATTTTTGACAATTATACCACTGAAATGACTGGCTTGTCATTTCAATGATAACTTTTCAGAAAATCTTCTCTTGGCCTGCAACTTATGGATATTCAATATAAAGCAAATATTATTTGGACCAAATTTAGCTATTAAAGGGTTAACTAAAAATTCTACTGAACTTCACAGATTGGCGCATCCGACCGACTTTAGTAATCATGATAAAATTCAAATTGTCACTTTATGAATGGCCATTTTAGCCGGACCAAAAGAACACTTTTTTATAGCTCAAATGACATGCACCGTCATTGAGTCAGTCGTTCTAGTGGTAAAAAATCATAAATTGTCTTCTTTGCCAACCAATGCACATTTCTAAAATTTCAAAGTGCTCAACTCTAAATGCTGGGGTTTTTTTTTATCAGTATAACCATTAACTCTTTACCAAACAGGAAATCTACTTAATATTTAAAATTAATATGACTGGAAGCCATTACTGCCTTAGCAATTTCTTCCAGTCATATTAATTCTAAAATATTGAACAAAATATGTTTCACATCGCACAGAATGTACTTGGAGTTGTCGTTGAAAGGGTGTGGTGAAGCTAGCCAAATCCGGCCTCTAGTACTCTTGAGGAATGGCCATTTGCAGGCTAATGGAAGAGAAAACTATTTTTTTTAAATTGTACCACAGGAATGACTGGAGTTTCAGTCATTTCAGTGGTAACTTTTCAAAAGTCTTCTATTGGCCTGAAAATTATAGATCTTCAATATGAAGCAAATATTATTTGGACCAAATTTAGCTATTAAAGGGTTAACTAGAAATTATACTGAACTTCACTGGACAGATTGGAGCAATCAACTGACCTTAACAATCATCAGAAAATTAAAATTGTTTCTTTTTAGTCGGACGAAGAGAACATTATTAAAAAGCTTACCACTCAAAATGACTTGCGCCGTCATCGAGCCAGTCATTCCAGAGTTAACATTTTAAAAATAGTCTTTCTTGGCCAACAAAATTGACAAATTCAGATTTCCTAAACTCACTGTAAATTCCGGTTTTTGGTTGGTTTGACGGTCGACCATTAACCCTTTTAACAATAAATTAAATGTATTTCTATCTCAGGGCAAACAAACAGGACATCTTTTGAATATTTAAAAATTAATATGACTGGAAGCCATTGCTGCCTTAGGTAGCAACTGCTTTCAGTCATATTAATTTCAAAATATTGAACAACATATGTTACACATTGCAAATAATGTACATGGACTTGTCGTTGAAAGAGTTCATGGTTCAAAATCAGCCTCTGTAGTTGTCTTGAGGAATGTCAATGTGCCGACCGAGCGAGTTAGGGAAATATATAGGCATATGCTACACACTTACTACTTTATCACGTATCTTGGCCTTGCATAACTGCGTAGGAGATGACTAGTGTTGTTGTCACTCACTGGGCTGGTCGACTATACTGTGTACATGGCTTTAGATTTATCTCGTGGACAAAACAGTGACATAATACCCATGGATGGATGAAGCAGTAAATGCCTCGGTCGATTTTTCTAGCACACAGCAGCACTAGTATATATTCATGTACAAACCTCAGATCCGTGAAACTATGTTGTTGGCAGGTGTCGATGTTATATGCCGTGTTGAGGAGGGGGTGGGAGGGGGAATTACTTTATTTCTCATTGAGGTGGGATGGGGGTGGAGGGCAGTCTGTAAAATAAAATCTCAAAACGGGAATCAGGAAAATTTTAAATAAAAAATATTATGACGAAACTGAATGATAATACTATCAACTAAGAAGAAACAAATTAAAATAATGGCATGTGATTAAATAAACAAGAAACGGGGAAAATTAAACTTAAAATCCAGTGTTTGTAAACCAAATATCCAAATTTAACTTAGAATTATAACCAGTTGCTATTAAAAACAATAAGTTGAATGCACGTGGCGCTATTTGGGAGTTGAAAGGGGCCTAATCGTCACGTCGTCAAGTCACTAAAATCCTTTCATACTTATGAGAAACTGTTGATCCAGCGCTGGGCGAAAGGAGAGCAAAGCAGAGCGACACAGCATCCACATCAAAAGCAAAGCAACGTCAATCATGACCTCCATGTCCAGTTTTCGTGTTTCCACCACCACACCAACGTCTTCGTCATTGCATCATCTGGCGAAGCGTCACCAGGTACACAGCGGATAGAGGCAGCAAGCTAATAGCGCCACCACTCCACTCGACCAACGGCATCTCTCCAGGGCGGGTTGATTGCGGCTCAACGATACGTCAACCTCGAACACCACGTGGCGCCAATCAGTTTTTCCGCTTGTATTTATAGTAAATCTGAAAAGACGGGAACTGGACTAAAATATGACGCAATATCCAGCTTGTACCAAAGTTTGACATAAATACCGATAACATGTGTTAAAATGCGATGGATTGTGACGAATTAAACTCGTGACATTTTCTATGCAAAACAATGAGTTCTGAGTAGATTGCGATGGCAATGGAAATATAAAAGGATTTAAATTGTGACGCTAACTTGTAGATGCATCATGAAATACATCTATAACGGTGATTTATCTATTTTCGTGATAACTATACATTTTGACAAAAATACATGTCCACTCGAACATTATTAAAAGTAATGGTGAGAGACTAAATGCCATACTAAAATAGCCACCACATTTCATTCACATCAAATTTGCTACACTATGTTCTGCGGCTGGAGTAGTATACACATCTTACGGCTGCAATCAGTCCTTCTTCGCTTTTGCCCGTCTTGTCCTCAGTCAAAATGTTTAGCTTCCTCATGTTCATTCTTGATCTGAGTATATAGATTCCTGCTTTCTTGAGGTCACATTGTAGCACGCTTAGCATATTTATGCAATAAGGTCCTTTCCTGGTTTTATATTTGCTGCAGTAGGGTGGATTCCAAGGCTCTCTGTGCTGGTGTGTGTTCTGGCATCCCTAGCACATAGCCAAACATGGGCCATCTTTGCTGGACGACTTTTACGGAGAGCGGTGATCTATTACACATCTTGTATTGAGAATCGTTGGAGATTATGCTGCCTGGCCATCGGTGTCCAGTGATGGTAAGGAGGTGGTTGCAGCGGCATACATCCGGCTTGTTTATCTAGAGCTGCCTTTGGTGCTGCCAGCTGTTACAGTTACACAGCATCAATGATATGCAGGTTGTATTATTTAAAGCTGTCTTTTGTCAAGGGTATCTTTGATCTACGACTGCATAGCTTCCAGAAGGATTGGAACGATCCGTTCCCATTACGTGGCGTGCAGCAATGCTAGTAGTACTGCAGAGCAGTGGGCCCAGGATTTTAATTTTCCTACATGATTCGCGGTAACAAAGTGGATTGTTATTTTCTTCAGTTTCATGCTATGTTTTGTATTCATTCATAAAGAGATTCTAAATCTTTAGATTGCTTGCAGCTACTTAGAGAAGTTCGCCAATGGGGTTTCTTTTCCTCATCAATGAAGTTCACATCGTCAGTATATTCCATCTCTAGCGGTATACCCAAGATGAACACTGGGGCTTTGGCCTTGTGGAATTTTCGCACACAGATTTCAATACAGCAGTAAGGTGACAGGTGAAAAGCACAGGGGTTAGACTATCTTCCTGCTGGGAGCCGATTGATGTCTCAAACTCGGCGGCGAAATGACATAACTCGTGGTCTCAGCCTGGGGTTCTGCAAGTAGTAGTCTGACTACTCGCACCTCATATTCGTTGTAACCGTCCTGGTGTATTACATCTAGGATCTTTGCGTGCTTAATTGTGTCGAAGACTTGTGCCATATCAATGGCCATTTTGTGGAAACCCCAGTGCTTGAACATGAATATAGGCACAATTATGCGTTAACCAGCAACAGTGCCCAGTCAAATTAGTTTCAAATATTGTAGAGCTTACCTATATAGTTTTCGGGAAACTGATAGTCAGGTAGTTCAGTGATCGATCGATCTCAACACGGGTGACTCATGTCTAGGGCTTAGCTAAAGATGGGCGGAGAATAGCTAAAACTGGATTCCTCTGTTGAGGAATATGAGGGCCCTCGAATATAAAACATTCACGTACCATATCATTCGCCATCTTGTAGATATTCCAATGCTTTGCTAGAACTACTGATGATAGCATACGTCGTGTTGAGATTATGTTGGCGAAAACTGCGTGCGTCTTCCTTTAGAGACACTGCGGGTTTCGAGCAAAATCTGCCAATGTTATGTCTGATACGGGATAACGTGTTGCAAACATTTTCTGATGCCGATCAAGATCGTGATCGGCCTTCTGTTGGAGATTGGTCAATGTCGTACCATAGGCATATTCAGTGCTGCCAATGTGCCATCCCTGGCAGCATCCATGTGGCAGGAGTGTGTTATGGCTGCTGAGATGGTCATCACCGACAAAGTCGACTTTGCTGTTAATGTCATCTGGCATGCGCATACGACGCTTCTATATGTCGATGCTTGCTTTCCTAATATGTGCTTCTGTTATTGGGCTTTGCCGGGTATTGTCTGGCCGTCAACCTGGATCAGTGGTTCATTTTCTTTATCAGTATACGGATCTTTGGGTTCATTCTTCGATTTCACATTTTCTTCCCATTATTAGTGCCGATGTACAGTGTTCTGTACACAGCGTTGGTGTAGGATCCTGTTGTCGTTCTTTCTTAGTCCATTGTTGTTTTGGTTATGACAGCTGATAAATTGTTAAATGAATAAACCCAAAATTGCCCGTTGCTCGGGCAGCTAGTGTGTCATCAACGGATGATTTATCTTCACTGATGACCTGCGCTGCACAGGCGTTTTAACAGCAGGGTGCGTTCGGGAACACCAAAAATGTTCGCCGTTACGTAACAGTGTTCAATAATGTGTCGGTTACTCACTATATACTTCAGTTTAGTAATGTAGACGACACATATTGAACACTGTCCGACGAAGAACGCGAGGGCTCGCCGAACATTCGCCTTCCTGAACTCACTCCTGAAGTTTCCACACATTGGATAAGGTAGGCTAGTGCCTGCGAGCGATTAACCTTTCAATGGCAAAATTTGTTCACAAAACTCTAAATATTTGCATATTGAATGTCTATTTGCATGCCAAGAGAAGACTATTTTTTAGAATTCACCACTGGAATGACTGGCTCGGTTATCGAGCCTATCATTCCAGTGGTAAATTTTCAAAAATAGTCTTCTTTTGGCCTGCAAATGGCCATTAAATAAGACTACTTCAAAGATCGTTCTTGGCCGGCTTCGTCATGAAAGAGTTAAGAACAACCTTGATCCTCCGGTCAGATATTCTTCCACAATACGACGTGATATTGTCGTTAGTTAGCTTTGGCAGATCACGTTTGACCTTTGAGTTCGGTTCCGAGGATCGTTTATAGAGCGGACGCATTCAACATATCCGTGTTCAGGCTATCGATGGCTTATCATATGCATCACCTTAGTCAGTGTCCATTTGCAGACCAAGAGAAAACTATTTTATTTTAACAGCGCCAGTCATTCCAGTTGTAAACTTTCAAAAAATTGTCTTCTCTTGGCCTTCAAATGGACATTAGTCAAGAGCTCTGTAGAGACAGGGTTTGTTCGAGTTGACGATTAGACCGCTAAGTTGATATGAGAGGGGTGAGTATGTAGGATTGTCCTGAATTTGATATTCTTGTCTCATGAACGTTCACAGCGTTAACTCACTGGCAATGCAATTTCAACCACAGTTTATCTTGAAAGGATGTGATAGGAATAAACATCTAGTCCCATTGTCCATGATTTGTCAACTTTCGAAATTGAAGAATATTGTGATGTATACAAGATATTAAATTAAACAAAGTTGATAAAACTAATTTATTTTTCTCCGAATAACATTGCGCATGGCTATTGTATGCTGAATGTTCCATTGGCAGGCATTTTTGATTAATTAGCAGTAACGTAATACTAAAATATAGAAGTTATCTGACAACTGTATCTTTTTTCAAAATTACCGTTTCCTGCTATGTATTTTGGTGACATAACGCACTTCACACACACACACACACACACACATACGCACGCACGCACGCACGCACGCACGCACGCACGCACGCACGCACGCACGCACGCACGCACGCACGCACGCACGCACGCACGCACTCACGCACGCACGCACGCACGCACGCACCCTCCCCGGCTCTTATCTGCATACACGTATTAAATGGATGCTAATCTCATCTTAAATGCTGTTTTGCACGGATAGACTATGGTTTATAGATTCTGCGTCATTCATACCCTCACATTCCCTTATACGTTTGACATTTTGCCTGCTTTGTAATATCGAATAACTGTTGAACAGTGGGCGCCACCATTTTAGCTCGTCAAGCGATAGTGTGTGATGTCATTTAAGTGCCAATGCATGGGTTCTTTATTTTATAAGAATCATCTTATTGAATATTTTGAAACTAATTTGACTGGAAGTTGTTGCTGTCATAGGCATAACCTCCTGTCAAATTAGTTTCGAAATATTCAACAGCTTACCTGTATGGTTTCTGTTATACCACATTGCCAAATTATTGATGGCGCCTCTATGACTGCCCGTATACAGAGAGAGAGAGAGAGAGAGAGAGAGAGAGAGAGAGAGGGGGGGGGGGTGGAGGGAGGGAGGGAGGGCGGGAGGGAGAGAAATTATGGTATTTAGGAGGGGAGAATGTCTTAGTCAAGGAGACAAGTGGTGGTATGGCAATAGCGAAGTTGACATAGTTAATAGGTTTAAATATTTAGGTATTACATTTACAACTACTGGTCCGTTTTTCGAGGCTCAGCGATGTTTAGCAGAAGAGGCTAACAAAGCGGTGTTTGCATTACATAAATACTATAGTAAATTCATAGGTTTAACACCAGCCCATTTGTGCCAACTATTTGATAAACTTATGTTACCTATACTATGTTATGGTAGCAAAATCTGGGGATTTCATTCGGTGTATGATGTTGAAAATGCCACCTCCGCTTTTGCGAGCAATTACCTCATATTAAACAGACCACGTTTAATGGTATGGTTTATGGGGAACTGGGAAGGATGCCATTAAGAATAGCTAGGGAAATTAGAATTTTAAAATATTGGTTTAAAATTAGAGATATGCCTCCAAACAGAATAGCAAAGCACATATACACTGTGCTATGCAAGGATTGGTCTAATAATAATGATTGTAAAAACTGGGTGACGTCTTTTAGATATATGTTATGCTCGAAATGTTTTAATAATATATGGGAAGGGCAGTGATTAAATGTCAATAAAGCTCAATTTCTTTTAGAATATAAGCAGAGAGCTTGCGATATGTATACTCAGGAATGGTGGGAGGGATTTTGGAGCAGGGCAACAAAACTAGATTTTACAGATATCGTTCAGACGATTTAGGTTATAAGACATATTTAGATAAAGTAAGGATTGCAAAACATCAATATGGTCTTAGCAAATTACGTAGAGGGTCGCATAGACTATTCATTGAAACAGGAAGGTGGCACAGACCTATTGCAATACCACTAGAAGAACGAAAATGTCAGACATGTGATGATATAGAGGACGAATATCACTTCGTAATTCTATGCCCAATATACAGTGAATTGCGAAAGAAATGTATAAAACCATATTATAGGAAAATATTCAACAACTTACCTGTATGGTTTCTTTTATACCACATTGCCAAATTATTAATGGCGCCTCTATGACTGAGCGTATACCGAGACAGAGACGATCTATATTTTCTGATTCGTTGAAAGGTAAATCATAACAGCCATTATAGGCTGTAGGATTGTATCAACATTTAGCTACTAAGATCTGAATATCTTTCTTTAACAGCATGATAAAAGGCTTCAAATTTCATGCATAGGCTATGAGTGGCATGTTATATCACCTGAATAGCTCTTATGAGATGATGTTAGTTCTCCTTTAATTTGAAAATGCTACCATATACTGATATAAATATGGCTATGATACACAAGGTATGAAAGGATGAGAAAAGTAGAGTAGAGTAAATAACCTATTTACGTGACATTTGTGTCAGAGATACAGATCTACAAACACTAATACCGTGATAAATAGATAAAGGAGATAGATCTCCCAAAGGAATTGAAAATTTATAATTTGAAGAAACGCGTTTCGACATTTATAGTTAAATTTGGTATCGTTAAGATGACCTTATGAACAGCTACAAGTCAACCATAGATTCGAGATAAAATATGTGAGGCATTCATTAGCAGAGATTGAGTTTATATGTGTCCAGGAAACAAGGTCAATATTGGCTGCAGCGCGTGAAGCGTGAAAAGTAGGTCATACTGAGGTCAAATTGATCTACTTTTCTCACGCCACACACATTGAATCTACAATACATGCATGCAGTGAGTTTGATTACTGTATGACAACAATTTTTGAAGTGACAGCCGGCATCACGCTCTTGTGGCTGCTTGACTAACCGACCGACCGACCGACCGATAAGGGACATGGTGGTTTATTGAGTTGACACACGCAGCGATAAACCTTGGTAACGCAGTTTTACTGGTCATGTAAAGGACTAATAGCGGGCCCATATTGTCTTATAATTGGCCCGTTATCGGGCCAGTACCTGTCCAACAACATGTGTTATCAAGGAAAAGTATTTGTGGCGCGTACCATTGTAATTTTACTATCTGAAATCAAAATTAAATAGTCACGTGTTAGCTGATGATGCAATTAAAATGACGTAGCTCGGTCACGAAAAGCGAAAGGTCCGTCCCTACAATCTACGAATTGTATGTCTTTGATGAATTTACAATTTAAGCGCTCGTGTGTTAACTTTAAAATTCTTTAATAATAAGGACCGCCAAAAACTAAAAAAATCTTGAGGAATGTCCATTTTTTCATCCAAGAGAACTATGATTTTTGAAAATTTACCACCGGATTGACTGGCTCGGTAACCGAGCCAGTCACTCCAGTGGTAAATTTTCAAAAATTGTCTTCTCAGAGCCGACAAATAGACACTAGCTAAGAAAAAAACCTGGATTTTCGTTACCATTTTCATGCGAGGTATTAGCAACGAAGGCGCCGGTGGCGAAGGTGGTGGAGGCGGCGGCGGCGGCAGAGGCGGTGATGCATCAACGGAGGCAGTTGCTACAATGATTATTATAAACTGGACCTTACCTTTGTTTCAGATGGCATTGCCTGGTGGCTCAGCGAAAAAACTGCGGAATCAAAAACCAAATTCAGTGTCAAATACACTTACTTATTTGCCTGATAGCTCCATGAATGAGCTAATGTATGAAAAACCAAACCCACGGGCAATTACGCTTGATAGTCTACCGCCATGTAAAGTATGCGGTTGTGCAGCATCTGGCCTACACTATGGCGTTGTGTCCTGCGAAGCCTGCAAGGTTAGTCAATGACATTTATTAATTGAGGGATAATATCTGTCTCTCAATTGAATAATATCAAAATCAATTACCATATTTGTTAGCTGATAAAAACTTAGCTCCATCAAGAAAATCGATATGTCCGTCGACATAGTGCTTATCAAATTTGGAATTCATCAAAGACATACAATGGAGGAATTCGGTTTTATCTATGCCCCGCCCAGCTTTTAGCTTAGCTCCTCCACCCACACTTCGCTTGTGTTGTGATCGATCGATCCCTGAACTCCCTGGCAATTAATCTCCAGAAAACTACATATATATATATATACACCTGTGCAAAAGTTAAGCACCAGCAAAAACAATAGAACGTAGAAACATGATGGTACAACTAGGCTGCCATACTTTTTGTCCCCGCGTTAGCTGACATAATTCCAAGTACGAAATGCACATGCATGCATGACTTCACGCCGCTTGATGTCCGTGCGTGGCGGGAAACAGCACACGTGTTCAGTTATGTAAAAGTCCAGTTTGAGGTGTAGAACATTACATACAGATTTAGGCGACAAGATTAGGAATTTTGTGTTCATGACCGTGGTTTATTTGTACAGAGAGAATTAGCTCTTGATTGTGAACCGCTATGGCAAGACGAAGGTTAAGTGATCGTGTGAAATGGCAAATCATAGGCATGCATACCACTGGTATGTCATGCAGAGAGATTGGCAGACAGCTGAACATTAACCATACTGTAATCAGTCGTTTGATTGCAAAACATGGGCAAACTAACGAGGTGAAGGACAGGCCTAGATCTGGAAGACCGAAGAAGACTACTGCCCGTGATGATCGAGCCCTAGTACGCCTTGTTAGGAGATATCCATTCACCAACAGCGGAGTGCTCAGCCAGCAATGGGAAACGCGCAATAGAGTGTCAATGTCTACCGTCAAAAGGAGACTGTATGCTGCTGGCATGAAAGCTAGGAGACCTGTCAGACGTCCTCTCCTCACTGCACACCACAAAGAGGAGCGTCTGAGGTGGTGCAACGAAAGAAGACACTGGAACATGAGATCCTGGAGACGGGTACACTGGTCCGATGAAAGTCGGTTCCTGCTTCATGCCACAGATGGTCGAACTCGTGTATGGAGGTCCAGACGCACGGCGTACGACCAACGTAACATCATGGAAGAAGTTCCATTTGGTGGAGGTTCCGTTATGATATGGGGGTGCATCTCATTTGATTGTAAGCTGGATCTGTTGACTGTACCTGGAACACTAAATGGACAAAGATATCAACATTCCATACTGGATAGAGTTGTGGTCACTCATTTTGTAAATCATGCACCTGGAACCAACCCTATATTCATGGATGACAACGCCCGACCACATCGTGCTAGAGCTGTGCATGAATACCTCCGCCAGAATGCCTTCGAAACCCTACCATGGCCAGCAAGGAGCCCTGACATGAACCCTATTGAGCATATCTGGGACATTCTGGGAAACATGGTGAGAAGGAGGGATCCTCCTGTGCAGAACCTACAGGAATTAACAGACGCACTCCATCTTGAATGGCAACGAATACCACAATGGCGTATCAGTCGGTTGGTGACCAGCATGAGACGTCGTGTCCAGGCTGTCATCCAGGCACAAGGTGGATATACCCGGTATTAATAATGACAGTCTCAAACTCGTGCACAGATGTTAAACTTCGTTTTCAGACACCATTAATGACAATCTAGCCACGTGTGTCAACTGTAGGGCAATAGTTGTCAGTTGTGTCAACGTAACCATATTCAGGCCTCGTTTTCAAGTTCAAACAAAAACATACAGTGTTTCCCCACCATCATAATCAGCATTCCTCTAGTTGCATTATTACCTCTTGCACTAAGATGGATGGGTACATAAATGTTTATGCTATTGCTTTCTTCATAGCACATGAATATACCCTCGCATGTGCGTAAAAATAGGGTGGTGCTTAACTTTTGCACAGGTGTATATGTAGTTTTCTGGAAATTGATATATATATATATATATATATATATATATATATATATATATATATATATATATATATATATATATATATATATATATATATATATATATATATATATATATATATATATATATATATATATATGCCTGTATAAGCTGTTGATTATTGTGATACTAATTTGACCGGGTGCTGTTGTTGTCTAATTAATTATGACGGCATCCTACACATCACGCAATTGTTTATGACGTCACATTATTGATGGCTAAACGAGAATCCGCCTTTCGTACAGTTTCCTGGCTGACTTTTCGATGTTCGTGACAGATCTACGTTATTTGCATTGTGATGTCTGCTAACAACTGACGTAGTAGTGTGGCACAGACCGACAGGACGGTACTGACCGTCCCAGCAAAGCTGGGTACGGAACGGCCACTCCGAATTCGCTCCAAGCACGCCCCCCTGAGTAGGATAGTAAGCGTACATAAGTCCTATAAGAGAGGTTTTCATTAAAATCCGATAACGCGCGTGATGCGCATGCGCGGGCGTCAGAGTTTCCCTGACAACATGTCACTGGATTGGAAGTGAGTACATGCCAATAATGTACCGAGTAGGTACTCGTAAAAGCATTTACTTATTCCATACTCGTTGTTCTTGGTACGGATCAGGACCAGAATAAAACTAGCTTTCTAGAACTGTTAACCGTTTCAAAATCGGCCCAGAAATGGCTGAGATATCCACGAAAACCCCTTGAATTATGTTCAAAATATTACTTTTGACGTCGTAACCACGTGTATGCATAAAAAGATCTAGAATGTTCTAGAACGTGGCAAACACGTCACTAATCTAGCTGCACGCGGATTAGCTACTGCTCGGCCGTTGATTGGCTGAGGCATCTGCCTCTGACGTCACGAGTAGTATAAAAGGGGTGAAAAAACAAGAATCAGGAGCATCGCCGGGGTGGAAGTCGGCCTGCGCAGGTCCTCTGGACCATCAGGAGGACGGATGTATCTGCTGACCTACCAGTGATTCTCACTTCTACCGTTTTCTTACGGATACCAGCACATCCGCGGTAGTAGGACGTCCTCGGCTTCCACCAGTTTTACACTCCATGACGGCTATCCGGGAGTAATAAACTAAATTTAAAGTTATACCTTCCTCATCCGGACTTTCCTAACGGAACTTTTGCGGGAGGGGCCGTGCCTGTCCGGAATGTAACTCTACCGAATGTAGAGCTCCGGTGATTCTTGGTGGATGACTCGCCGGATCTGCGAACCACGCTGAAAAGTGGACTTCAATCTTCGCACTGCATGTCGTGTGTGTTTTAATTAACTGTTTGACCACAGTCTGGTGGACTTTGCAAGGTGCGTCGCAAGAGCTATGCGACGCATCCCGCACCCTGTGCCAATATATGTAACTGCCTAAATATTATATACAGCCCTCTCTGTTAATGCGCACACCTCAACTTTATTATTTCCGTCGCCGGACGGATAACTTTCTCACTTCCGTATAAATTATATACAAGTTGCTATGACTATCTAATAGACATCTCTTCACTGCTCTATTTCACTGTCCTGAGTGTGTACCGTGTCTACCCTGCTTGGATGAGTCAGCTTGCGGAATCAGCCTGCGGAAATCGCCTGCGGAAATCTCTCCAGTTCCAGAGAACGTGTCGAATCGCGCTATGAATATGTTAGCGCCTCAATTTCAGAAACATAGTAGCCTGTTCCGTACCGATGATTATTACGTACTCAAGTAACTATACTATTGTACACTTAATTATTATTATTTCCTTATTTGGTACTGATGACTAATAGGTACCGTCCCTGTCTTAGGACCGCAATTTATAATTTCTTTATTACTGTGAATATTATGTTCGTTTACTGTTGTGCTTTCAACTAGCCGCACCGTCTAGGCTTATCAGTCTATGATACTTAGTTACTTAATTTAATTACAATCTACTTATTGCATTGGTTAGTAGTATATGGCAGATAGCCATCCAGTTAATATGTTTTGTTTAATTATAGAAAACTTTGGACCGCAGTACGCTCGGAGATACTATATAGCGACATTTATATCCGCATCACTTGTTCCCGCCATCATCAATTTTACACTGATGTCGCTGACCGTGCTCTAATTGTTTGAGCCCGGCATGTTACCGACTAAACCTTACTATTCAGCTCGATAGAATATATGTTAAAGTGGCTAGGGATAATATCTTTGTTTAGAGACATATAGTGTATGCCTCTTTTCCGGTTGTTGCGGTAATGTAGCCCCGCACTCCGGCAAGGTTGTGTAAAATTGGCCAATTACGTATAGGGCCTCATATATATCAATTTATTGTCCCTTTCCACGATCCACCAGCCGTATGGCTTTATAATTGCTTGGATTCTCCATCAGCACGTTGATCTGATCCGACCCTGGGAAACTATCGGAGGTTTCCGAGCGGTGATGGTTAAAGTTCTGATTTACACACACTGCCCCCCCCCCCCCCCGGCATCTTCGGATACGTGTTAGCTAGACACCCCTGCCAATGAAGGAAGCACTGCGAAAACATATAGTTATAATTGTGGGTTAGTTAGTTTATTTACCGATCCGCAGTGCATATTTGGGCATATTGGAATTTAACTCTAACGACGTGTCAACTATTATATCCATGCACGCAGTAACGGACGAGATGCGGATCTCCATCCAATTCGTTGCAGTGTCTGGATGAAGCGTTGGAGCTCGTCACGCCCTCACGGGAAGGATGCTCGTGATGGATATCCGTCTTTCCACCCCCACCATAAAGACATGTTAGTATTCAACTTGCGTGTGTGAAATGTAGCCATTGTCCAGGTGATTTTTATGTGGTTGCGGAGCAAGGTAGCCAGATTTTCATCAAAGTCGGATGCCTTGTGTCGTAACATGTCGTAACATATACGCATGCTGTCCTCGTCGGTAGATGCTATTCTAAAGTGACCTACGGGAAGCTGAGCGTCTGCGCCCATTGGACAACTGTATCTAAAGATAGTTAGGAATCCCTGCCACATGCGGCCAAAGCTAGTTTCTAACAACTAAATGGTAGGTTAGGCTACAGCAGAAGGCCCGCATAAATAAAGCGGCATCTACCAATACAGAATCTTTGGAAATTACACAAGACGGGGAATTCTTCGGAAATCGTTCCTCCCATCTTCATGTAAACCAGCACGCAACGCCTTAACAGTAGCTTCACTAGGATTTTCAGCACTTAGCATTTTCTGGTGAACAAAAGAGTGGCCCTTTTTGCAAGCTCGTTTCCTCAGCTTCGGCGTTGAAGACATTTTGCTGTGACTGAGGCCCGCGTGAGGCACTTTCTTCCACTATTTTTTTGTATGAGTTAGGGATATATTAGCTTATATTAAGCTACTTAGTGACCTCGTTGCGGACGCTTCCCCTACGGGGATACCGCTGCGCATTCAAGAACCTGTGCGGTACCTCCGGCGACCCCACGTAGAAAGAATACCAGCTAGCTCTATATTGAACATTATTGTGCTCACTTTACTGTCAAACGACCTTGTTTGTATCGTTTTTATTAACATTTCTACTGTTTTAATTACAAATTATTCCATAACTCTAAATTAGTATGGATAGACATACTGGTGATACTAATAGTTGGGATGACATCGTGTGGTTCAATCTTGGCGGCAATGGTCGCACGGCCCCACTGGAACATCATTGTTCCACCGATTCTAGAAGTCTGGCTTTGTGTTTCTCGGAGAGACATCATACGGGATCCCCAACCCCGAGATCGGCAGCTAGCCAGCGATCACGGTCATCGTTCACATGCAGGGTGATGTGCGGAAATCTATTAGCGGACCAGTACACAACCCCCCCCCCCCCCACCCCACCCCCGCGAGCTACACTAGATCATGATGTGATATTCTCGAGTGACATATCGGATCCTCCTTTCGCATAACGATCTATGATAAGGTTTAATAAAGCATAATCATATATCAGGAATCTGGGAACAGGACAACAGAAAGAGCTGTAATAAGCGTCAAGTGAGCTAAAACAGATTCTGCTGTGATGTTGAGAAATGTCCATTTGCAGAACAAGAGAAGGCTACTTTTTGAAATTTTACTACTGGAATGATTAGTTCGCTAATAGAGCCAAGCATTCCAGTTGGAAATCTTCAGGGATAATGTTCTGTGTGTTTGCAAATAGACTTTTGATATGGGGAAAAAGTTGAAATGTCCCTGAAAATCCAACAAATATGTGCATTAGCTGGTTACTGTTCTCACACGATTAGCATATTTACCGATTGTTTAATCTCTCAGCATCCAATCCAATGCTAACCATGGGGCTTTTTTATTTCAAAAGAATTAACGCCTCTGGTGTCAACTTGTGGTTTATAATGGTAAAACCGGCCAATACTTCCTCTGCGGTTGTCTGGAGGACTGTCTATTTTTAGGCTTAGTGAAGACTATTTTTTGAAAATGTATCACTGGAATGACTGGCTCGGTTACCGAGCCAGTCGTTCCATTGATAAATTTTCAAAAATAGTCTTCTCTTGGCCTGCAAATGGACACTGACTAAACATAAATTTGGATTTTCTTGACCATAAATCCTTTAATCGCCAAACCTGTCAGAAACACCTTAAAGCGATTTTCCTAAATTCCAGCCATAAACTTACAAAAACAAGGCAAATCAATAAATAGATGTATGCTCCCCGAAGGCATACCCTGCAGAGAAACCGAAGACATATGCTTCAGGGGAAGGTTTGGAACTGTGGCTCAGACACAGAGAAACGAACTTGAAATTTTCAATGAGATATCACCATATTAGGCCATCCTTAAAATATTGTTGGTTTGGAGTAGTGATGTTAAATCCACAATTTGGGGAGTAGGAATGATTCGGTGGGCCATCATTCTTTTGGTCTGGTGGGATTTTCCCTAACGAACAGTTTGTTAAGGATAGCTTAATAAAAGCAAAATCTAAGTTTCTCTAAATAAACACACTTAGACTTTGCTTGGCACGATATGAAAAATACATATGAAAACTATGTTCAAAACGAACAGAGATATTTTCTGTAATAATCAATACAAAGTTTGGTAACCATATGTGAACAAGTTTTGAAACTATGGCCCGGAGAAACATTTTCTGCGATATTCAGTCGACCATGAAAAGTAGGTTAGCATGACCACTTTTCATACTGTGCACACCTTCTCCCTAAGATGCATCCACATACCAAGTTTGGTGACCATATGTGAAAAAGTCTTGAAACTATGGCCCGGACAAACATTTTCCGTGATATTCAGTCGACCATGAAAAGTAGGTCAGCATGACCTACATTTGACCTACTTTTCATACTCCTCACACCTTTCCCATAAGATGTATCGACATACCAAGTTTGGTGACCATATGTGAAAAAGTCTTGAAACTATGCCCCGGACAAACTTATATATGGTGAACGGATGGACGAACGAACGGGCGGACGAATGGACTAACGGACGGACGGACGGACAAAGCGACGACTATATGGTCCCGCGAAATTCTTTTCGGGGAGCATAAAAACTCAGTCTTCTCTTGGCCAGCAAATGTTCATTCACTGAGCAAAGGTTTCAATTTGCTTGAAAACCGTTGACAAATTAAAGGCTTAATTAATAAAAGATGTCTTTTGAGCGCTTTGAGGCGCGGTTGACACACGAGGGATTAACAAACATTGTCTTTATGTTGTAGAGTTTCTTCAGACGAAGTTTAGCTGAGACACGTAAATATAAATGTCGTGGCAAACAGCAAGATGGTGACCCGTGCGAAGCCAAGAACTACAAGAAATGCGCGTTCTGCCGCCTACAGAAGTGCAAAGAGATTGGCATGTCTCATGGAGGTAATGCAGTGAACCGATCCGTCAGTGAAGTATCTGACGTCGTAATCAATTACATCATATCTTGGCTAACGTCTCAATCAAAATGACATAGCTCCCTCACGAGAATCGAAAACTCCAGAACCTTACGAATTATATGCATTTGATGACTTTCCAATGTAAGTGTGCATATAATCACATAATCACAACAAAATGCGTGAAAATAAAATAGTTTAAATTGTATACTGCTAGAGGCTTAAATTGTGGGCCTAGATGTACTGAAACGAAATAATTAACTCGTTGACCAATTAAGTAATGAATATATTAATGCTACTGTTGACCTAATGATTCATATCTATGAGAAACTCTTTAACTTAATCTTAGACAGCGGATGTATGCCTGAAGTGTGGTTAATAGGAAAAATAATCCCTGAACCGGGAAATTATCGCCCAATAACATTACTTAACTGTATGGGAAAGCTGTTCACCTCGATATTAAACAAAAGACCAAATAAATATTCAGAAAAGTATGAAATTATCTCTGAATCGCAAACCGGTTTTAGAAAAGGAAAGTCTCCTCTAGATAATATTTTGTCTCTGTATTTAATAAAAGAACTGGTATTTGCGCAAAGGAAGAATCTCTATTGTTGCTTCATCGACCTCCGACAGGCATTTGATACAGTGTGGAGGCAGGGCCTTTGGAATAACCTTTTTAAAACTAACATAACTGGAAAATGCCTTACTGTTATATATAGTATGTACAAGTCAATTAAGTCGTTCGTCACATACAATAATATTGACTCAGACTACATTTTGTGCAATATTGGTGTAAGACAAGGAGAAAACTTATCTCCCTTTTTATTTTCAATCTTTTTGAACGATCTAGAAGAATATTTAACAGAACACGGAATATCCGGTCTTAGCTCATTAACCCAACTGGTAGAATTCTACTTAAATCAATTTCTTTACCTTGCAATACTGCTATATGGAGACGACACAATACTCATGGCGGATTCTCCTACGGCACTGCAACGCACCTTAAATGTCTTTTACGACTATTGTACTGCCTGGAAACTACATGTTAACACAACACAAACTAGTCATGATAATTTCCAAGCGTAAGCAACGGACAGAATTAAACTTTAAAATTGGAGAGCACCCTATCGAGATTGTAGATGAATTTATTTATTTAGGTGTCTGTCTCAGAGAAAACGGAAGCTTTGTTAGCTGTAGGGCTCGGAGCCTTAAACAGGCAACCAAAGCCATTTTCTCTTTACTAAGTAAAATAAAAGAGCATGCCATCCCAATAGACTTACAAAATTATTTATTCGACACAATGATAACACCTAACTTACTGTATGCCTCGGAAGTGTGGGGATTCGAAAATGATCGCCAGATAGAAACTTGCCAAACTAAATTCTTTAAAAATGCATTACACCTTAAGAAATCCACACCAAATGCCATGATATATGGCGAATTGAGTGACTGCCACTCAATATAACTATACAATGTAATATGGTCAGGTTCTGGGCGGGGTTGGTAAACGCTGGGTATGGGAAACTATCATCAACACTGTACTACCTAGCATTAGAATTCTCAAGAGATCGACATATTGAAATCAAATAGATTAAAACCATCAAATTCATTCTAGAAATAACTGGTCAAGCAGACTTATTCTACCAGGAGGAAATAAACACCGCACATGTAGTCACCAAAACAAAAAGAGTCCTCGAACAACAATATACCGATGAGTGGAAAGCAATCATAAAGCAATCGTCACGTCTGACATTCTATAGACAGATCAAAGAGAATATAGTTTTTAAGAAATATTTAAAAATCCTACGGTACAGAGAAGCTCTTATCCTATGTCATTTCCGAACACTTAACCACAAATTAGCAATTGAATCCAAAAGATGGCTCGGTATTGACAGATCACAAAGATTGTGTTCTGAATGCAACTGCATAGAAGATGAGATGCATTTTCTTTTCTCGTGCTCTAAATTCAATAGACAAAGGCAGAAATGCATACCACGATTCTATACAGAAAACCCTAATACCGAGAAAACTAAAGGATTGTTTGCAATATGCATTACACCGCTCCTTATCAAACTATCCAAATACTTGTTAGCATAAAAAAATTAAACAGCTGGACTAATGCATCCATCTTCTCACCAAATCATACACCCGAGTTATCCATCAACCCAAGCATCCATCGTCATCATTGTTAAAGCGATGCTAATCTCATCTCAAATGCGATAGATTGTACGATAGATTATAGTTTATAGATTCCATATCATTCACATCCTGTTACATTCCCTTATCTGCATCACAATAATCTGCTTTGTAATATGGTGTAAACGTTGAACAGTGATCACCATGATCTTGATCTGTATCACAATAATCTGCTTTGTAATATGGTGTAAACGTTGAACAGTGATCACATGATTTTGTTTACTCAAGTGATAGTGTATGGTGTCATGCAAGTGTCAATGCATTACATTCTTTATTTGGAACAGTATGATCATGAAATTCGCGCTATCGTGGACAAGCATGCCCCGTTGAAACGCAAGGTAATCGCTGTTCGGGATCATTCTCCGTGGTTTAACTGTGAAATTAAAGTCGCAAAGTAACTGTGTCGCAAATATGAGCGCATAGCACGTAAATCGAAGCTGCAGGTTCATTTGCAAATATATTCGCAACAATGTCGTATCGTGAATGATATGATCACAGCAGCAAAACAGACTTATTATTCCACATTAGTATCCGAAAACGCAGATAACCAAGGGAAACTATTCTCCATTTTCAGAACACTGCTCCATAAAGATAAATGTAGGAACAATCTGCCAGAGCACAAAGATCCAGTCGAACTAGCAAATCGTTTTGAAAATTTCTTTGCTGAGAAAATAGACCTAATTCGTAGCAACATTGTGCAACATCCCGACTATTCACCATCTAACTCTTGTAGTTTGTCTGGGTCAAACTGCGCTATGACGTCATTCAAATCAGTATCTCCCGATGAAGTATTGACAATAATCCGCAATTCATCAAAAGCATCGTGCTCACTGGACCCAATGCCCACAAACATACTTAAAGAATGTGTTGACGAATTGCTACCTACAATAACAAAGGTGTTAACCTTGTCCTTAGAAGGTGGTGTCGTACCTTATTCTTTCAAAACTGCCAATGTGATTCCATTAATAAAGAAGCCTACACTCGACCAAAATACACTAGGGAACTACAGGCCCGTGTCGAACTTACCGTATCTGTCCAAGGTGCTAGAAAAGGTCGTTGCCAAGCAACTAAATGACCATCTAGAATGCAACAACCTACTAGAATCCTTTCAAAGCACATACCGGAAGCTCCACAGCACAGAAACTGCTCTACTCTGTGTACAAAATGACATTCTCTGCTCCATGGATGACCGGAAGTGTGTTCTATTGGTTCTTTTAGATTTATCTGCAGCTTTCGACACAATCGATCATAGCATTCTGATATCACGTTTAACAGAACTCGGTTTATCGCACACAGCGCTTGCCTGGTTCAATTCGTACCTTACAAATCGTTACCAAACTGTTATTGTGGAGAACCTAAAGTCAGTTTCAAATCAATTACGCTCTGGCGTACCACAAGGATCTGTGCTTGGTCCCATCTTGTTCACAGTATACACGGCACCACTAGGCAACTTAATACGATCTCATGGCATAAGCTACCACTTTCATGCGGACGACACGCAATTGTACCTCGAGTTCCATGTAAACCATCAGTTAAACGCCCGTGAGTGTGTCGAAAACTGTGTTCTTGACATCAAACATTGGATGTTGAACAACATGTTGCAGCTGAACGACAAGAAAACAGAGACTCTCTTGATAACATCTCGCCACATCCGACAGAATGTGGACATAAAAAGTCTCCACGTTGGAGAGGCCGAAATTGGTTTTAGCGACAGTGCCCGCAACATAGGCGTAACATTTGATAACATTCTTTCAATGGAAGCACGTGTGACATCTGTCTCTCGTTCCATCTTCGTCAATATGAGAAACATCAGCGAAATTCGAAATCTGCTTGACACCGACGCAGTTAAAACACTTGTTCATGCCACCATAACATCCCGGTTGGACTATGGCAATGCATTACTGACTGGCATAACATCAGCCCAGTTGGAGCGTCTGCAGAGAGCCCAGAACACAACAGCTCGGTTGATCACCCGCACGAGAATGCATGAACACATCACGCCTGTTCTCCACGAACTACACTGGCTGCCAGTTAGAGAACGGATCAGCTATAAGGTTGGACTCTTAGTGTTCAAATGCCTTCATGATCTTGCACCACCTTACCTAAATTCACTGATCGTACGAAGAACATCAGCAAGGTCCCTTCGATCAAATTCACAATTACTATGTGTCGTACCACGTTCGAATTTAACCATCGGTGAACGCGCCTTCTCGAGAGCAGGACCAAAATTTTGGAACAATCTACCATCTGACATTCAAAATTGTAACAAAATTGAGCCATTTAAATCTATGTTAAAAACTCACCTTTTCACAAGAGCATATTTTTAAATTTTGTAAAGCGCCTTTGAGCGGTTTAGTCCGGAATCGGCGCTATATAAATTTACATACATACATACATACATACATTATGTAAATCATCTTGTTGAATATTTTTGGGATAATTTGATTGGAAGTTGTTGTTGCCTATGACAGTAACAGCTTCCGGTCAAATTAGTTTCGAAATATTCATCAGCTTATTTGTATGATTGTTTTTATATCACATTGCCAAATTATATGTGACTGAGCTCATAGACCAAGGCAGATACGCTAGTTTTTCCTTCTGATTGGTTGAAAAGTAAGGCATGATAGCCACCATAGGCGTTGGAATTGTACCAACGTTTAGCTACTCAAGTCAGAATAGCTTTCTTTAGCGGCATGATAACAAGCTTAATATTACATTATAGTTTACGAATGACGTGTTAGATCAGCTGAACAACTATTATATGAAGTTAGTTCCACTTTAATACTGACTGAAACACCGCAAGGGCAAGTGGCCCAAAATAGAATAATAAATTCATTATTGTTGTTATCATTATTATGTAAGCGGTCCCATTGTCGTAGCCCTGGTCGGCAGCGCGGCGGAGATGGTGTAATAATAATAATAATAATAATAATAATAATAATAATAATAATAATAATAATAATAATAATAATAATAATAATGTATTTATACCGCTATTGTCAATGTACAAATAATCCTCATATGCCGTTGTCACGGCCTGAGTGTAATAAAGAAAATACGAAAATACGATGATTTCATTACGCATACATTAGTATAATTTTTTAGTTATGAAATTGAAATAGAGACACGAATCTCTAATTCAAATTCGCAATTAAAAAGTATAATAACTTGTACGGACTGAAATCGTCATATGTTCAGATTTATTTCGATTCATTACATTAAGCCTCTAAAAGTACACAATTTATACAATTTATTTTCACGCATTTTGTTGTGAATATGCACCTTTAATAAAACAATCCGTTAGATATTTTGCAAGTTATTTTACTGGGAGCTGTTGCTGTTACAGATGTATACTTGCCTTGAAAGTTATATTCTGTGAATTTAAGTTTCGAAATTTCACATTCATTCTAACACGCATGAAAGTAGGCGGAGCTTAGCTTGAAATGAGCGGAACATAGTTAGAAATGGATTCATCTACACAGGCTACGGTGTGAACTTGAGTGATAGATCTGATACGAAATCGCAACGATCCTGAAATAATATGTATCACATAATGCATGTTACTGGGCCACACTGAGCCAATACCTGGCCATATTGGCTCGTTATTGGTCCAGTACTGGCCCAGTAACTCGCGTTATAAGGATACCATTTTAAAGGAGGATTGCAGTTTTAGCTATGCCCGCCCATCTCTAGCTAAGCCTCACACACACTTCAACCGTGTTGGGATCGATCGATCCCTGAACTCCCTTACTATCAATTTCCAGAAAATTATACGATTAAGGTGCTGAATGTTTTGAAACTAATTTGAATGGGTGGTGTTGTTGCCTATGGCAGCAACAGCGCCAGTTAAATTAGTTTCAAGATATTCAACAACATGTTTATTAAATAGTAAAACTGAACATACAATTCGTACAACAACGCTTACTCTGTCATCAATTAAGCGTTCATGATGAACTTATCTACGCCATTCATGACGTAATGGAGTATGACGTCATGTGATGTATGAATAAACTGGAATCCTCCATTAGGCATATTATATTATTATTTACTATATTTTCCCCCAATATTCGAGTATTTCATTACAAGAAATTTGAAATCTAGGAGGGCGGTGAACACGATTTACCGGAACAAACTAAAGTTCCGTTACCATTGCGGAACAAAGACTTGACTAGGTAGTTCATGTAAATAAGTAATTATCGAGGCGTGTCGGTGAATGCACGGGAATGTATCGATCTCATTATACCAATAATGTTATTTAATACATTTTGCAGCCATTAAAGTCGGACGTTATACGCATGCTCAGAGAACACTCAATATTGTCCAAATGAAAGATCATAAACATGGCGCAGTAGGTCGTAGTTGTAGGAGTCCAATACCACCTCCTCTATTGAACAGTGAAGTGCCACAGCATCTGCTGAATGCTCCCCTGGCAGTATCTCCTCAAGAGAACGAACCCGTTCAATCGCCTGTTCTAGAGGAGAGCAGAGTGGAATCCCCTTCCCTCATGAATGAACAATCTGATCTCGTCAAAGGCATTGTGGAGGCCAATAAGAAGCATAATCTATTATTTGATACTCTGAAAGATGAAAAGGATATATCCGCACGGCAACTGCAATACTATGTAAGTAGACTTTCATTTTGGAAGAAAACCTCAATTTACATTTATGGAATTGCTAGATGCTCATGTCAGAAGGCCTATTTTACGTCTATGTCACTCCTTATGATGAGAGAACGAGCCAAGCTGGCGTGGCATGGGGAGGGGCAAAGATAGTAATTTTCGTAAAGACAGAGCATTCTATTAATTTATTCCGTTTAACATTTTCAAAGCTGAATATCCCCAACCCCTCCTTGCCAGTAATTGCGAACAATCCATCACACGCTGACATGGACAAATACGGGATACTCTCCGACAGTGAATGAATCTAACTGGCCAAGTGACCTTTCCTCTTTTAGCCATGCACATCTCTAGCTAAGCTCCTCGCACACCTCACTCGCGTTGGGATCGATCGATTCCTAAACTCACTGACTATCAATTTCCAGAATGCCTAATGGATCGGCGCCCATTCAAATTAATTTCAAAATATTCAACAGAAAGTGTATTAAATGGTAAATACATACAATTCGTAAAGCGCGTCGAAACACACGTGTCATGCG